>OX596217.1:14827223-15195527 GCA_951394215.1 Glyphodes perspectalis
AAACCACGTATGCACTACACCCGAAATTAATAAGGCTTAAGGCCTTCCATTCATTTCGGGTAGGTAGAAGTTAAGAGCGTTTCTGCCAGTGTTGTTAACCAAATTTTACCGTCTCATAAAGAAGGGAGCCATGTCAGACTTTGCCTTATATCAGACATTCGATGTCCAAACAGTGCTTTTGTGGCTTTGCTATCAACAGAGGAATACTATAAGTTCCGATAAATACTCGAGGCTGTCCCTTCTACCGCGCCCGGTAGGTTCATACACCACTGTGTCTCACGGACTAGTAAAAAAAGAAGTCTGCGCGCTGTACAGCGTGAAGCCAGGTTGATAGATGTGTGAGTGTGATTCTTATGGATACCAGTTATCGAAAACCTGTCATTTGGAGCGCTTGCTTCTACTTAGTTTATTAAGGTCATTCATACTTCGTTATTTATTTTGTAAGCATTATGAGATGGGAGATTGGTAATATTTGACGATCTAATCTCTGGTAGGTAATTCGAATCAAGCTACGCAATAAAGACTTAAGTAGGTAATGCATCGGATTGCAAGTGATCATAAAAATCTCAGTGACGATAAATCCATTATCTTATCGTTAGTATGCTAATTGAGATAAGTGCTGTTATTGTACTTATATGCACCGATTGTATAAATATTTAAAATATTAATGCTGTGCAGTTCTTAAGTAGCTACTAACATGACATCACAAACATATTTATTCCATAGATGAAATAAAATTATAGGTACCTACTTAGATCTCAATCTAAACTTAGTTTTATAGCTAAACCTTAAAATTAGGTATAGCTACTTGGTACTTTAGACAAAAAAATCCGGTAGTGGAATTTGGATGGGTGTTATGATATAAACAGAACTTCTTTTTTTAAGCTTCGGAAGGCCTGAGAATAAAAAAGTGCTTCTCTGATTAAGTACCACTTATACAGCGATTTTTCCAACAGTTGTGGAATGACTCGTCATTGTCATTGAGCTTTAAACTTTGCCGCTTCTCTATCTCTCTCTCTCTCTCTTTTAGAAAGGCCAATAATCCCTATAATCATATTTTATGATTGTTGTCCATGCCTAAATCGTACCTACTCAATGCTCCTCAGGCTAAGCCACTGTTAATATAAATTCCTGGCGTTTCAGGACCTGATAGCCGCCACCATGATGGGCATCCTGCTGCTAGTGACCGCTGTCCTGAGCATGGTCTTCTGCCAGATGAATAGTGTCCCCGGATATTTACATGGAGTGAGTACTTTTTACGTCTTAGCTATCAATCATAACTTGGTAACTAATCTTGGTGAAAAATATTAGGCCTTTTTAATTAAAATTGTATCGCACTCAGAGAAATAATAAATTTCCGTTCTCCGTTCCGTTCCGTTAATAAGTATAATTTTATATATCAATCATAACTTGGTAACTAATCTTGGTGAAAAATATTAGGCCTTTTTAATTAAAATGGTATCGCACTCAGAGAAATAATGAATTTCCGTTCTCCGTTCCGTTCCGTTAATAAGTATAATCTATAGGTACTTATAATAAATCTGTAGAGAGGTCAATTCTGTACATGAAATATATTTTTAAAATGACTATCGGGGGGTGATTAGTGATCGACACCGATGCCAAAAATGCAATCAGTAAAATTTTGGTCTGTCTGTCTGTCTGTATGTTCCCTATAGAAACAAAAACTACTCGACGGATTTTAACGAAACTTGGTACAATTATTCTTCATACTCCTGGGCAGGTTATAGTATACTTTTCATCACGCTACAATCAATAGGAGCAGAGTAGTGAAGGGAAATGTTAGGAAAACGGGAGAAGTTACTCCATTTTTTAAGCTTCCGTCGCGTGTGCAGCCTTAATGGTTAAAGTTACATAGAAATCATATATGACAGAAATAGTCTTTATAATATTAACCATAAACGCGGGTGACACCGCTGGCACAGCTAGTTTTATATAAATTTATCAATAAAAATGAATACTTCTTTAAGCTCAAACTCGCTTCTGTTTTTCACTAAGTTAGGTACTGTTAATAGAATTTTAGAAAATTAAACTCATTAGTTAAAAGTGATCAATAAATAAATGAACGTCCTAAATAATCGTGGAAAAAAGAGCGGTGGTAGCTCAATGGTAAGGACACGCGCCTCATAACCAAGGGGTGCGGGTTCAAATCCCAGCACGCACCTCTGGATTTTTTAAATCTATGTAAGTACGTATTTATACTACTAAATCGGCGGTGAGGGAAGCCATCGTGATGAAACCTGCAAATTCAAACAGCTTTGGATTTGTAACCATGATCCAAATATTGTCTAGTTTGCCTATCTTAGGGTTACGAAGGTCAGGTCGGCAGTCGCTTCAATGTAATAACCAGTCTCGCTCAATCCTGGATCATGGTCTAAGAGGACCCCTTCCAAGCATGGCACATAACAATCTTACTAGATGATATCGTGGAATGTTTTGGCATGTTGTGAACTATTTCCTATTATGGTTCCAGCCCCTGGGCATAGCGAACGCGCTGTTAGTGACGTCGAGTGCGGTGGTGACGTACGTGGCGGTGACGAGGCGTCTCGACGCGGCGCAGCCGGCGCGCGAGCCGCCCCGCGCCGCGCCCATCGAGCAGGAGGCTTAGTGAAGGGCTCCCGCACTACTGGGGAGACGCCAAGGCTTGGACTTGAAATTGTTCAACTCTTTTAACTTTTAAGACTGATGGCGTTATCTCACGCTTGTGTTCAATGCGACATTCAACGGACCAGAAGACGCTTGATCCAGCATTTCAACCTTTAGTAGGGATTGAAATCCAGCGAAATTGAACCAGCATTACAATCCCTATATGCATGTCAACCAACTTCTATAAATAAATGTTCGAATTAAAATTAACTCGCTTATAGTATGTATTAAAAACAAGTGTTTATGCATTAAGATGCCTTGTTAGTTAAGCTACAAATAAGCCCTCATAATTCATTGGTGTGGGGATTTAGCAACCTCTCACCATCTGAATGTACAGGAAGCTTACCTACCTAATTTATACTAATAGGCAGGTATATTTTGTATTGAATTTGTACTTTTGATAAAAAAATAGGTTACTCAATGTGTTTAATTATTTACTCCACTACAAACATTTATTACTCTTGTAAAAAAAACAACAGTTTCAACAACTTATTATATTTTCCACTGATAACAATTTGTATAAGCAATATTTAAATACAAAAATCTATAAATTCTCTATGTATTTACAAATTATAGCTGATTTGAACTGTACAATTAGAATTTCAACTAGAAATAAAACCAACACCAGCTACCATTAACTAAGATTACTTTCACTTACAAGGCTGTTTCGCTTACAATGTTTATACTGCCTTATGTGTGTTTTGAGCAGAGTCAAAAGAAAGGGGGTATCTAAAAGATGACATGTTTTTGTTTTACTTTTGACTCCTTTGCAGAACTTGTTTGAGGAATATTCTGCCTTTTAAGTTAATGTAACCGCAGTGTACCAGTGCTTCCTTGCTAACTGCAAGTTTTTGTAGCAAAATAGTTTTGTACGGCCTCAACAACACTGTCTGCTTTTGGTCGAGCTGCTACACCCGCTATCTCCACGCCAAAGTTCTCTATTTTGTGAGCGGTCATGGTGCCTATTGCGAAATGTGGTATAGTAGAGAGTCTGTTACGGAACGTCTTTAGCCGTCTGTGCACATATTCGCACCCCGAAGGACTGAAGAACACAAGGCAGTATGGTTCTTCTTCCCACTCACTCAGTTCCAGTAGTTGTTTATGTAAATTTTCATTTTCTTCAGTTTCATACACTGTCACTGCATCAATTTGTATTTCTGCCTCTCCTAATATATTTGGCAATGTCTCTGACCTTAAATTACCACAGGGAAATAAAAATCTTGAAGACTTTGCATTTTCTTTAGTTATGATGCTAGCAAGGTTTTCTGCATTTCCCGAACATGCCCCAAGAGCTTCGAGGCCTAGCATAAGCAAAATTTTTTGTCGGCTGACTTCACCCACTGTGTAAATCCTTTTTGTGCTCCACAATACAAATTTCGAAGGGTCCCAACATTTTGCAACAGCTTCGATAGCTCTAGGGCTGGTCAAAATCAGTCCATCGTAGCTCTGCAGTAGTTTCTCATTGAGTTGCTCAGTGTTTCTGAATGTGAACTGCAAGGGCTCTACGAACGACACTTGGAACTCACTATCGGCGAAAGCTTTCTCGTAATCCTCTGACACACTTTTGAATAAAATTGCCTTTCTCATGGCGATTGATTCACATCCACAGCGAGCGACTCAGGCAGTTCTTTGTATTGATTTTCTTATGACTGCATTGTATGAATGACCCTGAAAATACAGGAAATTGAATGAATTTATTTGTAAGTATCATGAGACAATTATGGAATGATAATTATTGAGGATATAAAACTGGTGAATAGTAATAATAACTAATATGTAATTATAAACTTATATTGGTTTGGGTCGTTGCCTGTAATTTAGTAATTATCTGCAAAATACGTACGTGTTGTGGTTTTATTTCCTTATTTCTTAAAGTTTATTATTTACTTAAACTTTTTGATTTTGAGTGACAGTGACATTGACAGATAATGTCATTAAATGTTTTTTTTAAGCTTTGGATTTTGGATTAGGAACGTTGACATTACGGCCTTGCGTTTTGATTCTCTACGACATGATTTTTGCTGACAAAACTTCTTTCACAAAATATATCAATACTTCTTGAAGAATAGAAAAGAAAATCACCTGTCTTTAATGCCACTTTATGACACCGATACATCATTCAACCAGTACATTAACGATACCGATTTTGATAAATTATTTTTCTAGTTTACTATTTTATTTTTATTTTAGAATAGTACTTATCTTGTCCAAGCTGGCGTTAGTGTTATGTAAAGGAGTTGATGCAGGCTCTCAATGCCACTAAGCGGGTGTGCAAGCGGGCTCCTGTTGACGGCTGTGGTAGCGCTGCTGTTGCTGCCGGCGCAGTACTACGTGCCGGACCTCTACTCGGGGCTCGAGGAGATCGCGCCGGTCCCGGAGCCGCCACCGCACGCCGCCGCCGCCTGGTTCGACCTCGCATTCTCCCACCTACCGCCGCTAGACCTCTTCTTTACATTATCGCTCATCATTCTTGCGTTCTTTATGTATATTTGCGAGTGGATTCAAAGGAAACTTATGGAAAGACGGATAGTCAAGGTACTGAATGATTTGATACCTAATATATATAGATATAATAGTTAACTTTGAAGTTTTCCAAGTGCTTAAAGCATGTCATGACTATTTCTATTTAATTTTTTTTAAATTACCTACATATTAAAATGAAATAGCTTGATCATGATTTTATGTCCTTTCGATATCTACATAATTTTATTTAAAAATGTATGAAGTTTCTCTAATTTGGCATATGAAACTATTTATTTACTTACCCTCCCTCCCCCTATCAGTAGGTCATAAGATTTCTCTTAAGATATCTACCCTCTGACCATATTGGGCAAACCCTACGTTGTCCGGGTATTTGCATATAATAAGGTGTGACCAGTTCCCGCGTCAGCTGGTACGAAATGAAGTGTTCAGGTGTTGTTGTTGTCAGCTGAACCAGTACCTGGGCGCGAGCGTGGAGCGGCTGCGCGCGTGGGACGCGCAGCAGGAGCAGCTGGAGGCGACGCTGAAGATGGTGCAGAACGCGACGTGCGAGTACAACCTGCTCCTGTACCTGCTGCTGCGCCAGCACCGATGCCTCGCCGCGCACAACCAGCCGCCATCCAACTGCTTCTTTGACAAGGACTTCGCCGAGGAGCTACCTTTTTTACGGAGCCCCACGATAGACGCGCAGGCTGTCTGATTTTAGTGTTTTCGGAGTTATCTTTTAAATATAGTGTTGGGTATTTTGGGTGCGTTTTGTTGTTGCAAGTAGATATAGAATAATGAATATGCAAGTGGCTTCCTACACAGGGATATTTAAATTTAGGCTATGACGACCATCATGTAGATTGTATGCTTGTTTTCTACCTGTAGATTATAAAAAAAAAAGTTGATGTAGGTGATTGTCTTGATTGTAAGGGTTGCCTTGCCACCTCCTAAATCTTAAAGGAAAAAGATCAGATGTTTTTTTATATGAACGTGTAGATTTCAAAATATCTGGTTAACTCATTATACCTACTCATCACGTGAAGTAGCCAGCATAGTCGAAGTCAAAGTCAAAATACTCTTTATTTATATAGGTTTGAAACAAACACTTATAAATCGTCAATTCAATAGGAAAATCAGCCAATAATAGGAATGTTGCTTCTACCGAGAAGAAACCGACAAGAAACTCGGTAGTTACTCTTTTCAACAACATATTTTACAGGGGTGTTTAGATCATATTTGCATTTGAACCATGTCGTGAAGTCGGCTTGTCAGACACCAAAATATAAAATAAGGATGTTTACAAAATTTAAGCATAAATTAACCAAACCAGAGCAGACAAGTCCCCAAAGGTGGCACCTGTTCCCAAGCATGACGTATGTGTCAGCCATCGCTTCACTCAACCATATTTTAGGGAATGTAACGACCCGTCACATAACGCCACCACCCCATAGGTGGCGATTGTGAAATAGAGTTGCGCCCGGTAGCTCCGGGTATTAACAAGCAACTTAACATTTTTGGAGAATTTAGTTGCAAATCCTTTCAAGAGCCGGAAGATTTTAATTTATAAACCTCAACTCTTAGAGACTCCTGGAATCTCGAGAGGGTTGGGTAATATAAGTGATTTCAAAAAAGGAACAATGAAAACAAAACGAGGGGAAAACAAAAAATTTTAAAAAGACTACAAAGTACATACTTAAAAACTAATTCCTAATAAAAAAAAAATATAGTTACATTTATTTTGGTGTATCCCTTGAGGGCCGCTGATCTAGACGATATTGACGAATTTTCTTAACTGTAGGCTATTCACTTGGGTCCTCCCTCTCGCACTTTTGGCGAACCACTGGCTAGCACGCTTAGAAAATTTCGAGCACGCGTTTTTATTTAATCGCAAAGTACTAAGCATTATTAACAACCTTGCCTGTAGGTAGGCAAGTATCTATCCCCTGGAGATCCCTTCCCAGTCACTTGAAAAATCGGAAATAATTAATTTTCAGAAAGTTTTGGCCGTCTTTTAAAAAAGATTTACCATTCACAGTTCGTAGGTAATTAATTAATGGAGAAAATATTAGTTTCGCATAATACGCGACATTACGATTAAATGGTGTGACGGTGCGTAAAAACAGGTACTTATATTATTTTGCTTTCTCAGCTTATAATATTAATTCCTATTTAGAATATTAGAAACCATGCAGGCTGGACCTAGTATATGAATAAGTATTAATACTGTTCATATAATCTCCAAACTAATTTCAGCGTGATATCGAAGGAGCCTGGCCGAGGCCCGCACGATGAATGGATGCTCCACTTCATTCAATTGGTGAATATCTACTCCGAATAGAGGATTACTCCGTGAATTAAATGAAAGGGTATAAGGGCGGGTGTTTGTTTAGTTGCGAGTCCTCGTTAACTATCGCTGAGTCCTCTTATAAAGGTAAATACCCCGGAAGGTTCGTGGGAGTTTAAAAACATTCGGTAACAATATTTACCCTTTCCGTGAAATTGTGCAAATTACAATGTTTAGGTAACGGCGACAGCGTTGTTCGGCGGTGAGATAGTTCAGAAATTTGAATTGGTAATCAGATGCGTTTTTGTGTTTACCGCATACCTACGTATTTAACTGATATTATTATCATTGTTTAATTAACCATTTTTTCTTTTGATTAAGGCACTAAGCGTAAAATACGAAAAATAAACAGTTTGAGAAACTAAGCGTATAAGGTAAATCAGAATCAAATTATAAAGTTAGGCAAAGTTAGTTTAGATTTTGCCATGTAAAGATTTAAAGTGTTAATATTCATGTTAATCCGTATTTATTACTTCGGAACAAGACAAGAGCGTTAGGAAAGACAATAGCCTATCAGAAATCAAAGCTCCCTAGTTGTGAGGTAATAAAGTCGTTCCCACGGAAAGATTTCCTTCTTCGTGTTCAACTTTGGGGGTAATAACCCCATCTCTCAATTTTCCTATTCATCCCAGTAGCTCAATTGCGAATGGAGTTAATGGGACAAGACTAATGGTTCTTTTTGTCCCAGTTGACAAGTAGTTGGGCTAGTTGGTGTATCTCTCATTCACCAGGCGCTCCGAGTTGTGTTGCGGTGCCTACGCGAAATCCTTGTTTGTGTAAGGCTCGACAACTATAAGTCTTTATTAGCCCGGGGCAAACTTCCCTCGCGCACTTTATTGCCACTGATAGGCCTTTGTAAACTGTTTGATTGTCCGACTGGTCTCAATCTGTACAATTTGCCGAACTGATCAAATAAACTGACAACAATAATTGAAAGGGCGAGCTTGGAGGGCCGACACGTCGGGAATACAAAGCACTTCATTAGAGGGGATCATATTTTAGAGACGTCGTAGGGCGCCCCCGCCCCGCATACGCAAGATATCTATACGAAAGGTTAGGTAGACGTGACGTGAGCCCTTAAAGGGTTCGTCCCACGTGGGCGGTTGGAAGCGGCGACGCGTCGCGGGGCGATGGAATGATTGGCATGGCGAATGCCGCGGTAGCAGATATTCTAAAATGTTACTCTCATGTTGATCTACTCAGATGGACTTTTTTCTTTATGCAACTATAGTGTCAAACACCGTACCTTATATGTAACTACTTATATTGAAAGGAGTCATACAGATAAATAGGTACTTTGACATTTGCACAGAGCTTATTATTGGTATCTACTAATTCAAATCCAACATTGTCTGAATTAACAAGTTTTACATAATTAAGTTAGAACAGGAAAATCAGTTTTTTCAAGTAAGTCGCGTTACGATTCTTTTGTCATGTAATCTCTATCATAGAGAATACATTCAATCGGTTGCACGCAACAGTTTTTTATTTGTTGTCATATCGGTTTATTTTTAAGTAAATGTCCTGGCGCTAAAATAGTGTTTCAACGCTTGAGGATGTTAGAATATTATTACAGTGTATTAAAAATGACTTAATTACTTCAAATAATTTTAACATATCTCAGACGCTCTCGTAGGACGCGAGGGAAGGTCGTCGGATCCCACATGCGGTTTGTGGATAAATGATTCGTCGCGGCGGAGGATGTGTTCAATGTTTTTGCCGATTTGCGGGCGCGTCGGCAATCCGTTTGCTCCGAAAGGTCCGCTTTATATATTCACGGTCTATTCACTTTATTCGCAAAGAGGCAAAGAGGTAAGTGACGCTCGCAGCTGACGCGTAAAAAGTTTTAATGAGGTTCTCACCGGTACCCCGCGCTCTCAGGACCGTGAACACAGAAATGTTGTTAGAATGGGTTTGTGCGGCAAATGGTCACTTAATTTCTGTTTAATTGTTACTTTCACACGTTTTTTGAGTTTGTAGCCTACCTAGAATGATAAGTTAAAATTCAGAGCAAATTGAACATTTTACTTGTTTATTTTGAGAGTAAAATTTATTCTTGGAGAACTCTCGATTTTATGCTTTCCTAAATTAACTTAATGCTGGCTGGCATGCATGATTGTAGGTAATACAAGTTTAGCTAAACATTGCATGCAACATTTATAATGTAATAATCCACTTCACATCATCATATTACAGGATTTCGAACACAATATTCGCCTGAAATTTATCTCATTAGTCGTCAGTTAATTTTCACACCGTCCTTTATCTTCTTAAACGAGCAGTCCGCGGCTTTTGATCAAATATGAGTTCAACAGGTGATAAACACGATCTCACTAGCTCCTCTTCGGACCGACGAGTAGAAGTGACTGCCATGATAATACATTTTTGTGTTCTTTATTCTTTATAATGCGAAGCACGCTATTCGCTGTCGGCTGCTATTCGACCCCCAAAAGTAAAACCTATCCAATTGTTCCAATCGTAAAAATGTATAATTTTGTAATCCACAGGTTTTCCGTCTAAATCTGAAGTACCTAATAAAAAAGACAAAATGTGTATAAGTCAAGTTACTTAGCGGCCGCTATTAATTCGCAGGAGTGGCGTCCTCGTCGGCCGCAATAAGGACGCGCGCGTAATGGCCTGCGCCTCAAATAAACAAACGCAATGTCGGATATTTGTTGTTATTAAATTTTTGCTCGGCGCCGAACGATGCTAATGGCGGGCCAATTGTGATTTATTCCTTCTTCTCAGCCGCCCAGCCTCCCAGGGCGTCGTTGCTTTTAACGTTGTTTATGTTAAATACGTCTCTCTCTGCAAAAAGGTTCGCTGTGCATGTTGATCTTGGGAATATTTTTCTGACAACTGGTAGGTACTTCGCACGATTTCTTCAACTAACTAAGAAAAACAAAGATTATTACTTAATAGGACATTTTGTGAATGTCTTATGTGATATGTATGGGTTGAGTTCTAGACAAATAATTAATGTTCTTACTTCATACTTCAATGAATTCAAATTCCTTGAGCTCGGAGTGACGTCCTAATGAAAATCCACTTGTTCTGGGTTTCATAAATAGTTGAAAGAATGTTTAGCCAATTCGATTTTCTTAATTAGTATGCGGCATAAACTAATATTTCAAAATAACGGAAGTTTCTTTACTTGACCTGCACATGTACCTACTTGCGTATTTCGTCTTATTTTCAATGTTTTAAATCCTTAATACAATACGTATATGCAGAATCTAAACATTCACGTTGCTTACGGAACATAACACCCTTTATTTGAACGAGTATGAAATATTAAACGTTGCCTCCGCCATTCATTAGAAATCTGTGGGAAATTTTTAATTGCGAATTCGACCGACATTCTGATAAACACGTAAAACATTTTTATTTGATCTGCGTAAATGGGTTTTATAAGGTACTTACTCTTTATTGCGTCGAATTTTACGCAAGTGTAAACAGCTTTTGTGTATCTTGCATGATGTTTCCGATTTATTTTATATAGAAATGTAAAACAGTTGAATTTGATGTTGTTGTTTGTAATGATACGAGGAGTAGGTATTCTATACATAATACATGACATCACGCCCGCAATACCCGAAGGGGTAGGCAGAGTCAAAGAAGAAAGCGACAATAACCATAATTCTGAGATTATAGGGTAGTTTTTCTTTTATCATGGCAACAGTATAGAAAAAACGACCCTGTTCAGCCAATTTAGCATTAATCATTAATTCAATAACAAATATATTGACAAAAAAATATACATGAACTTATCTAGATACATTTGATACAAACTGCCTCATGGATCTACTAGACTTTGATAAATATAATGATTTCAACGGTTTATTTCTTAAGATCCATGCGGATTTATACACACAACCAAAACAATTGATTCAAACCCTTTTTTTATTCTTTTGGTACCAAAATCTTAAAAATATCACAATTGGATTATTCCGAGTTTGAAACTAAGCGACACAATTGGAGTGAAATGATGAAGTGTACTTAACACTGCATTGTCATCATAAATCATCTGATAGAGGTTTCTCTATTAACGTTTCGGTAAAAAATATATTTGTTTTTGTTCCACTAGGGCGGCGGTTGTGGGGCGGGCGGCGCCAGAGCGGCGCGGGGCCCACCTGCGGTGATGCCAACTGCTTGAAAATGTTTCCCCAAAATTTGTTTGGGAATCACCTAAATAAATAAATGAAGATAAAATACCCCATCTACTTTTAATTGGGCCATAAACGGTGAAGGTCCAGTGAAGTCATTTCACTGGCTCGATGGCGCATTCGGTAGAGACCTTGCCCTATGCGCCAAGAGTTGTAGGATCGATCCCCATCCAGGACAAATATTCCTATGATGAATACTTGCGTTTGTTCTGTGTCTGGGTGTTAATATCCAATATTCAAGCATATAAGAAGGTATTTGTAATACCACTGTTGTGTGTCTGATATCCATAACACAAGTGTTTAAGATACTCACCTCGGAGACAGGTCAATGTATGTGATGTGATGTAGTCTGATATTTATTTATTTTATTATTTATTTCCCCGACTAAGATACTTTGAGAAAAATTACCAATTACCAAATTCTCCTCCTAAATTTGGGGGAAATTACCCAAGTTGGTGTGCTCACGTACGCGCGGAGCCGGGCGCGCCGCTAGTGTTACGCGCACTTCCTACTTTGTCATTTTTATGATCGGGAATGTGACGCTTTTCTGCTTTTTACGGCGTTCTTCCTGAATTTCTTCGTAGAGTTAATAAAAAATTCTTTGTTAACTGCTAATAAGCCGTAGTTTTATGTACAAGGGAAATGAGCTCGTGCACAATTCGTACAAAAGTAAAACGTTATTTTACTTCTGTTTGTGAAATATTTCAACTTTTATTTTGTTTCACTATACAACTGCTGAAAGTCGATTGCAACATGCACTGGATATTACACAGATAGCTTACCCGATATATTAAACATTTGACTTTTTTAAATTAACAGTTTTATTGTTAACTAGCCGTGCCAGCGGTGTCACCCGCGTTTATGGATAATATTATAAAGACTATTTCCGTCATACATGATTCCTATGTAACTTAAACCATTAAGGCTGCATACGCGACGAAAGCCTTAAAAATGGAGTAACTTCTCCCGTTTTCCCAACATTTCCCTTCACTACTCTGCTCCTATTGATTGTAGCGTGATGAAAAGTATACTATAACCTGCCCAGGAGTATGAAGAATAATTGTATCAAGTTTCGTTAAAATCCGTCGAGTAGTTTTTGTTTATATAAGGAACATACAGACAGACAGACAGACAGACAGACAGACAGACAAAAAATTTACTGATTGCATTTTTGGCATCAGTATCGATCACTAATCACCCCCTGATAGTTATTTTGAAAATATATTTCATGTACAGAATTGACCTCTCTACAGATTTATTATAAGTATAGATAAAAGAAAAGGTTCTGTTAGAAACCAATAAAAGTTAAACGAATACATACTTGCAATTGTTTCTAAGCGTTGCTTGATTAATTCTTAGATAGTTTTTATCGAAGTCATATGATGCAGTTAATAAAATGATTGTCAGTCATGAAAACACAAATACTTAGTAAAAGTTTCCATAGCCTATTTGATTCCTAGAAAAAAAAAAAACGACCAAAATGGCGGGTAGACAGAAAAAAACTTTCAAATGTCAGTTGCATTCGCTAGCCAGCCGCTCCGGCTCGGTGGAGTGTTCTTGTGTTGAATATTGCAGTAGCAGCAACTCGTAAAGTCCTCCCCGTGGTCCACCTGAGTCCTCGCAAGTTGGCGACGCCCTCTCCCGATGTCTCCCGCGGCGCCAATCCGCTTCTTGGCCGAGTTGTGCAACGTGACAGGGTGAGTTTATTACTTAAAAACATTAAAACACGTTTTCATTCTTAACTCTTGTTATTTCCATTTGATATTGATGATACTGCGACAATGACAAAAATATTATACCGTCATATGTTCTCATTGTTAACATTTGACATGTTTAAATTATCTAATACATGCGCCTTCGTGGTATTTACTCACGTATGAAGACTATCGAGCTGCCCAGATCCCAAATCTGTTAATTGTTCTGCATAAAAATATATCCTTTGATTATGCATATTGCTTCCGTTCATTCAATATCAAATGAGAATCAAATCATTAAGAAAGGTACTTTCTGTTCTGTGATTATATTCTTAAAAGGAATGCACATGAAAAATATCCTATCGCTCTCACAATATAAATACAAAAAACAAAAGGTGCAACAGATTGTTATATCACTTCCATGGTTCCAAATAGCAGTAGTATTTGTTAAATGTTCCGCGTTATAAGATGATGATGCTATTATTTGAGTAAGTTGTCAGTTTCAAATTAGATTGAGCTGACATTAGACGTGCTTTCTTAGAGATTTTTTTAATAGTAAAGTGTGATAGTATATCATTCATTACTTATTAACAATTAAAAACTACTCTTACGTATTAACTATTCAACCGAGTATCAGTATTTTTTGGTAGATATTGATCTTATTCTGACGATTTATAAGTGCTTTTTTGAAGCCTACGTAAATTGAGACAATTAATTTCATTTAATTTTTTTCTTTTCAAGTTGTTACAGAAATAGGGTTTTGTATTCAATAAAACATTGTTCTTTATAAATAATCTAAATTAACTTGAGCGACGTCACGGAAACCGCTAGTCCAATAATAATAATCCTGAATCCCACACGGTCGCTATGTATGAGTATGTAGATCGAATGAGCGTTAATCATAAGAGCCAAGGTTAGGAGGCGAGAGGGAACGCGGAGGGCGATGATTGAGCGTCCTCCGTCCCTCCTCGCGTAGCGTAGGTGAAAAACGTCTGCGATCGAGTTGCTATTGTCCGCCACGTGACGCCGGTCCTCCGCCATGGGCCCCATTAGTTAGCCACACGTCCTCTGCAGGGCCGGAGTCAGGTCACTAAGGGCCTCGGTGTGAATAAAATTGGGGGCTTAATTGGTTATTTAAACTCGTTAAAGGTTTCATCACATAAAAATTAAGGTGTTTTATTTTTGTTAATTTTGGCTAAAACTAGTTATAAGAGCTCGCAGCAATGCAGGTTTTGCAGGCGTAATGGTATATTATGTAGGTAGGTTAGGTATATCTTTATCACATATCTTAAAAAAAATTGATTTCATCATTTTGTCCCATGTTAGAATGTGCCAACTGTGTTTCTTGCCTAGCATATCGTAAAAGACGACTAATGGCAATCGGGTTTTACGTATGTAATCGTGTAGGCGACAAGCTAGCTACTTGTCGCCACTTTTTCACAATTTTCCATTTAACCCAGTGCAGTTTTGTCTTTGGCTGAATGTGGTTAAAGGGGCCTGCTGCCCCTTTGACTCTGCCTACCCCTTTGGGGATTATGGGCGTGATATTATGTTATCTTAAGTGTTAATTTCATCAGCTCTGCATCAATACTATATATCGTGTAAAGTAAATCCCCTTATTACATATATGTATATATAGTATATATATATATTTTTTTTGTACGAGTCTTCTTGTGAATCTTATCTCAAGAGGAGTGTGGCGCAGCAGGTCGGGATCCGACCGACGCCTCCACTGAGTTTAAGCGGCGCCCTTACCCGGCCTCTCCTGAACTTACGGTAGCTACGGCCCTGCCTCCACCGACAATGGGACACACCCAGCTTTTGGTGGCGTAGTAACATCAACACTCCTCGTCATCTCTGAACAAATAATCTCTTTTCATTTAAATGTCAGTCTTTCAGAATACTCAAATGTTAGTGCTGATAATTAATCGGTTGATTAGACTTGTAAAACTTAATTTCCTATCTATACTAAGTTCGTTCATAACGAAAGATAAACGAGTATGAAAGTGGCACCAGTGATAGATAAGATGAGAGGAAACCGTTTATCTTGGTATGGGCATGTGATGAGAAGAGGGAAGGACATGTGACAAAGAGAGTGATGAGTATCAATGTTAGTGAATGGAGAGGAAGAGAATGGCCAAATAAGAGATGGATGGATTGTGTGAACGATGATATGAGTCATAAAAACCGTAGAGCTTGTATGAAATAGATTATGAATGTTGAAGAGGCGAGTGAGGTGTGTAAGGATCGTGCCATATGGCGTTCGGTTCTCTCTGCCTACCCCGCTAGGGAAGTGGCGTGAAGTTTAGTAAGTTAGTTATGATATGAGTGAAATGGGAGTGGATAGCTTGATGACAGCTGACCGGGACGTATGGAAGAGGAAAACATGCTGCGCTGATCCCAGATGACCTCGGAGAAGTACAAGAGGATGACTAAGATCGTTCATAAATGTTTTGCAGTACATTTTCGGGTTTCAAATTAAACTTTCTCGTCATTATGAAAACGATGGAAGTGCTTTTAAGTTCGGCAAACATTTTGAAAAAGAACTGGAAAAATGGTTATATTATGAGGTAGCAATATGTTTGTTGTCGCCTTTGTTAAATGATAGAGTACTTGATACTACAAAAGATTTTACGTATACCATAACGTTATTCCTTCCAAAAGTACTATAAATAATTCGAAATGAACATGGATAAAACACAGATAGTAGGATCGCAAACAATAAATGTCACAGGTAACATTTTAAGTTGGTACCTTTATGTGTCGTATTTACTATATAAGCTGAAATAAATTAAACTCGTGTACGTCCCAAAGTTAAGGCAACTTTCGGAGAACAGTTCCAGGTAGACAAATGAGTAGTGTATCCAATCTTAAGCCGTAACTCCGCCGAAGGGAGTTGTTTCTCATTTACTTATTCAAAAACTTCTCCCCTTCATCCCTTTATAGGGGAAAAAACAGGACGCGAACTTAACTTATTTAAGTTGCGCAGATAAAGATTTATTTGTGCCGGCGAGGGCGGGCGCTGTGTCCGCGCTGTTTTGTTGTTAATCTGTTTACTAAGGGGTTTTTATGCGTTTATGGTAACAAGCAGGCTTGATAGTCAACTGATGGCAGCTTATCATTGCAGTCTCTAGACTAAAAGACGCATATTCATCATGCTACGAGTTTTGATGTAAATATACCTACCTACGACAAGTAATCATTATGCCCTTGGTTGTTAAGATTATTCGATGTTCTGCTTTTAGTAGAATCACGCTTTGCGCAGTCAACTATAGTACAATTGGTTGCTCAAAGCGTGATTCTTTTATTAGATTGCGGGATGTAAGGTTTCCTTGCAAACGAAGATTATCTTGTGTTATGAGCAACCTTGTAGTTAAATAAAAACTCGCTATTTGAACTTTGCGCATGATCCGAATTATTGTGTTTTTCAATTCAAAACAGCATATTAGTGCTGTTCTGGAAGATTTATGTCATGATTCCCGTGCCCAGTTGAGCGGATCGAAGGTAAGAAGCTTGATGACAGTTTTCATCTGCCGCATATATACATGAATGCAAAGAGTTCCATTGTGTACAAATTTGCCTCCGTGAGTAGGTGGCTAGCGACCTGGTAACTGCCCGCGACAACATCTGCCGGACAGTTGCTGCTCGTTATGAGCTATCATAATAGGAATAACATCAGTGACGCAACAGGGATCTGAAGTCATTAAGGTTATAAGGAAATTGTTTGGTCATCTTATTTGTGTAGCAGAGCGAATAAAGTGCGATAGGAAGGGAACATCGATAACAAAATATGTTTATACAAGTGTCTGTAGGTTAAAAAGAAGGGGCAGCATTGTAAATATATACGAAGTCATGCGCTGGGGATTATCTTAATTAATCACTTCAATACAAAAATAGGTTTAACAGACGATACAAAAAAGGAAATCATATTTATGTGGTGATTGAATAATAACTCATTATACAATGTCCAACTACAGTAATGTTATTAACGTAAAATATTTTTTTTTAATGAAACATCCCTTGCTTGTTCCATGTTTCACAGTGAAAGTGCTTCCAAAATGGCTGCCATTCAGCATTTATTTATTTCTCAGTGATGTTCAGTTGCATCGGATTAGTTAGAGGGGGCTGATCACATTTCCGGAGAAATGGAAATGTTACCGAATTAGGGAATAACGGTAACTTTCCTGGAAAATCTTTTACGTGTTATGATTATGCAAGTAAGAGCCACGGTTACAATACTGACATTTTCGCTTTACTGTGGCATCGGACTGACTGTCTACTGTAAATCTTTATTAGTAAAAGTAAATATTTATCTTCGTTTTTTCACTGCGTAATCTTATGCTTGGCTTTAATTTATAAAAAAAACCTTATCTTAGGACAAACTTCTTTTTAAATATAACAAATGTTAATCTCGATGACTCCTGAACGTTTCGTGGCCCAATTACGTACATAGAATGTTGGAATGGACAAGAATGCTAAGTATATTAGGTATAATGAATGAACTCTGAAATAAATCCGAACGTCTGACCTCATCGGGAATGATGTAATACATGTAATACATATTTATAAAATTAAATCCTTGCATTTGTCACTGATACATGTTTTGCAACTTGAAAGCACTTTATGGACTGCGCGCTGTCATACAGTTACCAGATACCGGACATTTGGAGCGGTTAGGTCAATGTGTGATGTAAGTTGCGCGTCAATTGGAGCTCCGCAGATGCCTTAACTTCTAGTTAATGGCGCGGAGTCCTTCTTTTTTAACTTGTCCGTGCTTGAATGAAAATGAGTGTTTATGTGTGTTATAGTATAACCAGTCAGCTTGCATATATGAGCGTAAATATTCTTTTGTGACAAAACCAAACTGCATGGACGCAATCGCATTGAATATTTAGTATTGTATGTAACCTACATCAGGTTGAGCGTCTCCAGGGGTGGGGAGTGCTCAGTGTCTCCGCCTGAACGTCGTTTGTCTTCGTAAGTGCGGGTTGCGGCGGTAACTTCATTACACAGGCTTATTGGCGAAAAATTGCCGCCATACAACATCTTAATATGGTGTGAACCTACTTTGCGTCTCCATCTTTACTTAATATAATAATTTATAAATGCGATTACTCTGTCTGTTTGCCAGTATACTTTGACGTTCGTATTACTTAACCGATTCAAGGAAGGGCAGAAATCTAAGGGCTCCGGTCCCACACTAAGAAACATGGATTCAACCTAAATCTTACTTTTTATAAACTTATGTATGTATGTATCCATTCCAATTAATCAGGAAGTCGTTGGACCTGGGTAAGTCACAACGAATATTGCTTGATTTTTATGATCATATGCCTTCACTAAGTACTTTCTTGTTCTTCTTACTTGAGAATTACTCATAATATTTCTAAGTTTTCTAAGCGTGACTACTATGTTTCCAGTCTCACTTCAATAATTAATCGTCTGTATATTCGTTTAAAGCAAATTGTACGTAAGTGTTTTTATATTTAGAAAAAACTCAAGCTTTCCAAGAACAGTAAATTCCCCTTAAAATATTTCTAGAATGTATTTCCTTGATGACTTGTAAACATCTTAACTTTTATAAATAGAGCCATTACCTTGCACGTCACCATGGTTACAGAGACTCGTTTCTTTAATTAAATTCTCCTAAGTAGCCCTACACGTAAGGACTAGGTAGAGTCTAATGAGATGAGGGGTTGCAAGACTTGTTAAGTAGTTCTCGAAACAGTGCAGGTTAACATGTGTAGGAGCTTACAGATTAAGTGCTCTAAACGCAGATAAAGTTACAAGGACGGTTTTATTCTGAAATCGATCAAGATTATGATATAATTTGTGGACATTGCTTTTCGCCACAAGTAATTTTTATCACACATATATTAAGATATCTATCGTCACGCCAATTCCTTAGCCGGGTAAGCAGAGAGAACCGGGCGCCGTATGACGCGGTTGTTGCACACTTTAACCGCTTCTTGACTGACTTGATGGCGGTAGACCCTGCCCCAGCTTCAAGAGTTATGGGTTCGATGCCCACCACCCAGGACAAACATTCATATGGTGAATAGTTGTGTTTGTTCTGTGTCTGGGTATTGATATCCAATGTTTAAGTATATATTTGTAATACCACTGTTGTTTCTGATATCTATAACACAAGTGCTTAAGCTACTTAACTCGGAGTCAGATCAATGTATGCGATGTAGTCTGATATTCTTTGACATTGACAATCCTTTTCATACGTTATGTATTTTCAAACATTCGAGTTGAAGTAGGTATACTTTTCATATTGCAGCGTTAGTTTTTCAGTTGTAATATCTAGCCCCGTTTTTTTGAAAATACTTATATGTTAATGCAAATGCTAATATGCCAATATTGGTCCCAAATTAGACTCTTAAGACGATTCTGACTTGACATCAAAGGAAAATGTGAAAAAGTTCACGAGAAGAAAAATACGAGAAAGAAATACTTCAGACACCTTCAATATTTACGCTTCCAGGAAGTTTCCGATTTGCGCGGAGTGTGCGAGGGGTGAAAAGAGGTCGTTTATTGTTAAATGAGCTTATTGGTAGCAGGAAATGCATGGAAGGTCTTGTGTTCAATATTCTGGGATACAATAGGCTCCTTTTCTTTCCCTCAAGGTTAGGTATTCGGATATACCTATAACTCATACGCGATGTATCATATTAAATAGGGCCCAAGTTCTGAATAATAGGATATTTGTTACTGAAATCTAATTTACCCATAATATAACTCACGTTGTCCAATTTTCTTCGTTGCTTGTAGGGATTTTCGTTAATAGGACCATTTTGACTCCCTTAGTATTGCCATTAATCGTGATCAAGCCATAAACACCGTCACAAATATAAGTACGATATAAACATAAATCAAATCAGATAGCGCCGTCGTAAACTGAAACGTATTCCGCGGCAGTTTGTTTCAGAAGTCGCAAATTGATGAGCCAAATACCCTCACGGAGACCCTAATCCCTCCGCCATTAAAGCTGTCAACCTTTACCTTTATTATTTTTCCGCAAACCGCCCACAGTTTCCGTCTGAGACGGTTATTAATTCATTACAAGCCGAAGTGCAGCGAATAAAACATCACCTCCCGGGGACGCCCGTCTCAGCTGATCAAAGTCGACGCGTTATAAAAAATACAGACGCAAATGTCCCGGCATCAATAATGCAAGCAGTTGCCTTCCGGAGATGATACTTATCCTCAAAGAGTTCGTCGCGAGGGTGAGACTTGAGCCTTGTGTCGGGGGGTGAAGGTCGACAGTCGAGTGGTGCTCGTGGGGGACGGTCTCGAGGGTGACGTGTGGAGACGACTCGCCGCGATTTGCAAGCGCGTCGTGCGCGCCATATTATGTTGAGCTTTTTATTTACACAGCGTCTAAGCAAGTGACTTTATCATACCCACCTAAACAAATCGGTTGTTCTGCTGGTATTCTGACATCCAAGTTGTCGGGTACGGACGGAAAAAAATATCCTATCCTAATCGTATGATATTTCTTTAGGATATGCTTTTAAGTTTGTTTGCGACTTCATTAGTATGGAATTTAGCTGTAAAAGAAGATTAACACACCCTTCGGGAATTATAACTAAATTGAATAACACAGCGTAAGAGGTCCTAATAGTCGCCTCCTACAGCAGGCAGAGATACCGCAGAAGTATTGGGAGCCTGCCCTGCAGGGCACAGGTTTGAGCCATCCTCAGAAACTGTTATAAAATCAGAAGGATATTTCCAAACTAAACTATTAATAAGTTGAAAGAAAATTATATTATACCTGTAGATATTTTTCAGGGCTATTGTTTAGTAATTGAAGTGCCTCATTAACTCGTTAAAATGTAACTCGCTTTCTACATTTCAATATAAACAAGGATCGTAAAACAACATTCCAGTTTATATCAGTGAGTCGATTTAGCTTATCGGCAGGCGATAGCATCAGGAAATTGAGTTGCTTAGCGCGGACGTGCGCGCCTCCGCCGGCCATTAGCAGCGCCGCAGGGCGCGTGCCTGCGCTGCGCTGAGCCGCAAGAGTTGAATTGGCTACTTGACTTTAGTCCGTTAATTGGAAAATAAAAAAAACATGGTCAACGTATTTTTGCTTTTGTTCAGCAAATGACGAAGATACAGCGCGTTTTAGTTCTGCGTGACGTCACCTGTTTCGTAAATTTAAGATCAAGTGACGTAAAAGCGGACACAAACCCCATTTCAGATCTTTGAAGCGTTGCATCTTTGTAATGTACCTATTAGATAAAGCAAAAAAATACGTATTCAATTATAATATAGTCTAACTCACGGAAAATATTTGAGTCATTGAAGGGTCTATTGGATACTTAATCGAAATAGTTTTCTTACCCTGGAGAAGGGCGCTTTGACATCACTAAAGACCTTTACGGTTTTTAGTGACGTCACGCGGAATTTCAATTAACCTTTTATATCAAAATATCATGTAGTAAATATTTGGAGACGTAATAAAACTTTCTTAATTTAAAAACCGACTGAAACAGGATCCTTCCTATTTTCGTTTACAAAAAAAAAGGCAACAATATAAATCGAGATCTGATACAGCATCGAACCTTATTACCGAGCAACGAAGATTGATCGGCGGCTCGCGGGCCCCCTGCACTCGGCGCGTCCCGGAACAAATCCGGGCCTCTAACGGGAGTGCCTCGCAGGTGAGCCCCAATTAATGAGCATTATGGGATTACGGTGCCGGTGCACGCCGGACCATCAATTTGGATTGCTGGCGAAGGTTCTATGCCGCGTTCTTAACTCTTTTTGGGGTTCTGCACCCAAATGGTGAAAGAGAGTCCAACCGCCGCGATGGCAAATCTTTTTATACAGGCGTGTCTAATATTACAATTAACAAAGTATCTAATATTTCATTAAACATATTTAATTCTTTAAATGCCTAGAGGAGTGGTTAAAGTGATATTATTGTGAATCGTTGATGATAAATTTGTGATCTCAAAGATAATTCATGACTTTTGTGCGAACTACGCGCTCGCACTAAAAGTGGAAGTACTTCCGCCGAGCTAGGTGTTGCTTGCTGGGGACCTAGGTCCGAATAACCGTCTTGGTGTATTGTATATATACTTAGTGGCGAGAATAACTTCGTCAGCGCGATGCAGGTTGTATGGCGTTTCTCTATGTTCGATCGACGTCATTTGTTTTTACATATCACTGGAGCTATACTCTTGACTATCTTGTGGCGCGGTGGCCACAACCGATATGATAGGACTCAACGTAGCAGTTTCATTCAGAAAATCTTCGTTGCTTAAGCCCGCTTCTTGTATAAGCTTTAAGTAGAAATGGAAATGGGACTTCTATCTCTCCAGTCTGCGATATCTATTAAATGCTATTCACTACGCCAAGCTAGTTGAAATGACACGAGATTGTGGTGCTATCGGAGCGCAGCGGTTTGTGCACTTGACGTCCAATGCAAGAGAGGACGGATGGATTATTTCTCATTATGCAAGGCAAAATAATACTTATTTGATTTCAGTCACCTATATTTTTTTCAACCGGTAAATGGTGCCTTTGGGTGCATTATAAAATATACAGTCAAAAATTGGTTGTTTAAACGTTCAAGAGTGGAATGTTTACTGAAAATTCAAATTCTTTATTTTTTTACCAGCGTTAAAATATAAAAATGCAATATATACTCAATTAAAAGAGCTAGGAAATTTCTTTAAAATGTACTGTCAAGGAATGAGCGCACAAATTCAAATATCGTATACCTAGTTGGGAAATTTATCTGTAAACTGAACCAAAGGAAGCCTTTTCTATTATGTAAAGCCAGATGAAATTTTAGGGAACGTCGGTAATTTATGAAATTCAGTGTTTCTTTATAGTATTATAAATAGTTCTTGATGAAGTTGAAGCTCTCTTTCTCCGTACTTTTGAATCAGATCAATTCCACGTTTTCTGTTATTATTTTTTATTTATACGTTTTTATTCCGGCCTACTTTCGGGTTTATTAAAACAAGATTTGAAAAAGAACCTTAAAACCGCTAGACTCCAATCCCTACTGGCTACTACTCCTCTCTCTAGCCTTACTACAATCAGATGACACAGATTAAAAAAACGTGGAGTCCTCGGCATGTGAGGGCTTAGACGATAGGGAGGGCGCTTCGATTAAGGCGCTGCGCAAACGTAGACCCTTTTTGTTGCCGACACAACACTCCATCACAAAAAACCGTATTTGCTGTGTTGCGGTTGCTACTCCTGGTCACCGGTAACCGTAGTTGCTCGGTACAATTGTAGGGAAATTTGTAAATGTTGCTTGTGTCTTCAACTGACGACTTTTAGGTTCGTTCACTTTTTAATTGGTGACGAGTATAAATGTCAAGTGGCAGCAACGGGACACGAAAAGTGTTTAACTCTGTGCAGGGAGTGGATTGTTCGATACTGGTTATAAAGAAATCAAATATTAATTGGTATTTTGAATCCGACCCATCATCTTCCTAGCGTTATGTCCCGTGTTTAGACGGGGTCGCTTAGACCATGATCCAGGATTTAGCAAGTCTGGTAATTACATTGAAGCGACTGCCGATCTGACCTTCGTAACCCTAAGATAGGGGAACCAGACAATTTTTGGATCATGGTTACAAATCCAAAGTTGTTTGAATTTGCAGGTTTCATCACGATGTTTTCCTTCACCGTCGAGCTAGTGGTATAAATACGTACATAGACTTGAAAAATCTAGAGGTAAGTGCCCGGGTGTGAACCCGCACTCCTCGGTTAAAAGGCGCGTGTCCTTACCATTGAGCTACCACCGCTCTGCTGCTGCTCCACTTTGTATCTGACATAAGACACACAATTGTCCACGTTTGCGCAGCACCTAACGCCATAGGATCAAGGTGCTGCCGACACAAGCTCACTGTAAATCTGGATCTTGAGCGCTGGCTTATCCGGGGTTCCGTGTAATAATTATTCATACCTCTCTTTTTATGAGCGGACACCAGTAGCACATATTATGTATAGTCATGAACAATGGGATGTATACGCTTAAGTTGTTATTGCGTTACAATAAGGTTCATTGTTGAATGGGGTTGTAGACTTATTTGTCTAGGTACTTCAGTTTCACGACTGATGTTACATGATGACTGATGTTACATGGTCCCCATATTGCGGCACTGGCAGGAAGACTTAGTTCAGCTGAAATGATTCAAAAATATTGAATCATTTCCTAAAAAGTCAAATACTCATAGTTTTAATACGAGAAATAAACACAAACTTGCTGTTCCAAATCGTAGACTCCAAAAAAGTGGTAATTCATTTATTGGTCTAAGTATTAAAATGTTCAATAAACTACCACAAAGTATTTTAACATTACCCTTACATAGATTCAAATTATGCATTAAATCATTTTTAATGAGTAAGGGCTATTACAAGATCGAAGAATTCCTCAATGACAAAGATTTATGGTTAACTTCATAATGACTTGTTCATCTGCAGTGATATCTAGTCTTAAGTGTGGATTAATTAAGTTTACAAAATTGTATAATTGGCATTTAAAAGAGTAACTATCGAGTTTCTTGCCGGTTTCTTCTCGATAGATTCTACCTTCCGAACCGGTGGTAGTATTATGTGTTCTTTTTTTTGTATATTGACTATTTATAAGTGCTTTCTTGAAGCCTATATAAATAAAGATATTTTGAATTGAATTGAATTGAATTGAATTGATGAGAGGCAATGTTTACTACATATTTTGTTTTTATTTTTATATATTCACTTTTTCAACGATGTGCATACTGATATTTTAACTATAGTTTTTCATTCGAGTACGACAACGTGTTTGGAATAATTATCAAATTATATCAATGATAAAGTCCGTTACATGGATTATATCCTACCTGAATTCAAAATTAAGATTTAAACACAAGAAACTCATATTTCAGATTAATTATAAAATATAAATAACTAAACTTAGGTTTTTCGGTGACTTTCTTTCAAACTTGCATTCTTTAATTGTGTAGTAGCCACTATTTTGAGTGAGTCATGCGTTTCACTGCAGCGTCCAGCACAGGGGTGCAGAAATAGCCAGCGCAGCTGATTTTGACAAACGGCCCGGGTCATGAGGATCCCTCACGCTCGATCAGAGCTCACGCTTGACTGCCCCGCCCGGGACCAGTGTTGCCAACTCGTAACTCGCTCCCCTGGAAACTAAACTATCACAATAGTATTACTAACAACAGCTAAATTGCCGCTACTCATTAGCGAAGTTGAGCGTTCAGTGTTTGTTCATAATTAAACTTTAGTCTCAGTGTTTTCAAAGATACCTTAGTGTCTTGGGCTTACTTACAATTAGTTAAGCGGAAAATACGCTATGTTATATGTATATGATTATGGTAAGATGTATAGAATATTGTAAAATGGCTAAAATACCTTTATGTGTGTGCTTAGATTTCAATTCCAAGCTACTTTCACACTTTGAATTTTGTATCTTATTGGGTAACAAAGTTGGGTAAGTAATAATGACCCCCTACTCCTAAACGATATTGGTCACGGCGGCCAATCTCAACGAGGATCAGCTATCTGCGCAGGAGATATTATAGTGCACAAGTATGTGAACAAACACAGTTACACTTTCTATTCCTTCATTCTCATAGTCCGGTGAGACAGCAATTCGATATGACCGGAAAGAAGTCAGGCGCAGGACCAACGGCCTAACGTGCTTTCCGAGTCGCGGGGGTGATTAAACCGCAACTTCCTGACTCTGGGCTGTTATTGAGTAATTTCAATATAGAGATACCCAGCCAATTTTTTTGGCCCGACCCGGAAATTGAACCAGAGACCTTTTGGTGCTCAGGCAGCGCATGCTACCACTAGACCAACAAGGCAGTTACGTTGGTGGTAAGTAGGTACATTGTCAAAACTCGCACAACTAAACAAATAGGTCTCTTGTAATAACATCTTGGATGGCTTAATTATCATCAAAATTAGAACACCTAGTTGTTCACTGAAAATAAAGAAGCTTTTAGTGACTGACGTAAACCCTTTGTTTTATTGGGGTGTGAAACTCATCTTGATATCTAGAATAGTTTGAATTTTAGTACTCTAGTAAATGCGAGTTGTATTATTTTATTTTGTTACCTTTTGTTAATGTGATCTACCTTATTGTGTCAGCTTACTTTTAAGTTACATATATGAGGCATAGTTGATGACTACTATTTTTCATTTGCGACTTAACTTACGCCAATGCGTTGCGAGCCTTTTAGAAATACATGTACACTGGTGTCACTGGTGTTCTGAACAGCTTTATATGGCAGCACATATAATAATACCCTAGTAAGTAGTACTTACCCCAAAGCCGGGGTAGCATTAAGAAGCTCAGTCGACCCGCTGGCAGGCCGGCTCCTTAATAAATGACCCGCCGCGCCCGCCCCGATATTTCAATATTCACCGTGACGTTTTATTAATGAATCTCCTCGGACCTTCAAGTTGCCTAATGTACACAGTTTGACGCGGGTGCCTCACTGAATAACCTCTCAGCTTTCAATTTAACTTATCGTCCATGTTACACACTAGCCTACATCATAAAACTTTGGTAACAAAGAACATTTTATGACATTTCTAAGTGGTGTTCAAATTGTGTAGACGTGAGTTGCCATGTTGCAAATTGATTTCAACTTAAGTATATTTATTAGTTCGGATTTAAATAGTCGATAAAAGCCGAAGTTGGATAGCAGAAAGCGCTAAATCGCAAGTATTCACATGTGTAATATCTATTTCAAACATTGGTTTATTACGACTTCATTCAGAATTTCTTATACTGCACTATTGTAAGTGCAATAAATGTCTTAAATGGCAAAGGTTAAGCTACTCTCACTGCGCCATACAGGAGGTTGCAGCTTACAAGGTCTCCAGCGGCTTACTTTAACGACTGCTATATTACGAGCTTACTGTGCCTTCAGAAACAAAAATGAGTAGACCATACTTCCATTTTGTTCATGGATTGAGTCTCGACCATAGTAAATATATTGGATTGTTGTCCTATGTTGGTAAAATAATGTGCCATCTGTGTTTCTTGCCTAGCATGTCGTAAAGGGCGACTAATGGTATATGGGGTTTTGGGTATTTGATTGTGTAGGCGAGGAGCTAGCCACTTGTCACTACTTTTTAACAATTTCCATCTAACTCAGCCCAGTTTTGTTTTTGGCTGAACGTGGTTAAAGGGGCCTGCTGCGCCTTTGACTCAGCCTACCCCATCGGGGATTATGGGCGTCATGTTATGTTTGTTTGTTTGATATTCTGTATATTTACCACTATTTCTACCACACATCGTTTTTATATGTAATACAAAAAAGCTGCCAAGTTACTCTAAGTCAGGCATTGATAGATATCTGGCTGCTTTAAATGAGATTAGTGCAGAACCTAAAATGGTGCCTAAAGAATTAGTATTTTATTCGGCTCCGGACATAAGCTGATTAGATAGAACATTCCATCGCACTAGAAATAAGAGCAGCGGCTCAGCGAATCGTTAATGAAGTGCTCCTCGTTTACACAATTAGGGGGGCTGCTGCGAGCGCTGGCGTAAGCCGCTTAGCGCTAATGTACCCCTAATGGTGCGCGGCGCCGCGCGGCGCGCCTAGCGCGGGCGCTCGGCTTACCATTCATAATTTTGAGTAAAACTTTTACAGGCTAGGGCATTGACCTTTATTTGTTGGCGTTAAATCTGGTTTTTAGTCGGGGTTGGCTAGACCATGACTACAAAAAGGCAAGTCTGGTTAACCTTGAAGCGACTGCATCTGGCCTCTGCAATAAAATGAACCTACTCTATTTCTTCTGGTTACGCTATAACTACCGATATCGCTAATTCTTTTTTAGTTGTGTTTGTTATTGCCAGGTGAAGGTTCTTATAAAAGAAAAATATAAAAAAGTTTCGCGGAATACTTTAAAAAAGAAAGAGTTTTGAAAATCCGGGAACGAGGCGTTACGAAATGCGCTGGGACATCTAGTACGTTACGAATATGAATAATCCAAACGTTTTTAATGAAAAAATTTGGAAAAGTTATTTTTATTTTTCAATAACTTATTACAATCATATATACATAATGTCACGCCTTTTTCCCATGGGAGTAGGCGAGATCACTTACTTCCATACACTTATTAGCAATTAGAAAACTTTGACTTTGACTCTGCCTACCCCTTCGGGGATTATGGGCGTGATGTTATGTATGTATGTTTAGTGTTGTTGTTCGTCCGTAACATTTGATGCGATAAGCTAAAGGCACTATTATTCTGTTTCCACAAACTAATTTCCTTTGAGAGATATTCCTATTATATAACGGAGGAGAACGTCAGTGTTTACGTAGCAATAAACGGAACTATAACACAAAGCTAATATTAATAAAATACGCCGACAATAAAATATAAACTGGGATGGAAATGTAATAAAACGTAAGGAGCATTGGGGCGGGCGCTGCGCTGTAACTGAGCGCGGAATATCTGCCGAAGGGCGGTTATGTTTTGATAACGTCTTATGCGAGGAACATAATATTGACTTACGAGTACGATCCAATTGTTGTACAGACTTAGCACGTCAGGCTATACTTTTTTGTTGCGAAACAGCCCTTATCACAACGGAATAAGACTCCGCTGCGTTTAGCCTGAAGTGCTGCCGTGGGTACTTTCACATGCCTTATAGTATTGATTTATCAAGAGGTTAGGTACTTATATTTTTACCTGTTCACGTGTTGAAATAAGCTACTCTCAAGTTAATGTGTTTCGTTCGCTTAGTGGGAGTCCGAAACCTTGTCTTGTACATACATAATTACATACATACATAACATCACGCCCATAATCCCCGAAAGGGTAGAGAATCAAAGGGACAGCATGTCCCTTCAAACCACATTCAGCCAAAAATAAAGCCGGGCTCGGTTAGATGGAAAATTGTGAAAAAGCAGTGACAAGCGGCTAACCTGTCGCCTGCACAATCACACACCCAAAACCCGATATACCATTAGTCGTCTTTTACGACATGCTAGGCAAGAACCACAGTTGGCATATTCTTTTTTTTTGTCCCAGATCAACATGGTCCAAGTCCCCGACCAACATGGGACGCATGGAGCTTGTCTTGTGCGCTTAAAAAATAATTTAAATGTTAATATCAAGAGGATAAACATGAAGAATGACTACTTTTTATCCCACAAGTAATTAATTCTGCAGGGCGCATTATACAGTCCCTCTGTACAGACCAAATTCGCCGCTGCATAAGCAGGTACGTACGAGTATATACGTTTGTGTAAAACAAACATACTGGCGTATGTATATACGTTCATGTGAGATGAATGTACTGGCGAGTAGTAGATTGCTAATTAGTCAAGACGTCTCCATGCGCCTGCGCTCGCCGCCGGTTTCGCTCTGTATAAATCCGCGCGCGCGAGTCCCGCGTCTTGTGGCGTTGAGCCCGCGTCATTAATCTATGCGTCCTCCTTTAGAGACGGGAAAGTACAGAGGCCAGTACATATGTGCCGTACAGTACAGGTGATAAGCTGGTCTGTGTTGTAAATAAAACTAGTTCTTACATAAATAATACATTGAAAACTTTTAAGTATTGCGTCCTATTACTCCTATTACTTGTCACATTAATTTTCATGTGCACAGAACAGTACCTGGTCGTCGGGTACAGTAGATATGGTCGACGATACAAATGCTTACTTGCTGGTCTAGGATAACACTATTTTTTTTAATGCCAAATAAGCAATAAAATAATGTTCATGGGTAGTGTACTATCCTGCTTATTGGGATATTTTACGGCTCACCAACACCACAACACGCATACAATCGCAGTACACGACCGCTCCGCTCGACCGCCGGAATGCGACTGGCGCGTGACGTAGGCGCATGAGACAACCAACACTATACAGTCAATACACTACATCCCTTATTTGTTTTAATTTAGTTTTATTGCTAATGAGTGTACATTTATTAATCAATCTAAATCATTAGACCGTTTTTATATATATGGTATAGTTTACTACTAGTTAGGTAAATTTTCATTGTTTAGTAATCGAATCAAATATTAATTTACGCATTAATGGGTCAATCAAAATTTAACACCATTGTGGTGTCAGAAGTGGAATTAAGTTTCAACATTCATTTCTTCGTCGTCGATTTCATTTCGATCTTGACACACGCTCCATTCGCCCTGAATCTTTTTCAAGTGCACTATATTCCTTCTACGAATTTGACCAGTCTCATCGTTTCGAACTGTGATATCTCCCCCTTTCTTATTTTCCACTGTATGAGTTTCTGGATTATAATCCAAACTTAATTTATTTTCTCTATTCATGTTCTTGATATAAACTTTATCTCCTGGTATTAAATCACTTTCTTCTGCCTTCCGTTTCCTATCTCCATTCTCCTTTCCTCTTTCTTTCCTTTCTTGATCCCTGTCCTTGACCTCAGAGTACTTTGATATTCTTTCCATTGTATCACTTGCCATAGGTAATTTATCTCTAAATCTCCTATTGAAAAAAAGTTCTGATGGGGTTCTTCCGGTGACCGAATGTGGTGTGCTATTGTACATAGTTAAGTAGTCCAGTAAACTTTCCTTCCAGTCTTTATTTTCAGCTATGCTTATTTTTAGTCGTTTTAGTATATCACGGTTTTGTCGTTCGACCTCTCCATTTTGTTGAGGCCAGTATGGGATTGTATTGAAAAGAGTGATGTTTCTTTCTGTTAGAAATGATTTAAATTCTTCGCTGATGAATTGTCTTCCATTGTCCGCTGTTATTGAAGTTGGGTTTCCTAAACGACTAAATATTTCTTTGAGTTTTGCCACAATTTCGGTAGAGGTGATTTTTCGACAAATCTTCACTTCTTTATATCTGCTGTAATAGTCTACTACAACAAGCAGGTGGTCACCACTAGGGAGGGGGCCCATCAAATCAATCGCAATGTCAATCCAAGAACCGTCAGGCAACTCACGTCGTTTCATAGGATTTGGTGCATGTGGTGCAGATACAAGAGTGCATCCTTTACACGCTTTTACAATGTTTTCGGCATCCTTGTCACATTTAGGCCACCAAACTTTTGTTCGTAGTCTTGCCTTCATCGATACAATGCCGGGGTGGCCCTCATGGGCTGCTTCTAAAACTCTTTTACGGAGTGCCGAGGGAATCACGATTCTTGTTCCTCTCAAAAGTATACCCTCATGGAAACATAATTCATTTTGAAATATTTTATACAGTTTCACGTCGTCGTTCCATATGTTTTGATACAAACCTTCTTTTACATTTAGGATTTCTTGATCGTCCATTGAACTATCTATTATTTCCTTAAGGGAAACTGCTCGAGGTCGGGCAAAGTCCACGATTTGGCAGATATGATCGTCTTTCAATTGTACTACAGATTTTTCTGCACTTTTACCGAGTCTAGATAATGAGTCTGCGATATTGGTCTTACCCGATTGATAAACTACTTTATAGCTGTACGATTGTAGGCGCATAACCCATCTCTCTATCCTAGCACATGGTTTGGACTTAGTACCGAATATAATCTCCAACGGTTTGTGGTCTGTTATAAGTTCAAATCTTTTCCCATAGAGGAAAATATGGAAATGTTCAACTGCCCATACAAGGGCTAATGCCTCTTTCTCTGTCTGGCAGTAGCGGCGTTCACAATCCGTCAGAGTTTTGTGACCATATGCAATAATCCTGGGGTTGTCTTCAGAATTAATCTGAACTAGTACTCCACCCAGGCCCACCGGGCTTGCGTCTGCTATGACCATCGTACGATCGTTTACATCGTAATACCCTAAGCTAGGTATATTTGTCATAATAACTTTCAATGAATCGAAGCATCGCTGTTGTTCTGGTCTCCAATGATCTGTAATATCTGTTCGATCTCCATTTTTATTTCGAAGTAGTGTTTTAAGAGGTTCTGTTGCTGTCGCATAATTGGGGATCCATTTGCTGACGAAATTAATCAGACCTAAGAAGCTTCGTAACTCTCCGGTAGTTTTAGGAGCTCTAAATTCTTTTATTGTGGAAATGTACTTTTTCAATGGCCTCACCCCTTCTGCTGACAACTCATGCCCCAAGAAACTCACTTTGCTCATCCCGAAAGAACATTTGTCCTCTCTTACTAATACATTATTGTCTTTCAGAACTGACATTACTTTCTTTACTCGCGCATCGTGTTCATTCATATCCTTCCCGTATATCAAGATGTCATCGATATAATTTACCACGCCTTCACAGCCTAAAAGCATGTGCTCTAATGTTTTCTGAAAGATTTCCGGAGCACACGATATACCAAACATAAGTCTTTTATACCTAAATAAGCCTTTATTGGTTATGAAGGTGGTTATATGTCTTGAAGCCGGATGTATCTCAATTTGGTGAAATGCGTCTTTTATGTCCAATTTTGTAAAAACTTTTGCATTTTTCATTTTAGGTAGTAACTTATCCATTGTTGGCAATGGGTGGTTTTCTCGTATAATAGCTTCATTAGCTCGACGCATGTCTACACAAAGACGTATTTCTCCATTTTCCTTCAACACCGGCACCATAGGGGATACCCACTTGGAAGAGCCTACGACTGGTTCTATAATATCCCTTTGTTTAAGCTCTTCAATTTTTTTTTCAATTTTAGCTTCTAAAGGTATCGGGGTCCTTCTAAAAATGTAAAAAATCAGAAGTAAGTGACGAGTAATAACACTTAATAATCAAATCAACATCTTTAATTACAATATTATGTATACTAAAGTATCGGCAATATTTATTTGGATTTATACATTACATTATCATTCGTAATTATATATTTTATAACAATGAAATCAATACCTGTAAGGCTGTGACACGGGTGGAATTGAATCATCAATCGGTAATTGAATTAATATATCTTTGAATTTGGGGAATTTCTCAGTATTTACTTGGTTAACTTCTGCATTCAATCCAATTTTTAGTACTCCTAATGACATTGCGGTTGTTTTTCCCAAGAGATTTCTTGTGCCATTAATAACGACATAGAAAGTTGCGGCCTCGGATCTCATACCTATTTGTATCCGAGCTTCAAATGATCCTTTTATCTTTAGTGGTGTGGTACTACCATAGGCCGTGAATGTTACATTAGGATTTGGTTGTTGATTAAACAAATTAACTTTGTTCTTCTTCATTGTTTCCCAAGTTTCTTCCGTAATTAGGTTTCTCTTACAGCCTGAGTCGATCAACATCTTAGTATCTACTCCTCCAATGGTGCAATCAATTTCGACATCGTCATCAATATGGAAAACGTATTCGGTTTCTGCCTCTTTTTGCACCAATTCATTTGAAGAGTTACGCACTTGATTTATTTCACTTTTTTCTTTGTCGATTCGACCTTTCTTTCTTTCCTGGCTATATTCTTCTTCTGTTTTCCTCTTCTGGGGTCGTCTAGTCCTGCAGAATTGTCTGAAATGACCCTTGAGACCACACTTCAGGCATGTTTTTTCTCTTGCCGGGCATTTTGCGTCAAATGAGGCATGTCTGGGATTACCACATCTACCGCATCCTTGCTGTATATTATTTGGTTTATAAAAACTCCTTTTATCTTTACTATTCACTTTATTAACTTCCTGATTCCCATTTGATCTTGTAGAGTTTTTAAATTCTTCAAGCTGTTTATTGACAATTTCTAGTGTATTTGCTTCTGTAATTACTCGGTCCAATGTAATTTCATCTCCAATCTGTAGTATCTTTTTTCTCAGTTCAGGTAGATAACATTTTTCCGTTATTTGGTCGATAATGTTTTCATCCCGATCAGCGAACTGACATTTATTAGCTTGATTCCTCAGTCTCACTAGGAACTTCTCAAACTTTTCTTCAGGTTCCTGTTTGAGCAGCCTGAATGAATGTCGCTCATAGATTTTGCTCTGTTTTGGTGCAAAGTATGAATCTAGTTTAGATATTGCGATTTCAAATACGTCCACGCCATCACTTGGCTCAATATTAGCGCCAGGAATGTTATAAAACACTTCTTGCAAATCTAAACCAGCGAAATGTAGAAGAGAAGCCCTTTTCTTTACGTCTTTATCAATGTTAGACGCTTCCAAGTATATGAACAATGCTCTTTTCCATCGTTCCCATCGTACACCCACCGAAGTGGATTCCCCGTTACAATCGAACTTTTCCAATGACAGGAGTGACATCTTTGGGGCAACCTGAAATGATCAATTTAATGATTCGGATAAATATTATCCGCTATTAACTCATCAATTTAATGATCGGATTATCCGCTATTAACTCATCAATTTAATGATCGGATTATCCGCTATTAACTCATCAATTTAATGATCGGATTACTTTTATCCGCAAACATTGGGACAACCTAGAATAATCAATTGAATGATTCAGATAAATAGCTATTATCTGCTATTAACATCAATTTAATGACCGGATTATATTTATTTACTCATTATCCGCTGTTTTAACTAAATATTAAATTAATTAGTTTTTTTTTTTTTTTTTTTTTTTTTTATAAACAAATAATGTAGGTAGGTACTGAAAGTTTCATATATTTGTCATATTAAATGTTATTAACTTAAAGCTTGTCAAGTCAACAATATGACTGCCTACATGATATCAATTTAATGATCAGATTTTAATCTGCTCTGTGTATATACATGATGGCTTTATCATGCTTCATTTAAATCAATTTAATGATCAGTTAATTTGCAACTGCTTCAGGTAAATAAACACATAAACAGTACCTGTGCCAACACATAACCGAGTCTTGCATCGGTGTAATGAAACAGATTAATTTTAATCTGCGTTTTTAGCATGTATTCAGTTTAAATATACCTAGGTACCTACGTACATAAATGTTTCCTAATTAATTCACAATTAACTAAAATACCCTAGAAATGAGTAAGTAAGTATTGTTGTAAGGTAGGTACTATCTTTATAATAATATTATTGTAATGCTAGCAATAAATAGGTAAATGATTATTATCGTAATACGATAAATATTCCACAATCGTTTAATACAACTGTATTGATACGATTACCTAACGTTCAAGTCTACTGGATGATAATAAATAATACTTGTAACTTGCGGGTAAAGTAACTTGTTTACTTCATTTTATTCTAACATTAAGCTGTTAGGTATTGGTTACTATAATTACTTAAGTCCATTTATTTCGAGCACCTGGACATACGTTACAATAAAATTCTTATATCTTCCTCGCTGAACAAACGGAACAACGCTAAGCAAAACAATCTAATACGAGGTCCGGCGCAGTTACGTCATCGAACGTTAATATGGCGCGGGCGGTCCGCAGTTCATACGAGATAACTATTTTCCTATCTTTTTCCTTTTTAAGATTATTATTGTGTACTCACTTTCGTCCTCGTCGCCACATGTACTATCCTGCTTATTGGGATATTTTACGGCTCACCAACACCACAACACGCATACAATCGCAGTACACGACCGCTCCGCTCGACCGCCGGAATGCGACTGGCGCGTGACGTAGGCGCATGAGACAACCAACACTATACAGTCAATACACTACAGGTAGAGAATCGGAAATTAGACTTGGGAGTAAGTCACAAATAAGGGGCTCTAACTCCCATGTCTAAGGGTTTGATACCAATCGTTTCAATACTCGTTAATCAGAGGAAATAATCAAAGCGGACATTGACTAGGAACTCGACAGAACTCGAACTTTATTCCTGCATAGAAAGTGGGATTTTGTACTGGCTCGGTCCAAAAAGAAGGCACCTGGCACCACCCTACCCGCCGCCCATCACTTATGTACGCCGGGAAATCTCGGCTCGCTCGCATCGCGTACTTCATGATCTCATTAGCAAGCCGCTAAGAGCTATGATTTCTAATAATTAATTGAAGGAGTCTAGAGGGAAAAACATAGACAAGTTAATCATTAAACATTGAACATTATTTGTTCACTACACGTTTCCGCTTGTATAAAAATATAAGTGTTTTTCGGCATACATTGTTTGGTACTGAAGCAGTAATTACTTTTAAAATAAAAACAATCGATGTTTTCGCTTGTCCGAAATATGATATCGTAATATATTTCGGAAGGTATTTTTGTATAAAAAGTATACGAATTTAATTACTATGACCAACTAACTAGATATTTCCTATAAATATTTTTTTATTAGTTTTATTAATTTTTGTTTAATTTCACAGTTCCAATTTGTTCAGTTTCACGTATTCCTCATGACTAAGCTTGAATAAAAACCAAAATACCAAAATTGTATTAGAAATCTAAAATACACATTCAGGAATATAAACTTATTTTTGGCTTTTTTACTGCGCAAATATCACAATTAGCATCTGGCAAAAATTAAACGATTGACACACTTTCTCCTTTTATTATAAAAGAAAATAAGATCTTTGCCATCATTACTTATGTTACAAGGGAACATTCAAAGCGGAACACAGTCGAAATGGAAGCCGGACTCTGAGCTACCGAAGAGTGCTTCAGCGGATTGTATCAATGGGGCGGCCGCTCGGGACCACAGCGTCCATACTTGTGGTCCACACTTAAGATGGCGATTCGGTATTGGAATATCAGAGGCTTCTTTATTGTTTTGAATTTTCATCAGGCAAATTGATTGATTTCTCATTTAATTTATTAGCGGTAACATGTTAAATTAATTATAGGCCGAAGTGCCGCTTTGACTGATTAATGTAGTTGCTGATATTGAGACTATGTCGACTAATTAAATAAATTTTTATTAATACCAAGGAACATATAAAAAAAAATATATAGAAATTTGGATTGTATATCCCAGTCATGGGCTGCCGATAATATAAAATATTTTTTGCCTTGGAACAATTATCAGTAAGACATGGTTATCCGTTATGTATCGTTATTTTCAGAGAAAATCGTAGATATTTTCTGGCAAAAAGCTAACGCACGGATTTAGAACCCAGTCAGGCATGAAAATGTACGAGCGAGCGGCTTTTTAAGCGGTGTCTAAAACAGCGGCACTGCATTAGCAGCGGGCGCGGCGATACGGGCGCGTAACTCAGCGCAGCACGTTACGGGCGCGTAACTTAGGCCGGCGCGTTACGGGCGCGTAACTCAGCGTGGCGTATTACGGCCGCGTAACTCAACCCGGCGCGTTAAAGTCGCGTAACTCAGTGCTCTGGCGCCGCGCGGCGTGAATTTCGCAACGCACTGGGCATGCCAGTGTACTCGGCTTGCTTAGGGTCACCCGTTTACAGAAACTGGCCGTACTGAAGAACTGTACTTGATTATGATCTACGTGAAATTATGTTCTAAATATTTAAGGAAAATGTTTATTTTCATTTTGATATCAACTACAATATTCAGTTAGCTTGTAGTTTCAGTTTTATGCGAACATGTCTCACTGCGTCGGCCGAGCTGGCGGTCGGGCTGCCGCGATATATGCGTGCCGTTTCAGCGGCGGCCCGTAAACCAGGCGGCGGAGCGGGCCGCGCTGCGGGCCCTAAATCGCGCGCGCGACCGCCCGCTGATGTAGAGCGGCCGGACAATGCGGCCCGGTCCGGCAATACGATTGTGAACCTTATTAATACTAAGCTCACTTTATGAGTGCGGCAATTTTCTTTTGCGCTTGCATTTGGCCTGGTCGGGCAAGAGTGCGAATGTGGTCTGGAATTTGAAAATAATGTACCTACTAATCGCGTTTCTTGTCTAGGAAGTTAGAAGGCGATTTATGATGTATTGGATTTTGGTTTGTGTTAAGTAAAAGGCAAGTTACCCACTTGTCTTGATACTTTTCTGGCGATTGTCTATCAGCCAACACAATTTAACTCTTTGGTTCCTATGGTAAAATTGATATCCAAAATAAATTTGTTACAAAATTGGCGAAATTTGTTATAAACAATAATATATGGCGACTTTGACATTTAACAGCGGGTCTATCATTAGTGCCTCAAGGCTCGACTCACGTAGCGAGTCGTAAATCGCTTCATATCTGCGTCAGCGCGCAGAGCTCCGCCCATTAGTCGGAGTTACGTTATCTGAACGTGTGGCCGAAGAGCGTGGGTGCTAACACGTTTGGGGGCGTTTTTGCAGCGAGGGTATTTGTTAACGTTCGCCGTATCTGCATAGTATTTGTGGACACTCAGATAACATACAAGCCATTCTGTGTTTTGGTTAGAAACCTAGCCCATGAAGAAAACGAAGGTAGCGGGCTCGAATCCTGCAAAGGGCCTTTGTATCGTCAACATTGCCATTTGGATTTGATTTATGGTGGTTAGTTGATATCGTTTTTTTCACCGATTTTATTGTAACGTACAGACAGCCTTAACTCTCCCAGGCTATAAGGGCACTTACATACGGTGAGCCTAAGGCTTGCTGAAGCTTACGAGCCTGTACTGGCCATTTAACAACACACGACGCGTAAAAAAAAAGATGTACTGATATGTCACTGGTGAATAAAAACTACTTCGTTGTTTTTTCTTATTATTAAAAAAACGATTTTGCTCGACCCTGACGGGAAAGTTATCCGAAGATAAACTTAATATCATAAGATCATCGCATATAGTGCACCGTGAAGATACCACGCGGTAGTGTGAGATCGGTGTCATCATTCGGCGGCGCTGCTGTTGGCTCAAAGTAGCCCTAGGCTGTTCATCCGAGGTGAGTGGCCTGTGGCTCTCTAGGGTTGTATTGCGGGCTAATTGGCCGGGATTTGGCTTACCTGTTACCACCACTTACATTACCCACCTGGGGGGGCAATTTACGCGTCCAGTCGTCGGATAGATGTTCATTCGTATTTAAATGTGTTTATTCGATACCCAAATTTATATTTTATATCCTAGCAATTTGTTTAATCCTTGAATATAAATCAGTTGTATTATCTTACAATTTCAACTGTAAATAACACCGCTGATTTACTTCATCGAGACGTCTTGTCCTAAATCAGATGCGTAGCTACGGGGCCCGCGGCTAATTGTTTTTGCGACCAGCTAAATCTTCCAGGAAGTGACGCGCCGGGAGGTGCCCCCTTCCCCCTTCCTTAAATTCTTTGCTACAGTGGATTGAGTACTGAGCTAGGGTTGCCATAATATATATTATGATTGTCCTAGAATTAGGTCTAATAATAAAGTCCAATACTATGTACACATATGTTTTGTAGATATATCACTCATGCGGCGACTGTTATGAAAATCCAGCTTCTGCAAAGTATCAATCAAACTATCATAAACAGTACCCACATGAAGTGTGAGTGGATATCAAGTTTCAATACCCACTGTTGAGAAATAAGAGAATATATACACGGTCGAATTAAGGACCTCCTCCTTTTTTGAAGTCGGTTGAAAATAAAAATCGAGAGAAAAGCGCGTTCTTCCAACAGAGGTACTATCCGGACTGCCTTGATATTATGAAATGCTCTTTGGGTCATCTTGCACTGAGTTGGCAATTTATAGAATGATTCAGGGTATTTTACTCAAAGAATTGTAATACCATTATTCTATTGTAACACCACAACACTATTGTACATTTAACTCGGCTCACCGGAACCAAAACAGCGGTGTAACAAAAGTCCGAGTCATTGACGTAGCATCCGTTCGGGCTTAGCGCTTATTCAACGAGGAGGATCCCGCGGAAGCACCCGGATCAGCAGCTTACCGGGCAGCTTGGAAAAAAGCTGCAGCGCAGTTCGTTGCAGCCGGCGCCGGGCGCCCAGGGATTACCGGCGTCTCAGCGTCCGCTGGGTGAGGCTGCGCTCCCACTGGCGCGGAGCGGAGCGATACCGAGCGATACGGAGCGGAGCGGAGCAGTGGAAATGGAATGCAGCGTTGCAGGTATAGTTCAAAATTTTCCATCTAACCCAGCCCATTGTCCCATGGTCTGAGACTTAAAAATAATGTGCCAACTGTGGTTCTTGCCTAGAATGTCATAAAAGGTGACTAAGTATATCAGGTTTTGGGTATGTATGGGTATGACTGTGCAGGCGACCAGCTAGCCACTTGTCACTACTTTTTTGTTGTTGGCTGAATGTGGTTAAAGGGGCCAGCTTCCCTTTTGACGAAGGGGTAGACAGACCTACCCCTTCGGAGATGATGGGCGTGATGTTATGTATGTATGTAGGTTTAGTTCCATAACCCCGCAACGTACTACTCGGCAAACCATAACTTTCATACAATACACTCTGCCCCGCTATATTAATAGTTGTTACGAGAGGAGATTAGATTTTGATTTGAAGCAATGTGATTGGTCGATTTATTTATGTATCTTCCCCACTCCGCGTCAGTGTTAGCGCGCCCTACGTTTTCTCCGATTAAGGTCCGCGAGCGATTAGCGTCGAGCTGTGCGATTATAGTGCGACTGTTTCACTCAGTCCATGCCCGGGGTGATTCTTTCTACAAGTTTACGGCAGGTCTGATGGTGAGCGGTTGCCATAGCGTACAAGCCCTTGCAACACAATGGCTGCTAATAACAATCAAGTACCCGAAAGAGACAGAAACTGGTGATTGTTGGAAATACGTTAGTAGTCTAAAAGGTTGGTTAAAATTAACCATTAGGTAAGAAATAGACTGAAATGGCCGATATGCGTCGTTTTTAATAACCCAGGAGCCAAAGGAACACGGAACAATCCAACATACCACCCTGACAACGGACGGCGAATACACAGGCCGTAAATAAAACAGGGGAAAGCAATTATTTCTCCGGTACAGATGTAGTATGGACCGCTGGGGCCTTAATTAAAATGGGGATTCCGCAGGGATCAAACCTCGCGCCTTTGCTGGAAATTGATTCTTCCGCGCGTGGAGCTACAACCTTTATTTATGCTTTTTTATAATGCTTAGAGTTATGCCAAAATGAGTAATTTGACCACATATATCGGGCCATGATAGAGTAATATAAAACACCTTCGTTTAAGAAGTCAAACAGTAACCTGAGATAATAACTTAAGTTATAAAAATACTTTTTACACAGACAACTGACTCAAAAACTCATATTTATTCTCAAAAACATTTCATTATGATATCACATACAAACGTATAATTTCTGTTATAATTAAATAAACCTTTTTTTAATAAATTTTTAATTTTTAAATTAACTGATTTACTTACCCTTACTAAAAAACGGCTCCTAATGTCATTACTTTCAGACGTATGCTCAATGTAGACGGGATGGTTGTTGTTGGAATAAAATACACCTTAAGGGTTGTTAGCTAACTTTACATTTTTATTACATTTATATTTGGATCGATAACTCCATATTTAGTTTTAGAGTGTTAATTGAAGTAGGTTTTGGCCAATGATAATCAAGTTTTATATACCATTTATGATACTTCTGACACGGTTATTATATTAAGAAATTCAGGTTCTACTTTGACTTTTAGCCGATCAGGATAATTAATCGATTTGGTAATAAAAGTAGGCTATACCTTTTCCCCTTTACAAGCGTAAACTCTATTTCTCAAACGGAAATTCCACGTAAGGAGAAGTTAATAACAAAACAAATGCAGCGGCTCTCACACTGGGGCGCACTCCACGGCTTGCGAGGTGCAGGCACTCGTCTTGCACAATGCGGGCTCGGATCGCGGGCCTTTCAATTCCCAAGGACGCGGGAACTCCTGCTGAGCATGGGAACATGGATTGATAATACGGTTATTGTAGAAACTTTAACGATCAATTGGATTGTTCGCGTTTGTTGTTACGTCATTGAAAATACAAGTAATACGACAACTGGAAAGGCTATACAATAAAGGTTCAGGGTATCTTTGGTCCAAACCACTGGTGCACCAAAGACCTTATGTGCCAACTTGCCAATTAGCACAACAAAATTATGGCTTAAGTATTATTTGACGTGACGTATAAGATATACCAACTACTAGAAAGGTTCCTAGAAAAATGGGCAGAATTTTTTTGAGTGAAAAAGTTAATTGATCCATCCATACTACCGACTATCTATCTCGAAGGCTCTGTACACTCTTATTAACCGCCTATTTGTCTCGCAGTCGCGATCAATGGGGCGGAACAAAAAGACGGCAGCCCCGATGTTTGCCGGCCGATTAACAATTCAGCGCGGATGGAGCTAGGCAATTAGTATTCGGCCCGAAGTGTCCTGCGCGCCGTGAAAAGCCACTCCGCGCTCGTTGTCTATTTTATTTATCTCGTAATTCTTTCCCGATTACCGCGAGCTGGCGTCGAAATTCAAACGTCGGCCATTTTGGTGTTTGTTGCTAGTGTTCAAAATGTGACGTTTCTATCGACAAAAGCGGTTGCGTGTTTTCGAGACGGTTGCATTTAGCGTCTTAATAGAATTAATTATGTAGTTTAACTGGATCAAAACATCTAGATAAGGAAGTCTGAAAATCTACTTATTATGAGACCTATTTCAGTAAAAGTTTAAAAAAGTTGTACAAGTAATAATTACGTTGTTACATTTCATAATTTACATTTATCTAACTTGCTGGTTTCTTGAAAATTATATTAGATATTACTTAGTAATATCTACCAAAAAGGCATGAATTTGATCGCTATCCAACAGCCCGCGTTAAACTTTAATCTCGTTCATTAACCCAATAGTTACAATGTAAACTACGGCACATAATTATTATTGAACATGCTTCGCGTAGGACGTTGTAACGAGGCAAGCGGGCGGGAGGCTCGATGCAAGATTCAGCGGCATGTTCCGCGCGCGGCTCGGGCGCTATGAATGCTAATCGCGTCTGCGCAGCACAATGGAATGTTTTGTGCCGGCAACTTCGCGCCTCCGGCTGAGTGCGCCGTTGTGCAGCGACGACGTTCAAGCTAAAGTGGAAAAAATATTGAGTCAATTTAAAATGCAGCTCCGGATATTTTTTTTTAGAATGGTTGATGCTTAGCAGTTGAAAAAAATGTCTGAAATGGGAATTGGGTTCAGATTAAAAGGGCTTATTTCTTAAATTAGATTATTATCTATATCCATCTGCATATAAATATTAAATAGTAATTTTTCTACTTTATTTAAGTAGAAGATATTTCGTCATTTGCATGTATTTTGAATGGTAGTACGGTTACTGCATAAAATTTTGTATTTGCGTGTTTTAATGTCCGCAAAATATAAATTCGCATCTTCCCTTTAATGTATTTTGCATAAAGATTTTAGAACTAAATCTCAGTTCAAAAAGCCCCATGTTTAAAAGAAATTGTAGCGTAAAGAGGAAGAATTCTCCGAGTGATTGGCGAGATAGCATAAAAACCTTATTGCGGTTAATCTTGAAGTTACAGACAAAAAGAGAATGTTTTATCAGAGCTATATTAGATTGGGCGCACCTACCCAGTGTAGCTAACTCGAGGTGCCTTTTGCATGCTAATGCGGACAAACTGTTTCTGAATTTGGCAACGGTTTACAAATTTCTAGCGTAATTGCGTTTTAGTCGATTCGACGTTTCGGTAATGTTGTACTGCTGGGAATGTATGTTTAAAAAAGTATTTTAGCCATTCTTAAATAAATTACACCTCATTTTTCTCATCGGAAAATGCTTAAAGGGTCTCGGTTTTGGAAATATCATGATGAAATACGAATACCTACTGTTTTGGATAATTTTGATATCAATTACCTACATGTTTGCTTGTAAAATGGTTATAAAGATGTTCTGTAAAGCAAACTGGTGCAACTGGCCTTTATTATCACCCCATATGGAACTGTCCTAGACATATTTAAAACCGATGAAGGAAATGCGATATTCAGGAATTTTAAAAAAAAGTAAGAAAGTGTAGGCAACATTGACATCGATGTCTGTCTGTATGGGGATCTAAAATTATATTTCTCTAACATTGGATTCGTTAAATTAAACAGTTATAAAGGTTGCTTGGTGTTCAGTTATTGAATGACTAAATGAAATAGAAAGTAGAAAAACCTCAAGGAAATCAGCGTATAAACACATCGTTAGTGTACTTAGAACAATGCTTTAAAAATACACTAAGGAAGTCATTCGTTTAATCACGACACATTCATGGGAGTGTATCGTGATTAAGTGGCAATTTATTTATCTCATCCGCTACATATACATACTGCAAGGGATTGTTTACCGTCCGTGTGTCCGCTGTTTGTCCGCGATAACTAGAGTGGACAATGAGGACGTGGTTGTGTTTACTCGGCACTCGACGCGGCACTCGGCGCGTCTGGGAGGCATTCTCGCCTGCTACATGCGTAGGAGTGAGCAACGGTCAAATGGCATCATTTAGACTTCTCTTAGTTCGGAAACATTTAGAAGAGAAGGCTTATAATAGAATATCTTAAATTCTTTTCCTTTGCTTCATTGTTTATAGAGGCTCAATGATTTTGATTTTAACTAATAATAATTGGTCTGGAAAATTATAACTTCTTAGTAGATAAAAATAGTTTTGGGTTTGGACGGTAAGGCTGTTAGATGAATGGATTGTTCTGTTTAATTCAATAAATTATCACAGTATACACAGAAAAAAATCCAAAGCATCATTTATTTAAAAGAACACATTGTCTATAACACTAAACCATTTTGACCGTGTATCTAAATCATTATCCTTTTGCCCTTTAACTATCTACACCCTTCAAGCAAAGTACGAGCTAGTTATTCCTATCAATATAATTAAGTGACTCGTCAATTGAGCTATAACATGAAGTCTCAATACACCACACAATATCGAAGAGAACGTTCTGTTTGAGTGCTCATAAAAACAGTGACTGTTGATCGGAGATGCCATATACCCTGCTCCACTCCAGCTATGACGTCACAATACATGACGCGCAGAAGAAAACATTACTCGCAGTGAATCCTCCCGCGATCGCGCGCTGAGCCGCCTAAGTATCGACTTAACAACGAAGCGCAAGCCCATTCATTATACTCGTACCTACTCGTCTAATTAATTATCTCGCGCTATAATTAAGATCACTTGAGTCAAACTCGAATTATTCTTCCCGACGCGGAACGAACGTAATTACAGTATAATTTAATACAATATTCGACGCTTGTCGTAAGAAATGGAATACTTAGTCAGTCAATTAAATAAATTAATTCGGCAAGTTTGGCGTCAGGCGCTTGGTACAGTTCGCATCGGATAGATTTGGTTGGCAGTCCGTTTGTGATAATTAATAAGTTAGCTGTAACTTCATCTGCTGTTGGGTTTGCATTTACGAGTATGTCCTCGGCTTTAGAACGGGATTGCCTGTAACGGATGCAACCGAGATGCGATGATTTTGTTTTTAATTCAGAAATTATTTGTTTAACTTGCCAGCCGTAACTTCTAAATTAAGTGTCAAGCGTGGTATGTTTAAAGCCTGTTTTCTAGTTAACATTCACGGATGATTTTTATTCAAATGCAGATGCATGCAGAAGTAGAAAGCGGAAGATATTCATTACGAAGAAAATTAAGAGCAGATTTCAAAATAGGCAGTCAGTTATTTTTGTACTCGCATACTATAATGAATCGTAAATCGAATATTTGATGAATTGTGTAATTCATTGTTAGTACTTAGCTGTAAAACACATGGTTGCAATAAATAGTCAAGAATGCTTAGTCACACAGTGTACATTTAGTTAATTTTTCTTTCTGGAAAAACAGATAGATTGTAAAGCCTGGGAGAAGTAACGTCGAGAACTCGAGAGCAGCAGTACATGCCATGGCCTTTTACTTTGTTAATGTTCGACCCGCCCAAGTTTAGAGCACCCGTAGTTAAAAAGAATTGGCATCTTTGCCGCTAAGGATGCGGTGTACGAAAAATATCGATATACTGAAAAAACTGAAGAAATATCGATTTGTTAAAAAACTACCTACTATGTACTAACTACGATTCAAAAAGTCCTGCTTAGTCTCTTCGTGCGTGCGTGCGTGCGTGCGTGCGTGCGGTCGAGCGTGTGTGTGTGTGTGTGTGTGTGTGTGTGTGTGTGTGTGTGTGTGTGTGTGTGTGTGTGTGTGTGTGTGTGTGTGTGTGTGTGCGTGGGTGTGGGTGTGTGAGTGTGTGTGTATGTGTGCGTGGTTGTGGGTGTGTGAGTGTGTGTGTATGTGTGCGTGGTTGTGGGTGTGTGAGTGTGTGTGTATGTGTGCGTGGTTGTGGGTGTGTGAGTGTGTGTGTATGTGTGCGAGGTGGCCAGAGTGAGAGTTATTTCAAAGTAATTAAGAGTTCAGTAGAGACAATATCTAGTTCACGCAGCTTAGTTTGAACAAACGATTATAACTGGCCTCTGTTAATTTTAAGTAATTAATATCTTTGGTATCGATATATCGATATTCATCGGTTATCCGATATATCGCATCCCTATTCGCCGGATTCCTTGCGTTGCTTCGCAGTTCGCAATTTTGTTTTAGTTCGCAATGTTGTTATAGTGATGTGCTCAATTGAGGTGAGTTTTTCGAAGTGTTACAAGTCAAGTCTGTCCGAAATAGAGTTGCCTTGCCACCCGTACTTTACAACAAAGTATTGTACGTTAGCTGGGATATAAGCGCTTTATGAAGTTTATGATCATACATACATACGTGCTTGATGCACGTAACTTCCTGATCCACATTTAGTCGACATTTGTTTAATCTGCACAGATTAAATTAATGTTATTCTTTGAAACATGAATGAATCGTGAGCTCGGCTTTAATATTTGAATGATTATACATTAGTCGTTAATAAATCTATACTAATATTATAGAGGAAAAATTCGATGGTTTGTTTGTTTGCATTGAATAGGCTCCCAAAACTACCGGACATATTTAAAAAATTCTATCACTAATAGAAAGCTACTTTATCAGCAAGTAACATTGGCTATATTTTATCCCCGTATTCCTACGGGAACGGGAACTACGCGGGTGGAACCGGGGGCGCGCTAGTAAATAAATAAAAATAACATTTTCTGATTGAAAATGATCCATTTATAGGCTTCCGATCTGATTTATAAATCGAATCACGACTTCTAAGAATTATATTATTTTGTAAAATGGGCTAAATGAAAACATCCAGTCCTATTTTGTTTTCATTTTATAAAAGTATAAACTAGAGACGAAAGTAGAACACTTGCAGTCGCAATTTAAAACTGCAAACGTATCTCATTGTTTATGAGACAAAACCAGCACTTTTTGCGGGCGTAACACATTCCTGGCGTTTATGCAAATATATGTGATGTGAGCGGTTACAGGGCGCGGCGCTAAATGGCTGCGGGCCTTGCGGAGGAACTGGGGCTATTTTGTATACCTGCTCTTTTGTTTTATGGTCAGTAACTAATTGGGTTAATCTGCTGGTAGTATTTAGGTATATAGCATGATGAATAATTGAGGATCCCGTTGAAGGTTTACGTGGCCTTGCTATAGTGCTTTCTCGATTGGAATGGGGTCGATCATGATGTTTAGGGTTGCGCGCCTAAGGGGCGCCTGCAAATCGCTGATAGACATTTGATGTAAGTCAGTGTAAGTCAGACTGTATTTCATGAACCGTTATGTATTACTCATAGTACAGGTAAAAATTTGTCTAAACGTATTGTTAAATTCAAGGTGTTTCTTTTCTTGGCAGCTACCTCTTAAAGCACTATAAAATTCTACATAATTTTTACATATCATGAATAATGTTAGAGATTAAGTACCACCTAGAAGTGAACTACAAAGGCAAGTAGATGTAAAAAGGAGTAATTGTACGGTGCACCGAACTAAGCCTTCTGTGAGCTCATTAAAAATATATTTCGCGCGGTGGAGTCGCTGAGAAAAGTTGCGGAAACGAGGTGAAAATGCCGAGAGCGCACGCGTCGGTCTCGGCTTACAGCAGCTTCCCAAGCTTAAACCGAATTGGAAACTGCGATGCTTCGTGACGCAATAACAGCAGTCCTTGGGCCCGTAGTATCGTGCTTGTGTGGACAAAAATTGCAACATGTGGACCTTTCAAAGGAACAAGTCACGTTGAATAAAAAAAAAAATCTTTATTTCTCAAATTTTAAATTACAAGTTTAGAGACGCCCCAGAAAGTAATGAATACTTGTGTTGGGGATGTCTCGCTCTTTCCAAATTTGTTATTATAATATGACATTTAAAGTGAACATTTTAAATTTAGACTTGAATTTAACAATCTAACTTATTATTAAGAAAACAAAAACATTTAGGTACATTTTATTCTAAATTTTATGATGTGTGTGTATGTGCCTATGTGTGTGTGTGAATGAAATAAAAACACAATTGCTCAGTGATCCTGCCCCCGAGCAAAAGCGATGTGATGATCCATTTTTGTAACTTGGTCCTTGTATTCTGATTTCCTCCTTCCTTTGAGAATACAAGGACGAGGTGCCCAGGTGCTGCTCTTCTTAAATATTTTATACAACTTTGTCTTTTCTCAACTTCTTGTAAATCTGGAATGCAATTTAATACCGATAAAAAAAAACAAAGAACGGGGTAGGTATATCTTACTAAGGTCGACGACTGTTTTTAAATAATATATTGTTAGAGAATATTTTCTTTGGTACTACCCTTTTAAGAAAAGCCGTCACGGTCAAGTTTGGTATTAACGTTAAAACTGTTTAGCCATTCGGGATTATAAACGAGTCCAGGAAATTGTTCTGGACAGTACAGCGCTACGGAGAAAAGATTACGGAAAACAGATTAAATGTAAGTCTTTATTAAAAACGAGGCGAAAAATTACGTAGTGTGCAAGCTGCAACGTGCAGCATCGCGCTCCCTTTAAACAACGTCTATACTAATATTATAAAGAGGAAAGATTTGTATTTTTGTGTGTGTGTATGTTTGTAATGAATAAACTCAAAAACTACTGTGCCGATTTCAAAAATTCTTTCACCATTGGAAATCTACATTATCCGGAAGTAACATAGGCTATATTTTATCCCCATATTCCTACGGAAACGGGAACTACGCGGGTGAAACAGCGGGGCGCTGCTAGTATTTAGTATATGCAAATTCTCTTTCCTACTCATTATTCTGAGGATCTAATCTATAGTATTTTAGAAAATATACAAAAATACAAAAATATTTTTTATCAATCAGCCGATCAAATTTTATGTGCTGTAAATGGGGATTTTTGGGTAATGGTGATATATGGTGTAAAAGGCCCCTTTATCCAAATTAGAAGCGGTTATTTCTAAATTAGATCTGGTAATCGCATGCTTATACTTATACTTTCGGAATGCAATTTAGTTTCGGCTTACATTACTTCGTTTACTATTTTCGTACAGACTACTGTCTATAAGTATTACATTTTATTTCAGACTAGTGACCCGCCCCAGCTGCGCACGGTGCCCAAAATATATGAAACTACTGTATATACATTTTAACCTTCCTCTTGAAGCACTCTATCTATTGGTGAAAACCGCATCAACATCCTTTGCGTAGTTTAAAAGGATCTAAGCGAACAGACAGAAACAGCGACTTTATTCTATACTATGCAAAGAAGACATATTATTTTTTTAGAGCGGCGGTAGCTCAATGGAAAGAACACGCGCCTCTTAACCGGGTTCAAACCCGGCACATACCTCTGGATTTATCAAATCTATGTACGTATTTATACCACTAGCTCGGCGGTGAGGGAACCTGCAATTCAAACAACTTTGGATTTGTAACCATGATCAAAAAATTGTCTGGTTCCCCTATCTTGGGGTTACGAAGGTCAGATCGGCAGTCGCTTCAATGTACCATACTCGCTTAATCCTGGATCATGGTCTAAGCGGACCCCGTCTAAACACGGGACATAATGCTAGGAAGATGATGAAAGAAGACATATTTTTTATACTTCTTTCTTATAGTTTTGATTTTTACCAAGCTAATCTAGTCATGGCAAAATTAGGTAGGTATCAATTAATCCCCGATCATGGATTAAAGATTCAGCAGCAGCTCGGGAAATGTTTTTCCCGTCTACGGCGCTCACAAAAGATTATGTAAAGCGGATAAATTAAATACTTAACTAAAAACCAGGTGGAAGCCGCCGAGACGCAAAGGGTGTGCAGCGTCGCCGTAAGGGGACTGTTCCACACGAGATAATATGCGAGGCAGCTATGAGCAGTGAGCCAGGTTACCTGAAGTTAGGCAACGAAACTAAGTGACGATTTTCACCAATACTAAGTTGTGTAGCAGAGCGGGTGTGATGAGCTACAAAGATGCGTCGCACTAAGTTGTTGTGCGAGGAACAGACGCAAGGCAATTCATTCTACTTCTTGAAATCTTCTCGAATATTAAGCGATGTATTTTTTTTTAACCCACGATGCCATTCCTACACTTGGTTACATAAGCGCCCTAAATATATGCTCTATTCTGCACATGGATCACTCGCGTATCCTTCGCTCATATCCTTAGCTCAATTCGACATTATTGGCTCACATCCCATCCCTATAAAACATGGCTTCGTTGAACCCGTTCCCATCAGTTGAATATGGCTGGTTGAATATGGCTATGAAAACAATCTTCGAATCAGGCAATATATGAAATTGATATGAGTGTGATCTTATCCGACTGGCTCGATGGCGCATTCGGTAGTGACCCTGTCCCATGCGTCAAGAGTTGTGGGTTCGATCCCCACCCAGGACAAACATTCGTGTGATAAATACTTGTGTTTGTTCTGTGTCTGGGTGTTAATATCCATTTAAGTATATATATATTTGTAATGTAATACCACTGTTGATTCTGATATCCGTAACACAAGTGCTTAAGCTACTTACCTCAGTCAGATCAATGTATGTGATGTAGTCTGATATTTATTATTTATTATTACTTATATATACTTATCAGCTCCGCTACACCGCTTAACATTGATGTGACATATAAGTATCGTAGCTTAGCTTCCACCTCGCTCGCTGCTTACCTGTCTCGCACATCTTTGGTGGAAAAGAAGCTTTATCGGACGCGAGCGGCGCCCGCGCCGCGCTCATTAAAAATATATTATGTGCCACGGCTTTTGATGCCGACTCCTTTGCGTCTGGCGAGGCTCATGGAAATGCCTGCTTTACACGAATTACACGGACTTTTCTGAATTCACTCTGGTCTTGCTGCTCATATATGGCTTTTACTGGTGGAATGCAATTTAGTGCCGACACTTATAACTTTGTTTTACTATTACATAGTCCGGTCAAATTAGCTTCAAAAATAGGGGTAAGGTTACATTAATTCGCACCCAGATAAAAATTGGCGTTAATGTTAATTTTTATAGCTGGGTGCGAATTAATGTAACCTTGAATGTCTATTTTGACCGGACTATACATTTGTTGGTCTAACTAAAGTAAGTGACCTAAGAAAATAACTAAGATGGGGGTATTTATCTATATACTTGTCTATTATTAAAATCGAGAATTCTTTGCAATGTAGCGGAAACATGTGCTCTATGTATAGTTTCCATTTTGCTATGTTTAGCCGTGTCGAGGAAACAAATATTTGTAACGGGCGTCTGTGGTATGTCACTGACCGCTAGGGTCGTAGCTTTCCCAGGTGCCCTCCCCATGCGATTCGGCGGAACACCCCTAGGTTTTAGTGGGTAGGCCCCCCTATATCATCGGGGGAGAGTCCCACACAACCACTTCAGCCTCCGGGTGGAGTGGTATGCGTGAGGCATTTCAAAGGGATAAAAAAAAAGGTTCGTTAGCTTGTCAATGAAACTGAACAAACAATTTTTGGTAACATTTATCAAGTCTGGTGAGATTTATAACTCCTTTATTTTAGCAAAGTTGGTGATGTTTGGACATTGTCTAGACGCGTCGTTTGTCTGCTAACCACTTCCCTCAAGATCGCTTCTCGAATAATGAGGTTAATATATACAACATCAATCTCTTTTAACAACTGCTATCTGGGTCAATTTTCGGGTTAAAAAATGGCTTTATGGAGTGAGATTCGTTGTTTATCTGGACCAGTCGGAGGAGTCTACCAGAATAATGTGTTGTTTATCTCGCTCGTGATCAATATATTTTTTCCGTATTAGCTGTTTAGGCAAAAAGAAGTGTCAGTATTGGTTAGACTCTTTTTGGGATTTTGGCGTACCTTAGTATATGAATTTCAATAATAATGAAACGTTGAATTGGTAGTCTTTATTTATATATGCCTCAAGCAAGTATTATGAACTTATTTGAAACAAATTTACCTGCTCCAAACGTCGATTTCATTAGGAATCAACTCAGTAGATATTCTTTTCAGCGTCGAAACGTGTATATATTTTAAAAAAAATTCTTTTTATACATTTTAAACCATATTATTTAATACAGTTTATGGAGAGCGGTGGTAGCTCAATGGTAAGGACTCGCGCCTCTTAACCGAGGAGTGCGGGTTCAAACCCGGGCACGTACCTCTGGATTTTTCAAATCTATGTACGTATTTATACCACTAGCTCGACGGTGAGGGAAAACATCGTGATGAAACCTGCAAATCCAAACAACTTTGGATTTGTAATCATGATCCAATAATTGTCTGGTTCCCCTATCTTAGAGTTACGAAGGTCAGATCGGCAGTCGCTTCAATGTAATTACCAGACTCGCTAAATCCTGGATCATGGTCTAAGCGGACCCCATCTAAGCACGGGATATAACGCTAGGAAGATGATGATATTTAATACAGTTTATGGGATTTAAACGCGAATGAAAGTATAAAGCAAACCAGCGCAGATCAGCCCCAAGGGTTCAAATAAGAGGAAGTGTTATCTTATCAGGTATCTTCGCATCGGCAGTAAGCAGTAGCAAAATGAGCCACATATCAACGGCATCCCAACAGGTAATTATGACAATTAGGTATTTTGTGGTTGCGTCAAGGTTTTACCTATACCTACTTACCTACCTATATAGCTTGATGACGGCTGACCGGGACGTATGGAAAAGGAAGACATGCTGCGCCGACCCCAGATGAACTGGGAGAAGGGCAAGAGGAATACTTTATAAAAGGCGACTAATTCTGCATTGGCTATTGGGTTTCTTATTATGTAGATGGCGAGCTAGCTGTTTGTTACTCGGTATCTACTTTTTCCCAATTTTCCAAATCAATTCCTATTTCCGACCCAATTTAATATTTTAGCTAAATGCGATTATAGGACCGTCATTGCTCCTACCGCTCCGGAGATTGCGGGCGTGATGATGTGCACTTACGTATGTATCCTACTTCGTAATACAGACGTCACTAATATTAAGTAACTACCGGCGGCGCAATAGTGTAGAGCGCAATATGTCCCGTCCCATAGAGAGGGCGCGGCGCGCAGGTGCCCCGCGGCTCGTAAATAATGCCCGCTTTCATTAATCCGACTGTACGCAATAGAAACCTGCGTTTCGCGTCCTTGCGTTGTTTTGTTCTACCAAGCCACGTGGAATGTAAAAGTCTTTATTCATTATTAGTTTTTGTACACGGCTCCGCATGCAATCGTTTTGGGCTCTATCGTGTTCCGCGGATCTACATAATATTTTCTAAGATGTAAAAAGCCTGTGTTCTTTTTTAGGGTTTAATTAGGGGCATAACTATTAATTAACTGAGTTTTGTTTTCCCCACCTATGGGGACTGGTCTGCACTGGTTTGGTTAATTTATGCTTAAATTTTGTAAACATCGTTATTTTATATTTTGGTGTCTGACAAGCCGACTTCACGACATGGTTCAAATGCAAATATGATCTATACACCCCTGTAAAATATGTTGTTGAAAAGAGTAACTACCGAGTTTCTTGCCGGTTTCTTTTCGGTAGAAGCAACATTCCGAACCGGTGGTAGGTTCATATTATTAGTTGATTTTCCTATTGAATTGACGATTTATAAGTGTTTGTTTCAAACCTATATAAATAAAGAGTATTTTGACTTTGACTTTGGCGTGCCAAAATACAATATGTATACCAATTGGTCATAAAAAAAGAAAAAATATGTTTTATTTCAGAAAATCTTTAACAATATAGCCAATAGCCAGGGCTTCCCTTATCATATAGTTTATGCGTAAAAACGTAACATACAAATATAATAATTTAGGTACTTTATACTTTGTGCCTTTAGTACTTTTTACAGTATACTCACTGTAAACGAGTAGGTAATAAATAAAAATAATTAATACAATATTAGCAAGCTTATCATCAGATTTCCAACAATAGGAGGGTTCCTTATTTGTAAAACTGTACCCGGTAATAATATAGCTAATAAAAATAAGTAATAATAATAATATATAAGGAAAACTACGGCAGAAAAGTTTATATTTAGATAAACATCAAAACAAAATGTTACTAAATAAACATTAATAAGGAAAATAATACTGATAAAACAATGTAATGTCGAATGTTTTCTATTGACGATCGCCTTGTAACAACACAAGGCGAGCGCCGATAAAGGAAAAACAAAAACACGATCTTCACCTGTTTGTCGTCCATTTTGAGCCTTCTATTTTTACGTGGGGAATGCATTTGCGCGCCTCACGCCGTCCGGGGGAAAATCGTGGTGTGTGGTCCGTATTGAGCCTAAAACAGACACATACTTCTGCTTGCTTCAGTAATTTATAATGTCCTGAAACTCATAGCGAGCCCCCTAGGGACAGCCGTGCCTCACACTTTTTGTTCTCGCTGCTCCAACATTCAACTACTGATACTTTCACATGCAAAAACCGTTGAATTAGTTTGGCTGCGAATGCACTTGTTGTTTTTTCGGCAACTTTGCTCCGGCGGGAATATCGCAAATATTTGCGCTGCATGCTTTCGACTGTTTTTATTTCTGTTGTTTTTAACATTCGTATAGTTGGCTATTCATTTTAATATAAAAACTGTGGTGCGGTTGAAGGAAATAAAATAAATAATGCATGTAAAAACGTATGAATTTTCCGACCAGTTGGATTAATGTGAGATTACTATGTGATGTACAATGTAAATATACTGCTTCTCGCACATCTGTCGCCACACACATCCCTAGATATAGCATAATACCTAAATATATTTCCTCACACAGATTACTTATGATTATCCTTCGCTTATTTTAGAAATTTGTAGTAATACTTTGCCTCGCTAAACCCAATTTCGCCTGCGTAAGTCTAAGAAATTTATCAGTTAACAGTTATCCCCCGCAGGTCTGGTCAACCACTACTGTATAGCTAGATATCATAGAGACATTATATTTAGAGTACATGAATCTATAATTTACAAATGATATCAGGTTGTGTCAAAAGTCAACGGCACGCCTATCTGTTCCCACCTCAGCTACATCGTCATTACACGCGGACACCCCGGTCTCTTAAAGATCCGGAACAAAGTTGTTACGACGCCATTAAATGGTCCTGGAACTAGCACAATTGTATCGCGCTCTCCCTCCCGGATAATAATAAAAACAAATTGTACAAAGTTTTTATCGCCGCAACCCTCTGAAGGGAATAGGGACGCGCTAGAATTTTGTATCGTGAGCTATCGATGTCTATTTCAATCCAAGTCGATGTTTGTAGTCAAGATATATGTATCCTATTTTCTAAATTTCATCTGTGAGCATTTGCATTATACGTATAATATTGTTTATAAACTGTGTATAAAACACATCCAGCTGGAAATGGATTTGATTAAAATAGGTAAAACAACTACTCTTTAGCAAAATATGGTATGTCCCGTGTCGGTCTGGGACTATAAAATAATGTGCCAACTGTGTTTCTTGCCTAGCATGTCGTAAAAGGCGACTAATGGTATATCGGGTTTTGGGTATGTCATTGTGTAGGCGACGAGCTAGCCACATGTCACTACTTTATCACAATTTCCCATCTAACCCAGCCCGGTTTTATTTTTGAATGTGCTTAAAGGGGATTGCTGTCCCTTTGACTCTACCCTTCAGGTATTACGGGCGTGATGTTATGTGTGTGTGTGTGTGTATGTGTAAAATATGGTTTAGTAGACTAAGATCAGTTCAACATCATCTTCACAAGCAAACTACTATTTAGCGATTACTAATGAAGTATGTGGACCCTTATGTCATTGGCATTTCAAACCCACGGACGTATCTGTATTATTAACAATTTATCGACATCTCTGAATCGTATTTTTATCGGTATTGTGTTCATCGACATCAATGTTGCATCGATGGTCTCGTTGCTCCCTCGCCTCGCCCTACACGCCAATGTTTTGTTTACATTGCCCCGTTGTTAGTCGCGAATCGCCGGCAGGCCCGCGCCGGCATTACCGGCCGTTAATGGACAGCCCGCCGGCCGCGCTCCATTCCGACCAGTTTACACTCACTGAGGGCGAGCCTGAACTCTTTGAGTGTATTGCCACTATTACCAGTATTGCTGAGCCTCGTTGTATTATGGAAATGACGATGAACTTAGTGATCGGCATGGGTGTTCTGAAAGTGACCGATAAAATGGAACATTTTTGGGGAAAAGTTTTGCGTTTCAAATTGGGATGTTGACACTATGTATATTTAATTTTGAAATATCAATTCTGAAAAAAAGTATTGTAGTATGCTGTTAAGCCTTATTGATTTTGTATCATATTGAGTCTAAGATTTTTAATTTTACAAAAACTGCTTAATATTAAGTCAGTTGACTATACAAACTAGTGACGTCACACGTTGACAAGCCCATACAAAGTCTATGAAGTGATTTCGTTTTGACAGCTCTTAAAAAGTATCTCAATTGACTAGCCAGTCAACATCCCAATGGTCACGCTTTAACCGTTAATGCTTTATCTCGGTCCTCATCCGAACACAAACATACCCATATTCTAATCATCATAGGATTAAATCTGTAACATAAATAAGTATTATAAAATATTTCCTGACTTTATTTACTTTGAACATTGAAAACACGCAATCTACGATCATAATTATATGACTAATGAGGTAAATATTGTATATATGTATAAAGCGTGCTTCACGGGCCCCCGTCACCGGTAAACACAGTTTTTTGTGGCGTGCAGTTAATTTAACGAGAAGTCAAACAGCCGTGCGATTTGTGGCTCCTTACAGATATCGGGTCCGCTGGGCGTTGTCCGCTGTCCGTGCAAATAAACGCACATCCGCGTCTGCAAATAAAAGAGCTGTGTTTACTAATAAATATAATTAGTTTTAAGCTGGAATATACCTATTACGAGTAAGACATTATTTAAACGCTTATTGCGGCAGATAGATACATGGGTGGATAAATGTTCAACGAAGTTACCATAAAGATCATTAACTTATGCCTAACGAAATAAATTGCGGGCTAGTGATGTTTATATATTATTTAAGCACAACATCGCAATGTAACTTCTAATTAGTGAATTGTACTGGCATATTATTTCGGCTAGTAGTAAACAATAATTACAGCAAGAAAAGGTCTGAGTTTGCAATATACTTAGATATTCTTTCTCTCTATAAATATTAACTTGTTATAATTAGTTACGCAGCTTGAGGGCGCATTGCTGAATAGCAAATCTTTTCGCAAAACATTATGATGCTAGAATAAACTTACTCGCGATGTGATTTAGCACAAACACGCAGCGGTAGGGTCAGACATTACGATTTAACAACATTTTTTCGTGTGCTTATTACTGAGTTTGATCTGGCTATAAATGATTTATTTAATATGGCTTATGCTGCTATTTAGATCGTTTGAGAGTAAACATGTGTGATATTTTTCTTTATTACGTGAATCAGCAATAGTTACCAGTTTTCTGAAAAACGGCAGGAAAAGTCGAAGTAAAAATTAAGGATTCTTTATTTATGTAGGTAAAAGTTAAATATTGGTTTGTATTTATGTGGGCGACGAGCTGGTCACTACTTTTCACTATTTCAACTTAAATTTTAGGTAAATGTGGATTAAGGACCTCTTAGGACTCTGCCTTCGGTGATTTGAGGCGTGATGATTTGTATGTATGTACAAACATATATGTTTATGTGAAATGATGTTTCAAAAGTGCTGTTGGTCCATACATCATTGTTCAACCCTAAGCCGTAAAGCGAGGATTGTTGATGTTGGTGCGAGCAACACAAACAGATTACGTTACGGAGCCGAGCGCGCCCGAGACGTCACAGAGTTCCTCTTGTGGCATTATCTAAAATATTAACGTTCTAGAGCTCATTGCGCAAAGTCTACGTAGTATCTATGTAGGCTAGGCTCTTTACAATTGCTATTTTTATAGTGCTAATGATGTCGTTAGTGCGATATTCATATGAATATACTAGCAGTGCCTCGTGGTTTCAACTCCCTAGTTACAGTTCTCGTGAGAATACTGGGATAAAATATAGCTTTTTACTCACTGATAAGGTAGCTTTCGATTGGTGAATAAATTTTTCATATTAGTCAGCAAACAAACAAACAATCAAACCTATTCTCTTCATAATATTGTCTGGCTCGATGTCGTATTCGCTAGTGACCCTGCCCCATGCGCCAAAATTTGTGGGTTCGATCCGCACCCAGGACAAACATTATTGTGATGTGTGTGGGTGTTAATATCCAATATTTAAGTATACATTTGTAACACCACTGTTAATTCTGATATCCGTAACAAGTGCTTAAGCTACGTACCTCGGAGTCAGATCAATGTTGATCTGATATTTATACAATATTTATACAATACTAGCTGATCTGGCGCACTTCGTAACGCCCCGTTTTCAGTTTTTTTATTTTTTTTTATTTTTTTCTTTCATATGAACCTTCACTTGATAATAACAAACACAACTAAAAAAGAATTAGCGAAATCGTTTCAGCTGTTCTCGAGATTTGCGCTTAGAAACACATTCAGCGATTCATTTTTATTATTATAGATTATACAATACAATATTGGTATGAAAAAGCTTGTAATGAAGTTTTGTGTGCTTATAATTCAATGAATATAATACATGGATGTATTAGATAAAATATTCGCATTAATTATGCTAACCTACAATACAAAACATATTTTATACATAGTATTTACTTTGGTCTGAACGGTATAAGATGACCTATTTGATATCGCTAGCTACACTACAAGATTCAGTTTGGGCACTTTTGATTGAGTTAGGTTCTTCCTCCTTATTTCTTAGAATTGATTTAGGCTCAGACTGGGAGGGTTGCGCCCTAAGGGGGCTGGGCTCTTTGTATATACTTGAAGTGATAGCGTTTCTGAAGTCAAGTTTACATAAGGTCTGTTATATCAGGTCTTATTTTCATCGCTATTTTAGAAAAAAAGCATGTAAATATAATAAATAGATGCAAAGACTACATCATAAAATGTAATGCATTAGACTGGCTCAATGGCACATTGCATGCGCCAGGAGTTGTGGGTTTGATCCCCACTCAGGACAAATATTCGTATGATGAATACTTGTGTTTGTTCAGTGTCTGGGTATTAATATGTAATATTTAAGTATATATTTGTAATACCACTGTTGGTTGTGGTATCATAATTGCTTAAGCTACCTCGGAGTCAGGTCAATGTTTCTGATGTAGTCTGATATTTAAGCTGTCTCTTTCACTATTACAAACAAAGTTGTGTTGTCAATCTAAAATCTAATCTCGTTGAAGTCTGTAACGTTTAATGATACAATATCTTTAACTTAAACGAACTTGTACGCAGGCAATCAACGTTTATTTTGTAATAGCTTGTATATTTAGTTATGTTTCTATCGGCACGGGTCAATGTCTTCCACAGACGATTTATTTACGATCTATCGTATCGATCCTATTTGTATTTTTACTTGATATGAAAAATCTGTACTCTTTAGAAGCTTAAGTTGATTTGCAATTTCGTTTTATAGAAAGCCTGTTGACATTTTTCATACACACATACACATAACATCACGCCCACGATCCCCGAAGGGGTAGGCAGAGTCGAAGGGCCAGCGAGCCCCTTCAACCACATTCAGCCAAAAATAAAGCCAGGCTGGGTCAGATGGACAATTGTGAAAAAGCAGTGACAAGCGGCTAACCTGTCGCCTACACAATCACACACCCAAAACCCGATAAACCATTAGTCGCCTTTTACGACATGCTAGGCAAGAACCACAGTTGGCATATTCTTTTTAAGTCCCAGACCAACATGGGACAGTGGGCTGGGTTGGATGGAAAGCTGTGAAAGGGAGTGACAAGTGGCTGGAAAGCTGTGAAAGGGAGTGACAAGTGGCTAGCTCGTCGCCCACTCGGTCACATACCCAAAAGCCCGTAAACCATTAGTCGCCTCTTACGACATGCTAGGCAAGAACCACAGTTGGCACATTCTTTTTTTTTGTCCCAGATCAACATGGGCCAAGTCCCAGACCAACATGGGACAGACATTTTTCATAAAATTTTGTATATGATTTTACGATTTATACCTTTGTATATTGTACTTTGTATATTGTACATCGTATATGTATTGTGATACTCATACTTCTCTAAGTATATGAAGTATATGGTATCGTCAAACATATTTTCTACTGTAATATTTTTTCGTGTATATAACTTTGCTCTTTAAGTGTTTATTTACTCTGTTATCTGTTTATGGGTTTGCTGGAAGAAGACACAATTAATAGCAAATTTTCATTAGTTATATTTAATTTGACTTGTGTTTAGATATACTCAGTTGAAATGTGTATTTGCTGTGCATATATGCTATAATATACTCGGGAGAAAACGTAACTACAAGTATTAAGTAGAATTAATGATAGCGAAAATCCAACATATTTTGGTCTGCAAGCCCAGCATTTCGGTCTGATAATGCCGGACGAAATAATCGTACCTTTATATGTATGTACGTATGTACTACCTTTGAAGAAAGTAAAGACGTTAGTCTATCTACTTGAGAATCTGACGGATTATTCAAGGTAATCTCAAGCGGGAGGCGAGGCTGACCGGCGGGGCGGGTCTGGGATTACGGGCCACTAGTAGGTAATGTTTCAACATTGGTGTACGCAGACAGAAACTCGTCTCCAGACAAACTAGATATACAAGGATACTCTACTACAATCAGTCAAGTGGATCAGGCGTGAAAATGTAACAGTTACTTTCACGTTAACATTTAAGTGAGGTTTAGATAAATGTAAATACCGTGTCGTATCGCGCTCGGTTCTCTCTGCCTACCTCTCCAGAGAAATAACGTGAATCTAGTTGAGATGAAAACGTAGGCTCTATGTGTATATTTATATAAATAAATTCTACAAACTGACACACCAATTTTCTAGTTCCAAACTAAGCTTATGCTTGTACTATGGGTACTAGGTGAACGGATAGACATAATTAAATACTTTTTCACGTCCATGTTCATCACACGAAACATTTGTCTCACTCAAACCAGCGACTCTTTGTTTCTGTTCAAAGAAAATTAAATCTCCAAATGACTTCATACTGACATATTCTAAACTGTATTCTTCTTCTTTGAAGGGCACCTTCACTCGTAGTCAAGTTTATGTTTGAGAATGCGCGCCGAGGTCGAGCCGTGGATTACGCGCCGACCGGCCCAGTGTTTGGGTTCCGCGAAGTCACGCAATATGAACGGCCGGCGAACGTCGTGCTCCGTACATTACGGCTGACAGCGGCCACCTTTACGCATCAAAGCGATTCTCTTGTAGACACGTGTATTAACTGCTTGTATATAACCTTATTTTTAGTATATACGAAACCTTTTTGTAGAGAATCGATTCCAATATTTTTTTACTATGTAAAATGTTGTCCAAATAATACTTAATAGGCCTGAAATAAGATAAACCCTTGTGAGTGGTGCTTGTCACGTGGTACCTACAAATCGGTGAAGCGAAGCATGCGCGCTGTACGGTTACCATACTTGCGCAATAAAACCGAGACAACACAGATAGCTTGTAACTTTGTGAGCTTTTATGACGTCATCATAAGTTTTTTATACTGATTCTCAAAATGACAATATTTGACCCGTGTTTCGGTTTACGCATATACCTACTAAAATAACCTTGTAAACTAAGTTTTATATTACATATTATCTGTAAGCAATTTTTTATTTATTTGATAATGTGTTTTTTTCTTCCAATCAAATACAATATCGCAATTACTGAAGATTTAGCCAGAGTCCAGGAGTAGCAAGCTACTGAAACCAGCCAAAAATAAAAATTCGTTGGTAAATGGAGAATTGTGAGAAGTGGCTATCTTATAGCCTACACGACATACTCAATACACCATTAGACGTCTTACGACATGCTACGAAAGGAACGCAAAACGTTCTGTTTTAAGTGAGAAGAAGTCAGACCAACCTGGGAATATTTTCAATTAAATATTTTGTAATTTTGTCCAGAGTTATGTCTTCCTACCATTCAATTAGAATCCGATCAACTGTGTTACCTGTGTGAAAAGAGGATATTAACAAACTTATTTTCCCTTTTAAAATATTAGTTAAGATAGATTGTAATTTTCGTGAGCAAATAACCGATCGTTTGTGGGTGAACCGGCGAGGGCGGTAGCAAGCAGGTAATTATTGCGCCTTCCGCGGATTCATCGTTTAAATAAACAATCTCATTTTAATTTAAATAAAACAACGTTAAATAAATCACACGGCAACGATTCGCGGGAACAGAATGTATTAAGTAAATGTGTAAATAAACCTTTTGGGCGACTGAATGGTCGGTGCGTAACAATTTTAACGGCTATGGTGATCATTATTGCCACCCCCAGCTATGGGGATGGGTAGGCAGGCATTGGGGGTGGGGGTTTGATACTGGGAACACACCGGTTTAAAATAGCATGGTTGAAGAATACATTATCAGACATAAATCTATTATGGGCACTAATAGATTTATGTCTGATAATGTATTTTTGAAGATTAATAGGTATTTTTGAAGATTAATAGGTGTTTTTTCAGGCCTATATAAACAAAGAAGGTATTTGTAGGTATCACAACTGCGAATACTTTATTTCTTAATAAAATACATGATTGATGTTTTATAATTGGAGATTAAAGCATTAATAAAAGTTGATTAACGTTATATTGCCTATGTTATTCATCTAAGGTTAAACGAAACAAATGATTGAGGGAATCCTATCAATCAATTAAGCTATTTAATCATTACTCATAAATTATTATTTTCGTTGAAGAGGCGAGTGAGGTGTGTAAGGATCGTGCCGTGAAGTTTAGTTAGTTAGTTATTATTTTTTACTTTTGTACTTATTTCAGTGTAGGCTGGCTGAAACCGGCTTCCCGTTTCGTATCCAGCCGTTAGCTGCCGCCCCTCATTCGGGTTGTTGTTAATATCGCAAAATGAGTCTTTTGTTCCCGCGCCGGTGGCGATATTGCGGCCCGCGGTAATGTGCCAATCTGCGCTGCTACTAGTTAAAGTATGTTCTCTTTATTGTTGACCACGTTGTTGCTAATGTTGCGGTAATAGCTTCTGTCTGGGACCCGAAGAGCGGTTTTATGGGTGGATAAAGTCACATGGAGACAAAATTGGTATAATCAGACTGAAAGTTTCGAACTGGATCATGGTGACATATCTATAGTTCTCGCAATGTGCATTGTGCAGGCTTTATCGCGATGTTTATCGTCATACCTAAAGCTAGTGGCATCAATACTAAGATTGGTTTGATTGATTGATTGAAGGTGTGTCAGTCTCAAGAATTTATTATTTACAAGAATTTATTTGTAGTTAAGATTTATTGTACCTAGGATCACCATTCCCGGTGAGACAAATACATCATTGCATCAATTGACTGGCTCGATGGCGCATTCGGTAGGGAACCTGCCCCATGCGCCAAGAGTTATGGGTTCGATCTCCACCTTGGACAAACATTCGTGTGAATACTTGTGTGTTTGTTCTGTGTCTGGGTGTTAATATCCAATATTTAAGTATATATTTGTAATACCACTGTTGATTCTGATATCCGTAATACTAATACTTAAGCTATTTACCTCGGAGTCAGAACAATGTATGTGATGTCGTCGGATATTTATATTAAATTAGTTTAAGAAGGTTAAAAGCTTGCGCGGCCATTACAATATCAAATAGAGTATATCTGGACAGATTGATATTATTTAATCTGCGCAGACGCGCGCACCGTCCGCTCCTGAGCCCGCATGCTCTGCCGCTTTGCTGCTATTAATTTTCTAGTCTGGCGGGTTGTAATTATTTGGATATTACTGGAAAATTATTGGGCCATAATATGTTCGTTCTAGTTAGGAGCCGAAGAGGGGATCTTTCGGGTATTTTCGAGCGCTTTAAATATTAATGTACCCGTACGGCCCTGGTGTCTGATGATGACAGTCTGTTAATTTGCTAGTAGGAGGTAAACGAGGTTGTGGTATAAATTTAGATAAATAATACGCTTGCTGTACAAGGGGTGTCCTCGCTAGTTTTCGATCCTATAAAGGTTTTGTTGAAGAATTCCTGGTATCAGTGGCATAAGGCATAATGCCGTTAATAATCTCAGGTCTCCCGATGTCGGAGTTGTAATTCCAGTATTTCGGGTACCGGCCTCATTGCTACCAATCTAAATGTAGGAGACGCTTATCTGAGCACCCTCATCCGAGAGATTTAAAACAGCATAGGTACTTTTTAAGTGATGCACAATCTGCGTTCACTTAGTTATTAGTGCACAAACCGCTACTATCAGACCTCAACAGTCAAATTGAAAGTCCTGTTAATTAAAATGAAATTACAACTGTCTTCCAAAGCACCGCGTCGAAGATACATCAGCGACAACACAAAGTTGGTGCCGCGGAACTTCCGCGCCGCCCTAAAACAATATTTGCGCGGCGGCGCGGGCGCCGCACATGGCCGGCTCCGAACACTCCCACGGTCTCATTTCCGCCGCGTGACGCGACACAGTGTAGGGTGGGTCTGTAACAGTGAAATGGTTCTCTCTCATCAGTGTGACTACTGCATGCGGAATATTAAGATGTTTTTTATAAGTCATCATCTTTCTAGCGGTATGTCTCGTGCTTAGACGGGGTCCGCTTAGAACATGATCCAGGATTTAGCGAGTCTGATAATTACATTAAAGCGACTGCCGATCTGACCTTCGTAACCCTAAGATAGGGAAACTAGACAATTTTTGGATCATGGTTACAAATCCAAAGTTGTTTGAATTTGCAGGTTTCTTCACGATGTTTTTTCCTCACCGTCAAACTAGTGGTATAAATACGTACATAGATTTGAAAAATCCAGAAGTACGTGCCCGGGTTTGAACCCGCACTCCTCGGTTAAGAGGCGCGTGTCCTTGCCATTGAGCTACAACCGCTATTTATGTTATGCATGTTTTTAATAAGTATAGGCATAAAATTTGTTAATTTCAATAATCTAATAATGGGAAAAATTAAGGCAATTTCTACATCAAAAATTAAAAAAAATATAGTAATTAAAAAAAAATAATAGCGTTGCTGTTGTATTAATGCAAATCTTATCCACGAAGAATTGCTTCCTTTTAAAGCTCTTGCTGTAATATGGTTCATGTTTAAAGAGATTACAATGTGATACATGTGTAGGAATGTTTGTCCTGAACATAGTGTTGGTATTACAGTGACCTCTCGGAACTATAGGAGAAAAGACTCATAAAAGGTTACGAAAGACCAGTACTAGTTATATAATTTATCTATAAAATCTTCACATTAGCCACTTTGATTAAAAGATCCTTAATTCAAGGTCTTAATGAAAAAAATCAAAGCTCCCAATGTGTAACTCGTCTACTACTATATACTGCGAGTTTCCACTGCACTGTGGGCTCCCGTGCAAATACCTATAAGCAGACGTAGTATGCCCGCTATTAAATATTTATCATTGTTATGGTAATGTCCAACTAAGGATGGAATATTTACTTCCCGTGCGATGGGGGGCCGGCTCCCGCAACTTGGTAATGGGTCTGCAATGAATTATATTACGCGAAGATGGTGATGCTAGTAGCTGCGGTGGTAGCTCAATGGTAAGGACACGCGCCTCTTAACCGAGGAGTGCGGGTTCAAACCCGGGCATGTACCTCTGGATTTTTCAAATCTATGTACGTATTTATACCACTAGCTTGACGGTGAGGGAAAATATCGTGATGAAACCTGCAAATTCAAACCACTTTGGATTTGTAACCATGATCCAAAAATTGTCTGGTTCCCCTATCTTAGGGTTACGAAGGTCAGATCGGCAGTCACTTCAATGTAATTACCAGACTCGCTAAATCCTGGATCATGGTCTAAGCGGACCCCGTCTAAGCACGGGACATAACGCTAGGAAGATGAGTGATGCTAGTAGCTCAGTGGATGAGAAAGCCTTACCTGCGAAGAGTGTTGGTTGTATGGTGTATAGGTTTTATTATACCACTAGTTCTGCGGCGAATTATCGAAGCAAACGCGACACCTAGTGCCTATACAGTTAGATTACTAGAGTTTTATGATCGTGATCCAATTTGCCTGATTTCCCGGTTCAAGGGTTAGAACGAGGCTAGCAGACTATATTTTAAATAACGTAACTCTTAAAACGACCAAACTCTGTAGATAAGATTTAAAGATCAGTAATAATTAGCAAACTGTTAAAACGTAAACTTAAAGCATATTATGAAGCTCCGAAGCCTCCTTAGCTGGTAATCACTTATAAAGGTGAATGAATTGAAACATAAACACAATTTAGTTAAAATCATATTACAATTCATATCACAGACGATAGCACTGCGAAGTACTTACACGGTAAGTACACGAATTACCACATTAGAAGAATTTAAGAAGACACTGAGAGCGCATGCAATTTCCGACCCTGACGAGTTGGACTTGTGATACTAATTGACTTGTATTCAGAAACATTCTAGGTCTATTTTTCCACTGCAAGATCTAGTGAGATGTTATTGCGATGCTATTACCAGCTATTACCAACTACACGACCTAAACGCGTACGAAAGTAATCTGCGGTATAAAATAAGCGTTGTGAATAGATAATGTTCCTTTACACATAACTTTATGGTCGCTCCTCCTGGTAGCATATTCAGTAACAGAACTGCGAGTATGCAGTAAAACAGTAACTGCCGTTCAAGTTTGCTTCAGCGTTAGTGGAGAATATATTTTATTTTACGATTCATATTCGTCTGTGATGGATTGGTATTTGAACGATTTCGAACACTGATATTTTTTGTTTACAATTAAAATGTACACCACGAAATATAAAATAGCGATCTCGATTTTGCATGAATGCTATTAAAAACTGTTTGACACGGTTCTCATTTGTGATACCAATGCGTTAATAATAGTACGGGATACTGAACTCAGGTAGGGCTGCTATCCCGGACATTTGGGCAAAATATGTATTTATCCCCGGACACCACTGAAAAACATTTTTTGCAAAAAATATAAAATAATTTTATAATTTTTATTTATTTATACATATTTTTAAAAAATTACACTATCTTTCTGAGGTAATATGGTAACAAAAATGATTAGAAACCCTCTTCTTTTTGGCATCAATCAAATTATTATATAAAATTACGTCGTGCATTCAAGAAGGCACGGCAAAATAATTAGTATAATGAATTTTTAATTAAGATTTATTGAAATTTTTCGCTAACTTATATTTTATTATTTTTCTTATGATTTTTCTTTAAAAAAGTGGGTTTCCCCAGACAAAAAAACTGTCTGGGGAAAAGTTTTTAAACACCCCTGCCGGACGGCCCCCGGACGCCCTTCAAACTAGGACAAATCCGGAGAATCCCGGACGGATGGCAGCCCTAAACTCAGGTATTGTCTTTCCGCTAAATTCAGTTTTCCGACTAGATAGCGTTGCGCATTGTCCTTTGCTCTTGGAGCTTCACAAAGCGATAGTCGTTCAGTAAGTTTTGGTATCAATTCGAGCACGTATTTAGATCTCGATAAATAATAATTTTACTATAAATTCAACCGAATTCCGGCTTCGCGTTAGGTAAAGCATCACGAGTAAACATCCATATTTCTAAACATTCATATTTCTATTGTGTGTACGTGACATGATCCAAGATTGGCCCGAAGATCATATGTGTGGCAGTCGCTACTATGTGGTTTAAAAGATTTACATTAAATATCAGAAATATCAGACCACATCACATACATTAATCTGACTCCGAGGTAAGTAGCTTAAGCACTTGTGTTACGGATATCAGAAATAACAGTGGTATTACAAATATATACTTAAATATTGGATATTAACACCCAAACACAGAACAAACACAAGTATGTCATCACACGAATGTTTGAGCAGGGTGGGGATCGAACCCACAACTCTTGGCGCATGGGGCAGGGTCACTATCGCATAAGCCATCGAGTCAGTCAAACATTGAATGAAACATGATTAAAAACGTCCACCAGACTTGCTAAAGTTAGTGACATTGCGAACGGGGATGAACAAGAAAAGAAGTTCCCTTATAGGCGTGATGTTATGTATGTATGTAAGAAGTTCCCTCATTTCTTATATTCATATATTCATACATAACATCACGCCCATAATCCCCGAAGGGGTAGGCAGAGTCAAAGAGGTAGCAGGCCCTTTTAACCACATTCAGTCAGAAACATAACTGGGCTAAGTTAGATGGAAAATTGTGAAAAAGTAGTGACAAGTGGCTAGCTCGTCGCCTACACAATCACATAACCAAAACCCCATATACTTTTAGTCGCACTTTACGACATGCTAGGCAAGAAACACAGTTCGCACATTATTTTTAAGTCCTAGACCAACATGGGACAATGGGCTGGGTTCTTATATTCATGATATATGTAATCTGCGTACTGTTACGATGATAGCTTACATCAGTCCCTTATTGCGTCCCTATGGGCACAAATGACTACGAAGACTCAATGAGTAGCCAAACAAATCGCAGTACACCCGGCGAGCATTATGTCCCGGGGTATACGCGGCGCCACAGTCGGCGCTCGTTTATCCGCTCCTAATCCAATTACAGCCAACAATACTTCTGCGACCCTTTGTTTCCAGATATATAAGCTAATTATACGCGCAGAAATGTGCCCAGTAAATGTTGCAGGGATAATAAATAGTACATAAATTCGCCGGAGCATGAACATGTATTTTTGTTACAAGATGTCTTTATACGGATATGTTTATGGGTTAAGGGAGCTGTGATATTAGAATCTTTACTTAATAAGTTAAATAGATAGAATGTATTATAACAGATTTTTTTATAACAGTATTAAAAAGAAGTGAGATTGGAATGTAGATATGTTGATGTTTTGGACATCAAATGTTTAGAATAATATCCTTTTTACGACTTTGATATTTGATAATATTTAAAAATTATCTATTCATAAATTTAGTTTAAATATGTGAAAATCATAGCCATTAGAAATCTATGGAAGAATTTTAGGAAAAGTGAATGAAAGATATTTTTTTTTCTAGGAATATAGAATACTGAATATTGAAATGAAATTTGAAAAAAGTTTGTCCGTTAAAGTCATTGATCCAAAGCCAGGCTGCTTTAAATATAAAATATCGAGTATATTCGCACGCAGAATAGCCAAATTCTAACTAAAAAAGTTATTTTTATTATAACGTAGGCGAATGCTTGTAGCGTTTACAAGATACAAATAAAGTGCTGTTTTCAACAGACACCCAGTAGCGAGTCCAAAATATGCAGCCTCTAAATATGTAATGTGGTTGTTTCATATGCACCAATTCTTTCAAATGCTCTAAATGTCCGTGTGGACTTCATTTTGTTACAACGATGTTATGCGTTCTATGGAATCTATCAATTTCCCCAGGATAAATAGTTATTTTTTTTAAATATCCCACAACATCACATTCATTGATCTTACTCCGAGCTAAGTAGCTTAAGCACTTGTGCTACGAATACCAGAATCAACAGTGGTATTACAAATATATACTTAAATATTAGATATAAACACCCACACACAGAACAAACACAAGTATTCATCACACGAATGTTTGCCTGGGTGGGAATCGAACCCACAACTCTTGGCGCATAGGGCAGGGTCACTACCAAATGCGCCAGTGAGCCAGTCAATAGTAGCCTAGGTCTTTTCTTACGGTTCAAACTCTTGGCACAACGAATTTCATTACATTCGGTTCAGTTTTACAAGCGTCAAAAAATTACTTTTGCATTTATGATTTCATTTGATAGTTGGTTTATTTAACTAAACTTCACGCCACTTCCCTAGCGGGGTAGGCAGAGAGAACGAACGCCATATGGCACGATCCTTACACACCTCACTCGCTTCTTCAACATTCATGATTATTTTTATACAAGCTGTACAATTTATCTACGCATGTATAAATTATATATACCCTCCTGGGTATTCTGCACGCATTCCAGTATTTAATTAAACCTAGACAAAGCTAGGCCACGAGGCTTCCTAAAACTTCTCGCCCATTTAGCGTTACATTGGCAAGGATTCTGTTGCTTTTGGCCTACTTCAGGATCGACGGAGTTTCGGACTTTAAGTTAACTAGTTATTCGGGTAACATTTGTGCTCTCGACTAGATATTTCAAACTAAAAGTTGTAACAAGAAGTTTAATGTTACCATTCTACAGTGCCGTAATTTTACTTATGTAGATACATTTTATATGCAAACACTTTTATTTACTAGCTCCAATTGAGCTATATATATGCATATGCTATGCTCTGGATACTAGACAACATATACCTACTACTTAAATTTGTATGTTCATGTTTAACAATGAATCGAGTTAAAATGGCGGTGTCCATCAGTTTATCATACGAATAATTGGCCCTTAACAGCAGTGGGCTTGTCCAAGCAACCGGTAAATATATAAATAAAAACATCCCGCACATTGATTTGATTTCGAGGTAAGTAGGTACCTGAAGCATTTGTCTTACGGATATCAGAATCAATCAACAGTTATATATTAACTATAATATAATGTACACTTATACATTAACACCCACACAAATAACAAACACAAGTATTCGTCATGAATGTATTTATCTCTCCTGGGTGAGGATTGAATCCTCAATTATTGGCGCGTGAGACGGGGTCACATCCGAATACGCCAACGAGCCAGTCAAATGATATCGTTGCATGACGTACAAATGCATATGTATTTAACGCTTCGGTCTAAACTAATCAACCTGGTCTGATAGCTCATTAATTGTACAGTAATTAATTGTTACTTAATTGATAGCGTATTAACAATGAGATCAGTCTGTGGCTACACAGATAGTATACTTACCATACCTTACCTTAACAATTACCCTTTACCACTTACCTGTTACCTTAGCTTAAAAACAATTACCCATTACCATTTAAACATACTTACCTGTTACCGTATATAACCTCACAACCATTACCTTTTACTAATATACCTGGAAACATCATCGTACCAGCTCTGAAAAGAACTATTGTAAACTCAGACGGCATTAAGAAACATGAAACAAATAGCCCTGACAAGAGCTGACACTGGTGCATTAAGAAACAGGAGTTAGCTATGAAAATAGCTTTTTGCATCACATCCCACAGCACATCACCATCGCACGCAAGCACACACAAAGCAGGAGGCTCAAGCATGCAGTCGCAGCACGTGTCCCAGCCGACACGCAATACGTCGACCAAGATCTGCATGGACGTGGCACACGTCCGCACGCCACTCGCCCGCCGGGGAAATGGCAGAGCATCGCCGCTGCACAGATCTATATACGCGCGCGACGAGCCGCGAGCGCCACAGATCAGCGTACGAGCGAGAGATATCGATCTCTCGAGTGAGAGATCGATGTTAATTGTCATTGGCTGAAAATCCTTAGTTCATGGAAATTTCCACTGTAAATAATGTTGTTTATAGTTATCTGATATGTGATTGGTTAAAATCCCTTCGTCTATGGAAATTTCCATCCTAGATATTATTGTTTATATTTGTATGTTCTGTGATTGGATAAAAACTGTATTTTCCTATTGGTTAATGTCGTGTTCCTTTGTAGCTAATTTTGTATAAATATGTGGCCTTTTCCAACAATATATCATTCCATTACAAACCTTCTGATCTGGAGTTTCACTTAACTACGCTCTGCTACCAAAGCTAGCTGGTAAAGCCCTGCATGCTAAAGTGGTGACCACCGACTCTACACGCAAACAAGAAGAATCCCTGCCTGTCGGAAGAAAAATATTTACAAATTAAACAAGAAGAAAGAAAATTCTCTACGATGCAAGATGCCTGCTTTCAACCCGAGATCGCCAATATCTCCCTGGCTCTGCGTATTCCACCGTTCTGGCGCGACCGACCTCGGTTATGGTTCTTCAGTTTCGAAGCTGCCACTCACGAACTGAACCAGGGTGAATCGCAAATGGCGCAAATGGTTACTGCTCGTCTGGAACTGCAAGATATAGAACAAATCTCCGACCTACTGTACAACCCGCCTGAAAAGCCGTATCAAGCCATTAAGAAGCGTCTCATCGCCGTGTACGAAGAATCAGATAGCCGCCAGTTGCAGAGGTTATTCTCAGAAATAGAGTTAGGCGACCAGAAGCCATCCCAACTATTACGTCAGATGCGCGAACTCGCCCGTGATCGAATCCCAGACGCGACGCTGCGAATCATGTGGACCAACCACCTCCCATCCCACGTTCGTTCAGTCCTCACTGTGAGTGAAACAATCGGCACCAAGACCCCACTCGAAGAATTCGCCTTACTCGCCGACAAGATGATGGAGCAGCAACGCGAAGTAGCTGCCGTCAGCATTCCACCGCCACAGTCGTCTACCTATACATCTCAATCGCCCGACACACAATATATCATCAGTGCACTAAAACGACTAACTAGCGAAGTCGACGAGCTACGATTGCAGCAACCACAGTACAACGACTACAGCAGAAATCGCTATCCATCACGAGGCCGCGACAATTCTCGTTTCCGCAACGCATCACGACCAAGAGAAGTTTCGCCGTCAACGTACTGCTACTACCACCAACGTTTCGGCGCCCGAGCATTCAAGTGCACGTCGCCGTGTTCGTTCGTAGTGAAGGTTAAACAAAACGCAGGAAAATCAGACAGAACGATAGCAGAGGCGAACTCCGTCGTTCAAGAATATTCATACCGCCTTTTCGTCACCGACAAGAAAACCGGATTATCTTTTCTCGTCGACACCGGAGCAAATATCTCAGTTTTGCCCAAAAGAAGTACTAAATTAATTACGCCGTTGTCATTCAAGCTATTCGCCGCAAATAATACCGAAATATCAACATATGGAGAGAAAACACTCGAACTCGACTTAAACCTTCGTCGACCATTCAGATGGAAGTTTATAGTCGCCGATGTGTCCAAGCCAATCCTGGGAGCTGACTTTCTCAAACATCATCAACTCATCGTAGATCTCAAGAATAAGAAGCTTATCGACGACAAAACAAAATTACAAATCAGAACACCGATCACAGCGACATCTACACCTACAGTTAGCAGTGTCAACACAAACTCTGCCTACCACGACATTCTCGCCGAATTCCCCGGTACTACGCGACTAACAGCGATGAACATAAACGACAACAAGATCAGCGTCGAACATTACATCGAAACAGAAGGCCAACCCATACACTGCCGTGCACGTCCGGTCGCACCACATCGCTATGAAAAAGTCAGGCAAGAGTTCCAAAATATGATCGACCAAGGACTGTGCCGACCTAGCAAGAGCCCGTGGTCTTCGCCGCTACACATAGTACCAAAGAAAACCGGAGAACTACGAGTTTGTGGAGATTATCGCCGACTCAATGCGATCACAAAACCCGACCGCTACCCTATTCCACGAGTCAAGGACTTCACACACCACCTTGAAGGGAAGACCATATTCTCCACCATCGACCTGAATAGAGCGTACCAACAATTAAGAGTCCGCGAGGAAGATATAGAGAAGACTGCTATCATAACACCAATGGGACTATTCGAATTTCCGCGTATGTGTCCTGGTCTCAAGAATGCTGGCCAAACCTTCCAGCGATACATCCACCAAGTGCTAAGTGGACTGCCCTACGTATTTCCATTCGTAGACGATGTTCTTGTCGCCTCTGAGAACGAAATTCATCACCGAGAACACCTAAGAACAGTACTAAGAAGATTAGAAGAACATGGCTTAACAATCAATCCAGCAAAATGCCACTTCGGTCAACCAGAAGTTAAGTTCTTAGGCTACAACGTATCAAGAGAAGGCATCAAACCTCCAGCTGAAAAGGTCGAGCTGATCGCCAACTACACGAAGCCTAAGACCATCGAAGAGCTACGTCGTTTCCTCGGCATGATGAATTTCTACCGCGACCATATACCAAACGCCGCGTCCATACAAGCACCACTCAACTCACATCTCCACAATACGAAAAAACGAGACAAGACAGTCATACAATGGACAGAAGAATCAACGCAAGCATTTGAGGCGTGTAAAACGAGCCTAAGCAACGCTGTTTTACTCGCACACCCATCGCATCAAGCTACCTACGCGTTACTCTGCGACGCGTCCGACAAGTCAGCTGGCGCCGTCCTACAACAATACGTCGACGAAAAATGGCAACCTCTTGGCTATTTTTCTTAGAAATTCTCCGAAGCGCAAACAAGATACTCTACATACGACAGAGAGCTGCAAGCAATCTACATGGCTGTGAAACACTTCCGCAAGATGTTCGAAGGTCGACCACTAATCATCTTCACCGACCACAAACCACTTATATTCGCGATGACCAAGATTACATCGACAACTGAAACGCCACGACGCACGAGACAACTTTTGTTTATCAGCGAATTTACGACCGACATACGTCACGTCAGCGGTAAACAAAATATCGTCGCCGACGCACTCAGCCGCATCGAAACCATATCATCGCCATCCACAATCAATTACGAAGACATCGCGACATCCCAGCAAGAAGATTCCACCATACCACAATTACAGCAGCAAGATAACATCACTCTAAAGAAAGTCGTCATCCCTAACACGAACATCGAACTCTACTGCGAAACATCTTCATCGCACATACGACCTTACATACCCGAAAAACATCGACAAGAAGTATTTAGAAGCGTTCACAACATCAGTCATCCCGGTACGCGTACGACTCGCAAGATTACGTCACAAAAGTACTTTTGGCCGTCAATGAATAGCGACATTTCAAAATGGACAAGAAGCTGCATCGACTGTCAAAAGAACAAGATCCAACGACACACAAACAGCGCTACGTCGAAATTCCCGCCTACGGAACGTTTTCACCACCTACACGTCGACATCGTTGGACCTCTACCTACAACGCTGCAAGGTTATCGTTATCTCATTACAATGATAGACCGAGAAACAAAATGGCCAGAAGCAATACCTACAAACGAGATAACAGCCGAAATCGTCGCCGAAACAGTCTACAAGCACTGGATAGCAAGATTCGGATGCCCAGCCACACTCACGAGCGATCAAGGACGTCAGTTCGAAAGTCACCTATTTACGAACCTTATGAAGATAATGGGAATAACTAGAAATCGCTGTACCCCATATCACCCAGTTAGCAACGGAATCCTGGAACGCTGGCACCGAGTATTAAAGACAGCACTGCGAACTAGATTATCCAACTCCAGTTCATGGATTGACGAGCTACCTACCGTACTCCTTGGACTGCGAGCAACCCTACGCACAGATGCTGGAGTTAGCCCCGCCGAACTAACCTACGGCTACAACTTACGACTCCCATGCGACTTCTTTACTCCGAGTCAAATACCTACAACTATGGATCATACTTACCTCGAAAAACTACGAGCCACAATAGAAAACAACAGGCCGCAATCATGTACAACTCATCACAATAAGCAGCGTATTTTCGTACATAAAGACCTATTACACTGCAGTCACGTGTTCGTACGAGTTGACGCGGTAAAGAAGCCATTACAACCACCGTACCAAGGCCCTTATCGCGTTATCAAGAGAACAGACAAGGTCTACACTATACGACTAAATGATCGCGAAACGAACATCTCAATCGATCGACTGAAGCCTGCCTACCTACTTCAAGATACTGAAAACTTACCATCATCGCAAGATACGTTACCTCAAGTTACCTCGCCACAACAAACAACCCCCGTCGTTCCGGACAACGTAACATCACAGCCGCCGCAGATTGATAAGAAAACACGTGCCGGCCGTTCAGTCAAATTGCCCGTACGTTTCACTTGAAGGGGAGTCCTGTGGCTACACAGATAGTATACTTACCATACCTTACCTTAACAACAATTACCCTTTACCACTTACCTGTTACCTTAGCTTAAAAACAATTACCCATTACCATTTAAACATACTTACCTGTTACCGTATATAACCTCACAACCATTACCTTTTACTAATATACCTGGAAACATCATCGTACCAGCTCTGAAAAGAACTATTGTAAACTCAGACGGCATTAAGAAACATGAAACAAATAGCCCTGACAAGAGCTGACACTGGTGCATTAAGAAACAGGAGTTAGCTATGAAAATAGCTTTTTGCATCACATCCCACAGCACATCACCATCGCACGCAAGCACACACAAAGCAGGAGGCTCAAGCATGCAGTCGCAGCACGTGTCCCAGCCGACACGCAATACGTCGACCAAGATCTGCATGGACGTGGCACACGTCCGCACGCCACTCGCCCGCCGGGGAAATGGCAGAGCATCGCCGCTGCACAGATCTATATACGCGCGCGACGAGCCGCGAGCGCCACAGATCAGCGTACGAGCGAGAGATATCGATCTCTCGAGTGAGAGATCGATGTTAATTGTCATTGGCTGAAAATCCTTAGTTCATGGAAATTTCCACTGTAAATAATGTTGTTTATAGTTATCTGATATGTGATTGGTTAAAATCCCTTCGTCTATGGAAATTTCCATCCTAGATATTATTGTTTATATTTGTATGTTCTGTGATTGGATAAAAACTGTATTTTCCTATTGGTTAATGTCGTGTTCCTTTGTAGCTAATTTTGTATAAATATGTGGCCTTTTCCAACAATATATCATTCCATTACAAACCTTCTGATCTGGAGTTTCACTTAACTACGCTCTGCTACCAAAGCTAGCTAGTAAAGCCCTGCTGCTAAAAGTCGATGACACAAGGCTGATAGCGGGAGGCGTGGCGTGACTTCCATTATAGCATAACATCATCTTAATGGAGTTTGTGACAGAAGTAATAAAAGTACTTCATATTCTAGTATATTTTTAGTACTGTATTTATCTTTCTGCCTTTAACAATTTTAATATGGATTAAATTGTTTGCATAGATGGAATTACCCATGAGAAAGGTTAGATGTATACCCTCTACTGTCTATGCGAAGTTGCCTAGCTTCAGATACGGGTCACCTTGTAAGAATGTTAAAACAGCAAATTAAATAATTGCAATAGTCTCGGGAGTTTTGTCTAAGCTGATCCCGACTATGCACAGGTCGTCCTAATGCTAGAAAGATGATGATTAGTTTCAGCTTTTGGATTGACGGTCTTTAAAAAATGCAAAAAAAAAAAAAAAAAATTATGCGAGATGTATTTACGTACCGCTTAAAACAATCGACCTAACCATAAAATAATTCTACTAGCTCGGAACAGATCTCCAATCAAAATACTGTAGCTAGATTCGCCTCTAGCATTCGTCTGTATCGATGTCGGCAAAGTGGTGGTTGCGTCAGCGCAGTTGGCACGGCGCGCGGTGATAAGCGCACGTTTACGGAAGCTGCAGTGTTTCCATTTAACTGATAAAAAGAAAGGAAAAAATACGGCGGAGCAAATCTGTCGCGATGGCTGCTCGCCAGCGCCCGGGACGCGCTGCCAGGGTAAGTATAATTGGGGAAATGGACGGGATGGACAAAAAAATAACGGAGACTTACGATGGACTGCGAATTCAGCGCGTTCGAATAAGTACGAGTAAAGAGAAGTTCGCCAGCTTCTGATAACGTAGGTTCAGGAGCTCATTTTAGTCGCGGAGAAATTGGGTTGAATGGGGAGAGAGTGACAGAGAGGATGAGAAGGGTATAGTATAACCATGATGAATGATGAATAAAATGATCATTATTTATATTGGCTTAAAATAAGCACTTATAAATCGTCAGAACAAAATAAATATAAACCGGTTCAAACAGCAAATTCTACCGAGAAGAAACCGGCAAGAAACTCTATAGTTACTCTTTTAAATGCCAAGTCTTAATAGCTATTAGGTAGTTAATTTTTTTTTGTCAATTTAAATCTATCAGTGCAGACGAACAGATTATTCTGCGACTGGCCATATATTCTTATCATGAAATCATAATTATTAAAAAATATTTTGTTATCTGTCAAAACATTCAACTTGTACACTTAGTGGCAATAAAACATTTGAAACATTATATCTGTCCTTACGGTTTCCTTAAATGCTTAATGTCAGTCAATATCTGTCGATTTCACTACTGTTATATATACATAGAAGGAGACGACTTTCTCCAGGTTGAAAGACTGATCGTTCATCATCCCCTTTCTTGTAAATGGGCACCTGAGCCCCTTCGCTGCATGCGAGTGCGCCGTAACATTTGAACGACGCCGTTTGGCAGCCGCGGCATCTTGGTGCGCGCCTGCAGATTACACTTGGTGACTGTCCACCGGCCGCGACGGGGATGTGTCCATTGGGGCCTTTACTGAAGTGTACGAGTCTTGTTTTGTTGTTTATTGCTAGTTGGGTGGCAAGTTAGCATTCTAATTTTGATATGAAGCATTGATCTATATCTGGGTATATACGCGTTAATCTATACCCCCGGTATCATCCAGCATTCGAGTGTAAAAAACGATACACTCGATTAACCATATTATAGTATTTACTTTATCCAGAGATGACAGTTATAGTATGAAGAACTTTATCTAAATGAGTTTTTTTAAATTTCTTAATTACATTTTCCAGACTGACACACCAATTCCCTAGTTGCAAACTAAGCTTGTGCTTGTGCTATGGATACTAGGTGAACGGATAGATATACTTAAATACGTTTATAAACATCCATGACTCGAATACAAATGTCCATGTTCATCACACGAAACATTTGCCCCTAGCGGGATTCGAACCCGCGACCCTTAGTTTCGTGGCCAGGGTCGCTAACCACTCGACCAACGAGTCATGTCAGTTTATGTTCGAAACATCGTTTCTCGTTTTCCATTAGAGCCTGCAGTAAAGTTACCAAACCCCCGTAACTTGGCTTCTAAAAAGAAAAATTTGTAAAAGTTGTGTCATAGCTAAAGTTAAACCATTTGAAAGTATCCATTACGGCGCGTGAAGAGCTTGTAAATCTTTACGCAGATTTGCTCCACGCGCGCCGGCTGACAAACGACGCGACGCGCCGCGCAACAACTCCGGCTCGGCTGACGCGCGCACTTCACTCGGAGGTATGATCGCTCTGCACATCAATCAGTGAGCCCTTGACTGACTAAGTTAGTGACTAGCTAAATTTAGCTTCTTAGATTACATTTGTACGGTATTTTTATTTCTATTGTCTTGCTAATCCTATTATCAATTCGATGGGCTTGCTCTATTTGGCGGCTTAAGCTGGCAACTGCATCTGAAAATCTGTTGTTAAGAACGTAGGTATGACATTGCTTTGTAGTTTTTGCAAATATGTGAAAGAATGTTGACATTAGATGGCAAATTTATGATGATGTGTAGTTATAGGAAACTTAATATCAACCTGGGTCTTGACCGTTGTGATTGAGCATACATTTTATGAGGCCCACATACACAATGAAAATATTATTTGTAATCCTTTCTTAAGATCGTAATTTTCCTAGCGTCTCGTGCTTAGACGGGGTCCGCCATAGTATAACCATGATCCAAAATTTTGCGAGTCTGATAATTGAAGTGACTGCCGATCTGACCTTCGTAGCCCTAAGATAGGGGAACAGACAATTTTCGGATCATGGTTACAAATCCAAAGTGGTTTGAATTTGCAGGTTTCATCACAATGTTTTCCCTCACCCTCGAGCTAGTGGTATAAATACTACATAGATTTAAATAATCCAGAGGTACATGCCCGGGTTTCTCTCTCGCAATTCTCGGTTAAGAGGCGCGTGTCCTTCCCATTGAGCTACCACCGCTATTTAAGATATCAAATAAAATTTATTAAATTAACTTATTGGATATGGTGTTGCCTCTTTTAAGGGGCATATCACACAACGATTCGATAGAGACGATAACGGTACTCGTTGCCCGCAGCATCACGGCCGGGTTGTTTGCGGGCGTTCTTGTTCGTTTGCCGGCTGCCGGGTGTCGGCGGACAAAGGACGTCATTTGCGTGTTAATTACTCGTTACATCGCCTCACCGCCGCGCTGGCCACACCGGCACACAGTGTTGTAACGACCAACTTGCTTGTTAGACCATGAACTAGCGTTTGACCACGTTAAGGCGAGCGCAGACCATATGTTCTAGTTTAAATTGGCTCATAGCTTTATCGACTATTTATTACAAGTGATAGTTGCTAACATAGCCGCCCTATACACGAAGAGAATGATATACCATGAATATCATGCTCGTCTTTATATGTTGACTAGCATGATATTTTATAATGCTCTTCATATAATCACCTTCATATTTTGTTAAATACTAATTTTGTTTGATTGTACAATTTGACTACAAACTGCGATATACTTTTTTAACGATAGTAACTAGTTCTAAAGTAATGAACTTTTATTTCCTAATAACTACTTAGACTTCTGGTTTCAACATACATTTAAATTGTATATTATAAAAAATATATGCCATCCAGAGACTCCAGACACAAAGTTGCATGTCCATGCAAAGTTGATTAAAAATAACCCGATAACCATCGACAAAACGCCTAACCCGACCGTCGGGGCCGCAATGTAGTTGACCGCAAACAAAATAAATTAATGCCAGCCCCATGGAGGCCGTCGACTCGTTTAGTACATTAGCGGGGCTCGCTCGTTCATTAGCCGCGCGAGTATCGGCCACGGACAAAGGACTCATTTACTTGTTAATTACACGTCACACCGCCCGCGCCCGCATTTGCACCCTCGCCCGCATCCGCAGCAGCACCCGCGCCCGCGACCGCACCCGCTTCCGCGCCGGCAGCCCGCGCGTGCCCGCCAAATTAGCCTGCTGGGTCGTGAAATGGAGTTTAACACTTTTACAGCCCATGTTGACTAATATTGGCAACTAGAAACTAGCTTGACGTCCCATATACGGAACATTTTGAGTTGTATTTGGTTTTTATTTATATTTGGGAATTAATTCGTTGTGACTTTAAATAACGGTACATACTTTACAAATTATGAGCTTATATAGAAATATTGTTACAAAATATAATTTCTAAGAAGAAAACAAATATCACTGTATTCATATAACGCTATTCCATGAAAAATAGATATCAATTGTTAAATAAGTTACCACTAACAAAAGGGATGAAATGCCTTAGCTATTCTTCGCGACACATAAAGCAATTCGGCGGTCGGAATCCGAAGTTATTTATAGAAGATGGCGACTGGCAACGTATCTGAACCCTTCCTAAAAGGAGCGCACACAATATTTTTGTTTCTTTATTTATTCAAATAGAGCCTATAGGGTGTTTCCGATGGGCAATCGGGGAAGAATAATAAGCGCGAGACGCCTACCAGTGTTACTACGGCGTGTCCCGCCCGTAGCCGACCGCGACCGATGCTATTGTCCTCCTCTGTATTGTCTTGTTATTCGCCGCAGGAGTGCCCTCATTAATCTCGTTTATGCGTGGGCCGGGTTGCACCTGGACTCTAAGCAAAAAGCAGAATTATTGATAGACAGTTATTGTCAGCAATTTTTGTATAAATGTTTCTGTGAGGCAGTATTCTCTTTATAAAAATGTTGCTAATATTGTAATTCATGAATATATTTTGTGGTTGATGTAATTAACTGACGATTATTTGTAAATGATGTATAGCAAACCGTAGATACTAGAAGCGTTATTTGAAAACTTATATAATGGATTACGTTTTATATAGTGCAGACGACAAAATAAATTATATATTGTTATCTTTGTCTATGATAGAAGTGTTCAGCTTACACTAACTTCTAATAACGTTGACCTTAAAAAAATATTCTACTATTAAACTGCCTGTGTCGTCGAGCTCCATATACCCATATTCATCCTATCTATGTAGTTCTACAGCAGCCCAGTGCAGAAGCGGCCGGCAGATAATGTCGCGGGGCGCTCGCGGCTGGCGATTTGTTTACCGCGGTCGCGCGTCATTTGTCACGCGTCACGCCGGAGATGTCGCGCCAAGTGGCCTTGTTACTTTTTATAATACCTCACATAAACTGAGCGATAGCACACTCATGTGTAAATGCCTTTATGAGGATTGACAACTATAGTTACATATGATGTGTATTCATGCTTATGTCTTGTAGTTGGAAACAATATTTATCTCTTCTGGGTATTATTTGTCTATCTCTCTTTGAGGGCGATGTGATTTTTCTGCCAAAATAAAATAAAAATATATTAAACATAACGCTAAGGACAGTATGCTGGACAAAGAGATTCGTAACTTTCAGACCTAGTTTTTTCATCATCTGTTATAGAGACAAAAATACCAATCCGATTGTTTATCTGCGCCTGGAAGTAGCTATGAACACAATACACAAATATTTATCTTAACTATTGCCTGTACAAACATCTAAGATTACCTAAAATAACCCAGGCAGACGAAAATAAAAGAAACGTTAGTCCCTGTGATTGTGTCGGCTGGAGCGGGCAGCCTTATTAGAATTACACGGTTTGCGGCGCACACGCAAATGAGCCCGAACAAAGCCGCAGTAGCCCACAAAGGCTACCGGCGAGTCGGCTGAAGTCTAACGTTAAATTGCTTAGATGTGGGTCTACATAGTTACACGATACAGCTTTGGAGTTACATGTTGTACGTATTGAGCGTGAAATCCGGTCGGTAACAGAGACGCTATCGGGTATCGAGTGAGGTCTAAAGATTCTTTTGAACGAACATTAGCCTATGTTTTTCTAAGAGTTTTAATTTAAAGCGTGCTAAATGTCAATCTAATTGATTGACCAGTATAAGCATTAAGATGTAACAAACAAATATCTTCTCTATCGATTGGAATTCATGGACTTATTTATTGAACTGATTTCCATACGTTGTTTTCCTTAACCGCGCCGGGTATAAATTTATTATCAGGTTTGAATCGGCCGTCGAATGTATGGCGTGTCTTTTCCAGTTGCTACCATCTCCCTTCAAGTTAAATCTATACTTATTTACTCATAATAAAACCAAATCGTTTAGTAAGATTTTTCCATTTATGAAATTAGTTACGATCGGGCTTACAAAATTCGTTGTATCTCCTTTATTAGCTTAATTGGGGGGCTGGGACGCCGGGTTGCTATGGAAACCAGTATTTTTCTTCGGCAGCAGGTTCTTTAGGTATCTCTTCGTCATGTGGAGGAAAATATTGTTAATATTTAAAATGGAACGAGACATTTAATTTATCAATTCTAATCTAGCTACAAATAAGGCAACAAGTAATACGGTTGGTAGTGCGGTAGTCAATGGTGAGTAACATTATTGTTATGGCTTTTTGTCGCTCCTTATCTGTTGGTGGTAGAAGAGCTACATGCAAAGTCTACCTTTTTAGTGTGCCATATTAAAAAGGAAGTAATAGTTTGAAGCTAACAAAACATATAACAGGTATATTCAGATATTTGTCAAGACAAAGTTCAGTAGATACTTGGCAATTTTTAAATATACATTTTGTTGTAAACCATAACTAAGCCCATGCTTTTGATGGTATTTTATACAAAATGAACACAGTTTTAATTCTACCTAACTTAAGTTATTAAGTTAAGGCTGGGGGTTCTAACGAACAGTAATAGTAGGTGAAACCAAGGTGTAGTCGCCTCGTATCGGGCGCGATAATCCGCATTGAACAGCTGAATACAACCGCTGCGCCCAGGCTTTGTTCAGGTGTAGCTGCCGTGTGGAGACTCGTAGTGCTATTGTTTGTAGAGAGAGCTTTGTTGAGCGTCTAATACCATTCGGTGTTCACTCTGGAGTAACTTGTTTAGCGAAAGCAACATAGCTAACTAGCGCCGTGGAATTCGATCTGTTTTGAGTGAAATAATTCCGGTGTCCTTAAAAACAAACTGGATAGACAAAATTTCTTAAAAACTTTCACGTTTATAAAATACTTCTAGTAGAATAGGAAGAACTCGAGACTACTCGAGATTAGTCGCCTTTTACGACATGCTGGGTAAGATATACAGTTGGCACATTCTTTTTTACTCCCCGACTAACATGGGAATGCTTTTGTAATATCTAAATAAACCAAAATATTTTCTAGTAATCTCCAAATTGAACAGTTTACCGGTACCCAGAGAAAATATATATTACCCAATTTACCCAGATTTGGGGCGACAGCCGCATGACGTCACGAGTCACGTCGGGCCGCAGACGCGCCGGGCGAGCCGTGATGGACGACGTCTCGCCCTGGACGAGACCTGAGGCTACTTCAGCGCGGCCGCTGAGTTTCTTTGCTCGGCAGAGGTAAGTGCAAGTATCTTGCTAGCTTATATGGGAATATGTTTAAAGTTATATCACTGGTGCTACTTTTACGAGTTATGGTTACGACATAGACCTTGGTACTTAAGTTCTGAACCGTTATTTATTAACAACAAATATTACGTTAGCACAATCTCGATTGTGATCCTAAAATATTTAAATAATATTTTATTTTTTATATTGACTTATTACTGAGCGGCGGTAGCTCAATGGCAAGGACACGCACCTCATAACCGAGCGGTGTGGGTTCAAACCGAGCACGTATGACTTATGTTTTTGGTTAAGTATGGTTTTAGAAGCTTGCTTGCTTTGGACTCTGTATACATCTCCGGGAATTGCTAGCGTGATGACGTGTAGGCGCTTATTACAAACATCAGTAAGCGGCGAAGCCCTCGCCCTACGCCGCCCTTCACAAGTCGCTGGTCACGGTCGAGTCAAGGCCGCAACCGCGCCCTTGCGGTCAGGGCTGCGAGGCGGTTGGGTACTATCCGTATCCGTGAAGCTATTTTCTGGAAAGCTGTGTAGCGTAGTGTCTAAAAAGGCGCTGTCAAGAAAAATAAATATAAATAAATACTTCAGACTAACACACCAATTTCCTAGTCTCAAACAAAGCTTATGCTTGTACTAGTTAACGGATAGACATAATTAAATACGTTTTTAAAAATTCATGACTCGAGTACAAATGGCATCACACATTTGCCTCTAGCGGGATTTGAACCCGCGACCGTTGGTTTCGTGGCCAGGGTCTCTGACCACTCAACCAAAAGCTGCATTAATACAATGACTAACGTTATTGCACAAAAGTGTGGCTTTGTAAATTTAGCTAGCAGATGCTTTTTGTTGTTTATGAGATTTAAATCTCTTTTTAATAGGAATTAAAAAGAAACTTCAGCTTATGATAGCTAGTCATAAACCGAATCATTCTCTCTACTTTATTTTGCCTGTATCAGATCTTACCATCTGTAAGCACTCTTGAGAATACTTAGATTTGAGTTGGTTTAAAATAGGCTACCAAAATCTACTATAGAATATCTGATGTACAGTTTTCCGCGACCGCCAGTACACACATCATGACATTGGATAGATTATTACAGCATTTGAATACTGCTTCAACGACAGAATGCTTTAGCACAAGTCAAGTACTAAGAATGTTCATATAAACATACTTTTACTTGACCTTAGCGTTCTCACGTGAGGAATGCTCCCAAGTACGCTTTACATATTTAGAAGCGGTTCGTGCGGGCGGCCCGCGGCGAGAATTATTGTTTGTGTGTCGCGTGTCGTGGACGAGAGTATGTGTCGGTTGGCATTTCTAACCTGGCCACCAGGACGTTAAGTAAAGTAAGAAGCAGAGAGGAAGAAAAGTGAGTAGGAAGATGAAGGGAATAAGTATTGTTAAATCGGTTTTAGAGTCCTGACGGGGTATCATTCGGTTAAGAACTTTCAAGTTGGCTGTTTAAACATTTTTAAACTCCAGCAGGATATTGGATCTCAGAAAATTAATAAGTCATAAGAATATTATTAATTGTCAAAAACCAACTTTTTCTTTTTATCATGAGTTAAACTCCCTATGTTGGTCTGGGACTTGGTCCATATTAATCTGGGACAAAAAAAAAAAGAATGTGCCAACTGTGGTTCTTGCCTAGCATGTCGTAAAAGGCGACTTATGGTTTACGGGCTTTTGGGTATGTGACTGAGTAGGCGACGAGCTAGCCACTTGTTACTCCTTTTTTACAGCTTTTCATCCAACCCAGCCCACTGTCCCATGTTGGTCTGGGACTTAAAAATAATGTGCCAACTGTGGTTCTTGCCTGGCATGTCGTAAAAGGCCACTAATGGTGTATCGGGTTTTGGGTGTGTGATTGTGTGGGCGACAAGTTGGCCACTTGTCGCTTCTTTTTCGCAATTTTCCATCTAACCCCGCCCGGCTTTATTTTTGGCTAAATGTGGTTGAAGGGGCATGCTGCCCCTTGACTCTGCCTACCCCTTCGGGGATTATGGGCGTGATGTTATGTATGTATGTAAACTCCCTAGTTCAGGACAGTCCAGGAAACCCTGGACGGATGGCAAATCTAGACACAAGGCATGTGTGTATTTGGTTGACCGTTCAAGAGGTTTGCGCTCGAATCGGAACAGCTTGTGAGTACGATCACGAACAGCGCTAGGTGCGCGTGATGCGCTCGCGTGCTCAGGGCGTGTGTCATTTACTGAAATGTGTTTAACTGTTTAAAGTGTTTTTGTGTTTAATGTGGAATATAAATAAACATTTCGGAGGAGCTCAAGCGTAGACTTGTTTCTCTGTTGGTTGCAAATAAACGGAAAGCAATTTCGTGGCCGTGACTCGGATAGCTGAACAAGTTTATTACTTTTCTGTGTTTCAGTTGAAGTCTATTCATATTTTGCCTGCCATCATTTTAACAAACTTATCGTTAAATACCAACACCAAGCGATATGATTAAGTCACAGAACTAACATAGATGCATAAGATCACGCCCATAATCCCCGAAGGAGTGGGTAGAGTCAAAGGGGCAGTAAGCCCCTTTAACCACTTTTAGCCAAAAACGACAAGTGGCTAGCTCGTCGCCTACACAAGCCCATAATCATAAGCCGATATACCATTAGTCGTCTTTTACGACATGCAAGGCAAGAACAGTTTGCACATTTTTTTTAAGTCCCAGACCAACAAGGGCTTAATCATACACAACACACCATATTTTGGGAAACGTTATATAATTACACTAACAATAATTATTTTTTATTATTGAATATGATCTATCAGCATTAGGAATCGTTGGTCCACAAAATAGTTGCGTTGTGGCTGCACCCTAACACTGCCGCCTGGCGCCGGTTGCGTTCGGCGCGAATTGTTTTCGGTCCGAGGGTTTACGAGCTTGTTTTACGACGGAAATGATGGGTTGTTGTCGGTATTGAGTGTGACTGTAATATTTTTGACTTCACTTTAATGCTTTGCAAATGAAAGATTGTTTGATACATAATATCTGCTTACAATAATCAAACGAAGATATAGACGGTGTCGCTTTGTACAAAGAAAAGCAGTCTTTTTTTACAAAAAAGATAAGCAACCACTTTCCTCAATGGACATTTGTAGTAACTCACTGTTTTATTTTGCTTCTCTAACAATTGCGAGTTCTCCTAACAACAGTATTGGCCTGATATTAGTTTATAAAGTCACCATGTAGGCAAATATAGTAGATTACTTTACGAGCAGAAATATTATAAAAACTACCCGGGGCGGAAACTTAGCGCGACTTTCTGCTTGCGGTATAATCTTCCAACCAGAACTAGATATAATCCGATTTAGTGGTTTGGCAATAGCTACACCACAAGTACTATTTAAATTCGAAATTCAAACAATGTTTCTTTCTCATCACAATATAGGTTTTAAGGCTAATGTGAATATGTTAGAATGGGATTCGGGAGGATTAATTAAAATAATAACAGCGGAGACCACGGTGTACCATCAAAATTTTATTTTTGTAATAACTTTTTACAATATGACTTACGCTAAGATATCAATGCCTTTACAGCCTTGCTGTGAAAATTTATTAGGCATTATAAATATTAGGCCGTGTGTAGCAATAAACAAATATAGGTTTTACTTATTGTATTAATTTATAATTGAACAGCTAACTTACATTATTTATAAGTCTATATATGTATGTATCAATGCATGTAGCTTGTAATAGGATGCAGTCGGAAATAATAGTAATATTACTCTAGTATTATCCTTCATCCTCTTGGCACAAGATGCCCGTCTTCATTTACCGACTTGTCATTGTTAGGAGTTAGATCATGTTGAGATTTGAAATTGTTTGTGCATCGGTCGGTTAACAGATCCATCTGAGAATCGATGCGCACGACCGGGTAATGTTATCGGACCCTCCGGATACGATCTCGGCATCTTTAATATCTCCTGTAAACAATACGGCGGTGCTTCGCTTTTATCGGCTCGCGAATTGAAACATAAACCGAACGTGTGGTGTTCTTTGTTTTTAGTAGAGAGCATCTGTTGTTTTTGGTTGGGAATTTTTATGCTGATAAAAGTATAAGATAACATTTTATTGTACATGAATGTGTTATATATCTATAACTTATTTACCTACACTCGTTTCGCGAATATCATGTACGTATCTCTGGTCTTATCCTCTTTTAGAGAGTGCACCAAAACTGCTATCTACGGCCGCCTGTGAGGTCTGCCATGTTTGCTTCCTACTAGGAACAAATACACAGATCCTGATTAAACTTTTCCGTCAGCTATGCATTAATTAAGTTAACACAATTATTCAGGGAAATCAGAATATTGGAGGGCCAAGAATTTACTTTAAGATACAAACCCAATTCGGTGCGGGTTTCAATAGTCAATGTTTGCGTTCAGCTTCCAAGAACGAGTTATACGCTCCGCGGGGCGGAAGACTGCGCCACAGCGCGGTGAACGACAGCGAAGCATCTGTGGGCTGATCTGAATCTTGTTACTGGTAGGAAAAGGCTATAGTTGGTTTCATTTCAAAATCAATTCACCGTGATAAGATAAGATTCTAATTGAAGGAATAGATATATTGTCGGCTTAAATCATTCTGTTACTAAATTGCCATAAATAATATCAGTTTGCTAATTTTTCACATCTTAACTAACTAACCAAATATCTTAAAATTTCGTATACACATTTTTAGGGGCACAAAACAAATGTAGGGACTTGTAGGAAAAAAAAAAATTACTCCTGACAACAAAAAAAAAATATTTTTGCTTGTAAATCCGCGGAAAATGGTATGTACAGTTTCACCAAATACTGTTCTGCAGTTCGTGTACGAAGAATACTAATATTCACGTTACCTTTCGGATTTGTTACACACCACACCATTACTAACATATTATAAAAAAAAATAAACAATACACATTAAATAAACCACAAAAGTACTCCGAGAACAAAATCTGTTATATTAATTCACTGAAACAATATTTTCCAATCTTTTTCGACTGGCCCGTTGGTCGAGTGGTCAGAGACCCTGGCCACAAAACCAAGGGTCGCGGGTTCGAATCCCGCTAGGGGCAAATGTTTTGTGCGATGAACATGGACATTTGTACTCGAGTCATGGATGTTTATAAAACGTATTTAAGTATGTCTATCCGCTCACCTAGTATCCATAGCACAAGCATAAGCTTAGTTTGGGACTAAGGAATTGGTGTGTTAGTCTGAAGAATTTATTATTATTATTATTATTTCCCAACTGTTATATCGTACAGTTTACGTTTACCCGCTCCTCACCGCCACTCCGCTATATTGTAAGTGCACTCGCTACGTGTGCTACAGCTACGAAGCCATATTTCGTAGCTTGCTACGACGCACGCTACGATATGTTACGGCGCTACGGGAACTGGCGTAGCGTACATCTTAACCCTTGTAAAGTTTGATATAGCAGAGCGTTACGTATCTACATATATGAATATGTATGAACATGAATTAGGTGATGTTTCAATTTAGTTTTACCTTGCTATGTTAATTGTTACAACTGTGCGTTTCATTTAAATACGAGCTGTAACTAATAATTATTCTGTTTGTAATAACAAACTGTTTTCGATAACATCAATTAGTATATTAAATTAGCATGGAGCGTTGTAATTTAAACAGTCCACAAGCATTATCTGAACAAATTTACTAGTGATTCAAATATTTGTTTACAAATTAAATGTGTAGTGGTGGTTCTATTGCTGTTGTTTAGTTAAAATGCTTTTATTATTATAGAAAATATCAAAGACTGCTAAATGTTATGTAATGATTGATTTGTTTAATTTTATTTAGCATTTTTTGACATTGTTTTAATTTTGTATCTTGTATGTATTGACATTGACATTATACCTGACATTTCGCCTGATTATTGTTTCGAGTCTAGACTTACTCACTATTGGACATTTTGCATGATATATTTATTACTTATTGAAAATTGACTATTTATTATTGTCTACTGTATGTGACAATTGCACTTGCTGGCGCTTTGGATATTCTGTAAGCCACCAAGCTTTATTTGTTTAAATGAATAAATGAAATGAAATGTCGAGGTTTTCCTATTATTGGGTTAGAATCTTAGTGTCGTATCGGGGGCGTTTCGCCAAGAGCCCAAATGAGATGAATGTAATATCTGGATCGCAAACAATACTCGCAAACTGGGCATTGTGCGGTTTGACAAATAGTGCAGGGGACAAATGAACACGTAGGGTCTGCGGCTAATGGAGCCGATTGCGGCCCCGTCCGCGCCGCCCACGCCGCCGGCGCGCCACGCGTGCCCTCGAGTGTCGCGCCGTCTGGAGGCGGCGTAGAAGTTATGTCGTTTACACGCTTATATTTAATTCTTTGTAGTTGTTTTTTGTTATTATTTTTCATTATATCTTTCCAAATATTTTTTTAATGTTGACCCTAACTGAGCATATTGTGCAAATGTAAGGTGTCAATAAATTACTCATAAAAATTCTATGATACAATAATACAATGGAGTAGACTTCGCTCTTTCATGGCTCCTTTTACTAGACCAATCGACCAGTTATATATTTATTGCTGAAATTAAATACTGATTAGGAGCGGCGGAAGGCCCAGGCTCACCTGGTTGGTCGCGTGTTACCACCACCAGATTGGTCGTGTGTTAACAGAAGGTGATGTTAGGAGTCATAAAAACCGAAGAGCTTGTATGAAAAGGATTATGAATGTTGAAGAGGCGAGTGAGGTGTGTAAGGATCGTGTCATACGGCGTTCGGTTCTCTCTGCCTACCCCGCTAGGGAAGTGGCGTGAAGTTTAGTTAGTTAGTTAAATAATGACACGTTTAAAGGTGGCTGACAGCTGCTATTTCTTTAAGAATATAATCATCCAGCAACAAACAGTTATTATACCTTTTAACTCCATAACAGCATTATATCCGTTAGCACATACCTATGATCACGTTTGACAGATAGTTTATTGCCATAGTCGCCTCCAATATAATGCAACCTCTAAGTGGAGCGCCCAGCCGCCCATTGGCCCACTGGGTCAAGGAGTTGTTTCAGCCGCAATCAATCTTCGGGGCGATATATCTTGCAAATTCAGTTCCGCCATTCCTTCCCTTGGCATTAGCGACCCCGTGGGAACGCCAATCTGCAGCCCCCGGGAATCTGACCGGCGATTGCGTGTGATGGCGTTTGTTGCTACGATCGTTTATGTTCCAACCGTAGAAAGGTATTGGTTATATTAAAAAATGAATTACGACGCAGAAACACGCTCTTAATAATATTCGTACGAGTACGAGACTCGTATGAAGTGTGCGATTGATTAGGTAGGTACGTATTTATACCCATAGGACAAAGTTAAGGAATCTTATAAATAACTGGAGATATGTAACCGTGATCCAATAGTAGTAGTCTGTCTTCCACATCTAAGCATTACAACAGTTATGACAGTAACTGAATGATATTAAAATGTAATGTAGTGTAATAATTAGACTTGTTAGCGTCATGTTGGTAGCGGACGAGTTTAGGCACGGGATATAAATATCCGATTACATGTTCTCATACATTGATCTGACTCCGAGGTAAGTAGCATAAGCATTTGTGTTATGGATATCAGAACCAACAGTGATATTAAAAATATCACTGTTGGAAACATAAGTATTCATCATACGAATGTTTATCCCAGGTGGGGATCGTTAATACTACTATATATTTCTTTATATACATGCAAGTCTCTAGTCCAGGGCGAACTGGGGTCGTATTAAATTGCACCCGTCCTTTTCCTATTCAGAAATTCCTCGTGGTTTTACGTAATGAAAATTAAAATAGAATGAAAACATAAGACGCCAGGTGAGTGAAATTGTGCAGCTACAGCCAGGCTAAGTGCAGGGCGCTCGGGCCCTGTGCAATTAAAACGTGGGGGGCGCCCGGGGGGGGGGGGGGGGAGACGTTTTATTTTAAAAGCGGTTGATCTGAGAGGCACAAAGGATGCGGCTGCGACCGACGGTTTGCGACTAACTTCACAAATGGAAGGGTATTATAATTTCTTCTTTCGTTCGCAGACAATGGGGACTTTCCGCTGCTTTTAAGTTCTGCGAGATATTGCTTGGTAGTTTAAAAAAGCTAATTCTAAGTTTGACTGCGAATTAGTTAGATCAAAAAAATTTAAAATTACATTTAAAGATAGATTTTTTTGGAGGTAAACGGTGTGCTTCTCATTGAAAATACACATTAAAGAAACATATTAAAGTAAAAAACTGTCATGTTCATTTAATTAGATTCATTTAAAATAGTAAATCTGAAGAATGATATTCTTTAAAAAAATTACCAGCATTTGTTAAAAATTTAAACAACTCCTTTTTATATGAATGGAAATCCGTTACATCGCTAAAACATTATTCAGGATGTTGGTTATTTACAGTCTTTTGTTAAAAGGATAAGAATAACATGACAGTGTCCCGTGTCAAAATGACGCGTGGAACATTTTGATAGATTCCCTTTGATGTGTTGACACAAGAGCCGAAAGGGCCTAACAGATGAGCTGCACATTCGTTCCGCCGCCTTGTCCCATTTTAATTAATTTCGGGACAGACTCATTACTTAGTAAAGCACAAAAACCAAAACCCTTTAGTTAACGTTAATCCCTACTTTTCAGGGAATCAGCAATTTTATATTAAGTGTAGAATTATTGTTTAAAGACAAAAAAAAACACTTTGAATGTGTCGCCTCAAGACATTATTAGAAGTAGGTACATCGAAGATAAATGGATGCATAATAGGTAACAAGATTTAATCTTTCTATAATTAAGACTCGATATTAATAAATGTTCTTATTGCTATATGACAAATTTGGTTATTAAACAATACCCTTGTCATAGGGACCAAATGTATCCGTACTTCGATTAAGTCATACCACTAAAGGTGGCGAATACATTCTGTCTGATGGTAAACATTCAGTGTTCGCAAACTATGGGCCTATGGGCATTTGCAACGCCAGAGCTATCATAACACGTTGCCATCCTAACAAGGGTTTGGACGGCCGAAAATCTCACTCACAGAGCAAAACACTACAGTACAGTTGACTGCTTCTTTAAGTCGATCTCCTGTGAAAGGTAGATTATCGGATGGGCCGGCCCATTCATGCTATCATCTATTGACTTGACTATAGCGGTTATCATGGTAGATTTATAGTTTAAAAGTGCGTTCTCGGTTCCATACTAATATCTTATACACCCAAGTGCTGCAATCATCAATTCAGCTGCTACTGGTCTCTTAACTGAATATCATTTGAAATCAGGAAATTCGTTACGCTGATAATAATGCTATATAATATACAAAAAGGTAATAGATTACAAGCTATGGCAGTTGTAATGGGTGGTGGGACCGCGTAACATGAGGGATGGCTTTTTTCTTGTTGCCATCCTGTTATGAAAAAAATACAAGGATAAAAGAACAAAAATTGTCAAGTGTGAGTGCGGCTCGGACCCTGTGGATTCCGTGGTTGAAATATTTTTTATGTGTGGGTTTTAATGGAGCTTGATGCTTTGCAAAATAATATAATGTTTTTGATAATTAAGTACGAAAAGGTTTGAGATTTTCTATCATATTTCAGATGTTCGGATTTATTAAGTAATAACTGTCCATATATCTAGCTATAAAGAGAAATTAGACTTGGTTTCCATAATTATTCCGAAATGAATAAAATACTCTCAAATGTGTCCAAAGCAAATTCACATCGTATCAATATTCAAGTCTTTCAACAAATTCAAATTCAAAATATCTTTATTTATATAGGCTTCAAGAAAGCACTTATAAATAGTCAATATACAAAAAAGAACAAAAAATACTACCATTAACATGTTAATGCCTGTTTGTCTTGACGGATACACGGCCCTATCATCTGCTAATTATCATTGTATCGTCTCGAGATCCCCAAAAGAGAGCTGCACATGTGAGCGTGCATGTCTGTGTGTCGCGCTGACAGCGGCCCCCCGCGGCGCGCGCCCAGACTTGTTACCGTAATTAAACGTGGTCACAACATTCCTTTGTCGACAGAGAACAGGACGCAATGCCATTGTGACGAATGTACGGCAGGGGAAACAGTGGTATTTAAATACATGGGTTTTATAAAAAGGAACGGCTGGTCGTTTAGCTAGAAGTGACAATAACGGGAATAAATGCGACACGTTTTAATTACATTTGCAATAATGTGTACTTAAGTAGTAGGTAATGAAGATGCACATGTACCTACTATGTATGTATTTTTAAAGTGTTATTGTTAGTTATGATGGTCAACATTGAATATATTAAATAGACTTGTATTAATTATCAAAAACATACGTAAGACGAATTGCTTATATCTAAACATTTCTCAAGAAGTCGCGATTTCAGTGATGTTTAACGTCTCCAGTGTTTGATGTTACGAAAAAATTCAATCGACTCTATATTCATATTTATAAGGGTTTTCAGGTAGGTATACACTTTGTATTCAGGTCATAAATTACACCAAGTATCCGATAAGGCAGCCACTGAACATTCACAGGTGGTTACACCCAAACTTTGCTCCACTGAGTCAGAGAACTTTGAACATACAGTCGACCATAGACAACGGAGCACAAATAGACGCCGAATAACTGATGCTTTGCATAAATAAAATTAATTAAAACTGGCAACACATGGAATTGATACGGTAAGAATAACTTTGTGTCATCATCTTTGTAGCTTCTGCTAGTCGCGGGACTAGCCGGGATCTATCGCGGCCATGTTCTTAGTTTTAGTTAATAAGTTAGTGCGTTGAAATTACTACTATATGGCGTTTGCAACCCTAAGACAAGGCAACATTCATAGTTATATGAATATGTTACCATATATCAATTTTGACTGGCTCGATGGCGCATTTGGTAGTGACCCTGCCCCATGCGCCAAGAGTTAGATATGGGTTCGATCCCCACCCAGGACAAACATTCGTGTGATGAATACTTGTGTTTGTTCTGTGTCTGGGTATTAATATCCAATATTTAAGTATATATTTGTAATACCACTGTTGATTCTGATATCCGTAAAACAATTGCTTTTGCTACTTACCTCGGAGTTAGATCAATGTATGTGATGTAGTTGGATATATTAAAAAATATTAAAATCAATTGTGTTGCTATTCAAAAGACTAGATATAAGTACTGTCATAGACCATAGTTGTTGTCATATAATAACACCTATGTAATAACACTTATGTAATAAATACGTTAATGATAATGTGATTTTGTATAAACAAATTGGCGACGAGGGCCAATAATGAAGAAAAATATATTAAAGTCCGAGCCAGCTTACGCGGCACCATTACAAGAACACTGAATTACGTAAATACACAAAAAAATATCGGTCTCGCCGAAATTGACACACGGATCGGACTCACGATTTTGTGTACAAGTACTATAACTTATAAATTAAGTTGCCTTTTTTTATGACATGCTTTGAGCCATCCATATAAATTTCACATCTCCGTGGCGTCTTTATGTCTCTCCTCTACAGTTGAATTACCATTTCGCTCTGAAACTTTTACGGTATTTACCCCATAGTGGTTGTGCTAGCTCCTCGTAAATGCGAATCTCTTTTGTGTCCCGGAGGCGCAACGCCCTCGAGATCCACTAGTAATATAATAATAGGCAATATTGCCCAATCTTGCTTTCATCGCCTGTAAATATCAACCGGCCTGAGTCACGATAACAATATCACGATACTGCTTTGATAACGGATGAATCTAATAACAGATGGGCTCAGTGGCTTTGTGGTTCATGTTTATACAATCCGGCTTCGATGAATTCGAAAGCTAGGTCTAGATTTGGATGAACGGAATACGTTGGAAATCTAAATTTGTTCAATAACTAGTTTCCAAAGTAAATTAAACGCTGAAATAAATCGCAATTCCTTTCAAAGAACATTTCATCTTTTTCCTTTGATTGGCGTGTTATCTACGAGGGTCGGAGGAAAATTTATGTTTTTTCACAGAACGGAGGTTTCAATATTTGAGTCAAACAGCCAGCCGATTATAATTTAATTGTATTTTAATTGTATTTCATGTTTTTGTGTTGTTAAAATAATAATTTTAGTTTGATTACTGTATATATAAGAAGGATTATTGTTTGCAAGTCTGTAAAGTGAATAAATCTTCGTATAAGTGACAAATTGTGTTCGCCGGCCGGCTGTCAAAGTGAAAAATTTGAACCTACAACGGAATATAACCGGGGGAGTATTTGTTTTTTATTTAAACCAGTGCCCTAAATTCATATACGTTACCACATAACCATTAAAGAAGGCTTAAATAATCATTGTCAAATAACTACATTGACTTGCCCTTCATTATAAAGTTGTCACACTTTTCATATAAATTTACACGCAATAAACTGAATTTGGCAGCTCTCTTAAAAGAGATTTGCTTAATTCGAATTACACATCGCCTTTGTTGTGTCTCCAGTAGCTTAACTTATGGTTAAGTAAATTGGATGATAGACAACCGTTGGGTGCACATATACTGTCAGTAACACTACACACTTCCTATTTAATCATCCACTCTTACCTATCCTAATTTACATCTAGGTATACTACACAAAATTAAATATTTAAAGAACTTATTCAATAAAATACATTACATACAGACCAACCTACTACCCACATATATTTCATATTAAAACAAAATATATCAATTTACTATTTTCTTTTTTGTTGTTATTTAAGTAAAATTTTTTTTAAAGATTTCAAAAATAAACCCCCTTCCCCCTCTTTATCACTTAATTAGTTAACTCAATTTTAAACGGAATTTGTTTCTACCATAGAAATTTAGATTAATTACTATTAATTTGATCCTATATTTTCTTTCCTGAATTCTGTTGTACACCTTTCTTTTTTTTTATATACAATTCCAGGTGATCTGCACTACACAATGATGACACGTAAGGCAACGGTCCAAGAATTAGAAAATAAACTGAAAAGAGCCCTTGAAGAACTTAAGGAGGTGAAGCAAGTTAATAGCCAACTTCTTCGTGAACGTGAAGAAAACGAAGAGGAAGTCCTAAAAATATTGAAACATCACACACAATTAAAGGGTGAACTTGCTGAGCTGCATGCCCAACTTGTAGAAGCTCAATATGAACGAGACCAACTGCTCTGCACAATCAAGAAGTTTGACGAATGCTCCCAGACATACGAGAAAACCCTAGGGCGCATCCATGAGCTCGAGGTAGATCTGTGTGATGCTAATACAACCATAAGACAGTATGAAGAGGTTGGTCATGTTCAGGAATCTTCACACACCCATAGTCTGTACGAGGAGCTGATCGGGTCACCTGCCGGGATGGACTTAACTCTAAAACATAGTGTTAGTTCTACAGTTAGGCTAAGCAAAAGTAAATTTAAGAAATATATAAGAGTTAGTAAGTTTATTGAAAAATCAAATAGGTTAATAAAAAAACAAAAATGTTATCAGAAAAATATTGCCCTAAGGAAGCAACGCCTAGATTTGCTTGATAGCCTAGAATTATATAGCAGCAAGTTAGACCAGAGTAGATTGAAGTATGATAGGGACACGCATGAGTTGCAGGCTGACATCGTGCGGCTGCATAGGTCTCTAGAACTCATGACTAACAAATTCTCGTCTGCTCGGTCCGAAATTAATGAACTCATTCAAGCTGTCAACTCACTTGTAGACCAGTGCAGCTGTCAAGGTACTGATCCCTCTGATCAGCACAGTGTGGATGTTATCCTGCAGCCTCCTTGCGACATGTCAACATCATCTTCAAATTTAAATTCTATTAAAACTAGTATTTCAATAGCTCCTAGTATAGTTAATAATGTATTAATGTTTTCAGATGAGATAGGAGTTGGCTATGGGGCACTATTAAATACAAAAATTAACTGTAAAGTTTCTAATTTTTGCATGCCAGATGCTCCTCTCAGTGAGATATGTAAACGAGTGTTAGCTAGCAATTTTAATGAAAATTCTGTAATCATAATAATGATTAGTAATTTATTGACGAAGAAAAAAGACATACTTAAGGGCTTTTCCCTTCTGTCTGAACTACCTGTTAAAAGTATTTACTTATGTGCATTACCTTTTTGTAAATTATATTCTTCTGCACAAAATGATAGTATTCATAAATTGAATACTCTGTTATATAATTTGACTTGTCATAGTGACAAATTTGTGTTTTTTGACACAAACAAATTTTTACCTAGTAATATGTTGACGGGCGAATGTTTTTATTTGCCTTTCAAAATTAAAAAACAAATAGCTAATTTATTAGCATATAATATAAATGTTATTCTTAGTCAGACTTTGGAACTCGTTCCAAATCATTTAAATTTAAGTCAAAGACAATAGAGGAGACCTCTAGCTTAAATAATATATTTAGTTTGGAAAAGACAGGAAAGCCTAATGTTTTGAATATTGTTCATCAAAATATACAGGGCTTTTCTGGCAAGGAATTAGAAATAGAATTATGCCTCAACCAAATGAATATACATGTTTTATGTTTAACTGAACACTGGTTGAGACAGAGTGAACTTTTATTTAACATTGATAATTATACAGTAGTTAGCTCGTTCACAAGAAAGTCTGCTATTAGAGGTGGGTCACTTATACTGTTAAACGATAAATTAAAATATAAAGAGCGTAAAGATATAGTTGCACTTTCAACTGAACGAACTATTGAAATATCATGTGCAGAGATTGAACAGTTCATTATTGTATGCATATATAGGCCTCCATCTGGAAATTACCACATTTTTGAGTCAATTATGGATGAAGTATTAAAAAAAGTATGTAATTGTGATAAAAATATAATTGTATGTGGAGATTTTAATGTGAATATTTTAGATGTCTCTCAAAATTCAATGATGTTTTTGAATATGTTTAAAAGTTATAATTTACATGAACAATTTAATCAGCCTACTAGAATCACACCTACATCTGCCACCTGTATCGACAACGTTTTTTGTAACTGTAATATAATTGATAGGGAAATCATCAATTTTATAAATTCGGACCATAGCGGACAGATTGTGTCCTTGGAGCACCATCATAAAACAGCTTCATCTTATTTGATTTGTAGACCAATTACAGCACATCGCATAGATAAATTTAGGGAAAATATAGCTAATAAAGTGTCGTTGTTGCAGCTCAGGGATGGGGAAATTAATGATTCGTATAGTATGTTATTTAATGTAATTGAAAATGAATTTGATACTATTTTTACTAAGAAAAAAGTCACTATAAATAATTCTAAAACTAAATTTAGTGACTGGGCCACCACAGGCATCTTTACGAGTAGAAGAAAGCTATTTGATTTATATAATTTGAAAGCAAATTCAAATGATCCTAAATTAGTTGAATATGTAAGAAATTATTCTAAATTATTTAAAAAAGTATGTGCAATAGCAAAATCGAATTATCTCAAGCTGAAGATTTTAAATTCTAGTGATAAGATTAAAGCTACCTGGAATATTATTAACAAAGAGACTTGTAAAAACAAAATACAAAATCACAAGCTCTCTTTAAAAATTGATAGTAGATGTTTAGACTCAGATGATGAAGTGGCAAAAGCTTTCGAGTCATATTTTTCTAATATCCCGACTGCAGTAACTCGTTCATTAGATTCCAACCTACACTTAGCTAATTGTATCCTTAAATCAAATGTAGAGGAATGCAAAACTCCTTTTTATTTTCGCCATGTCACTGATAAGATAATTTTGAATACTTTCAAAGATTTAAATTTAAAGAAAACAGAGGATTTATGGGGAATTTCAATACATATACTAAAACATATAATTCAATGTATTGCCCCTATCCTATCAAATATTTTTAACAAATGTGTTGACATGGGTCAGTTTCCTAACTTGATGAAATATAGTAAAATAATTCCTTTGTTTAAATCAGGTGACAAAAGTGACCCGTCCAATTATAGACCAATATCTATACTACCTGCACTAAGTAAAGTCTTTGAAAAGATTATATTTAATCAAATAATATGTCACCTTAGAGTCCACAATTTACTACATACTAATCAATATGGATTTACTAAGGGGAAATCCACTACTGACGCAGGAGTAGCGCTTCTAAAACATATTTTTGAAGCTTGGGAAGGCAAACAGGATGCTATTGGCATATTCTGTGACTTGTCGAAAGCGTTCGATTGCGTCGACCATCAAACCTTACTAATGAAGCTACGCCACTATGGTGTTTCTGGTAACTCACTTAGTCTGCTAAAGTCGTACTTAACTGATAGGCTCCAAATAGTAAGTATTAATGGAACTAACTCTTCTGGTGCCCCATTATCGATGGGAGTTCCCCAGGGCTCAATATTGGGACCTTTGCTCTTCCTTCTGTATATAAATGATCTACCATATTTTACAAAGGACTTGTGTGAGATAGTATTATTTGCTGATGATACCTCACTAATTTTTAAAATTGATAGACATAATGAATCTCTTGACGACGTAAATAACGCTCTCTCTCAAGTCCTATATTGGTTTACTACTAATAACTTGCTGCTTAACGCAAAAAAAACTAAATGTGTTAAGTTCTCAATGCCAAACACAAGGCAAGTCAATACGCGGATTATTATGAATAATGAAGCAATAGATTTAGTTCAATCCACAGTATTTTTAGGAATTTCTATTGATGCTAAATTGCAATGGGGTCCCCATATTGCGGCTCTGGCAGGAAGACTTAGTTCAGCTGCATTTGCAGTTAGAAAAGTAAGGCAATTAACTGATGTAGAAACAGCAAGATTGGTGTACTTTAGTTACTTTCATAGCGTTATGTCATACGGTCTGCTGCTGTGGGGATCTGCGGCCAATATACAAACTATTTTTGTATTGCAGAAAAGGGCAGTCAGAGCCATATACGGCCTCAGTCCACGTGACTCGCTTAGAGAAAAGTTTAGAGAAATAAATATTTTAACAATAGCATCACAATTTATTCTGGATTGTATAATGTATATATTCAAAAATATTGAAGCATTTCCTAAAAAGTCAAACTCTCATAGTTTTAATACTAGAAATAAACACAAACTTGCTGTTCCTTTTCAAAGACTCCAAAAGATTGGTAATTCATTTATTGGTCTAAGTATTAAAATGTTTAATAAACTACCACAAAGTATTATAACATTACCCCTACATAAGTTCAAATTATATATTAAATCATTTTTAATGAGTAAGGGTTATTACAAGATACAAGATTACCTCAATGACAAGGATTCATGGTTAACTTCATAATGAAGTGTTCACCTGCAGTGATATCTACATAGTCTTAAGTATATAATAATTAAGTTTACTAATTTGTAAAATTTGGCATTTAAAAGAGTAACTATCGAGTTTCTTGCCGGATTCTTCTCGATAGAGTCTACCTTCCGAACCGGTGGTAGTACTAGTTCTTATCCTTATTTTTTTATGTATATTGACTATTTATAAGTGCTTTCTTGAAGCCCATATAAATAAAGATATTTTGATTTGATTTGATTTGATTTGAGTGGTTTAAACAAGATGGTGCTCTGTATCGAAAGAGTAACTTACCCCAAGGATCTCAACACACGATAGGACTCTTCTTAAATGGTATATAGGACAAGCTAGATAATATAATTTATTAATATAGTACTTACAAAGATATCGCGCTTAATTTTCTGAGTGGAGTACCATACGGGTCTTGGTTCAGCCTGGACTCCGGCTTTCCATATCATATTAACCTATTGAGGTGCCAACACGGGTGATAAACACATGTCCGGAGCCTGACGGAGCCCGTACTATACCGGCTCTGCCGTGGGCTCATACAATTTATAACATTCTGCAGTTTCCGTTACGATTGCCGCGATATGTGTTGCGATTGTTGATTTTATATAGCGAACGGGAGAATGTAATACAAAATTTAATTTCTTATATATGTTTATCATATTTACTAGCATAGGGTTCCACATGAGCTTTAAAATATGTTAATTAGTTAGATTTGTATCGACCATACCCAGTGGCGAATTTACAATCTTGGCCGCCCTAGGCCCCAGGCCATAATTCTCAGTACTAAAGCGTCATCACTTAATTTTTATCACGATTGGCCGCCTCTAATATCTGGCCGCCCTAGGCCCGGGTCTACTGGGCCTTAGGGTAAATCAGCCACTGACCATGCCACAATATAGCCAAAAATATAGCTCCAATAATACGTAAACAGGTGAAGTCGATCGAACATGCAGAAACGCCATACAATCCTGCATCGCGTTAATGAAGCTATTCGCTAGTTAGTCGGCGCTAGGTCCCCGAGCAAGCAACACCTAGCTCGGCGGAAGTACTTCCACTTTTAGTGTGAGCGCGTTGTTCGCACAGATTTAGGATGTGATTTTTAGAGAGTAGGTTTATGAAATGAAGATATTTTAACTAACTAACTAAACTTCACGCCACTTCCTTAGCGGGGTAAGGAGAGAAAACCGAACGCCATATGGCAGGATATTTTAATATATATGTTAAACAATATTTAAGAGCTTTACGCGATGTTATCGGAGGCGGTAAAGTTATTAGTATTCAGGTACTACGTTGATTTACCTTGGCCACCACCAGGACGTTACCTATCAGGCGGGTCAAGCGTAATCTGGCATTACGTTTTAATAAAAGACATGTTAGAAGTACTTGGCTTCAAAAAGCCCTATCATACTCGTGCATTTAAAACATTCCACACACTTGTTACATTTGTGTACCGGGTTGTTGTATAAGTCTGACTAACCAACCGTAGGTGACTTACGGAGCAAATGGGCTGAAGGAATATACTCGAAACCACCCCAACTCCTCGATTGCACGCACCGAGCAGCAATCGACCGATAAGCACGGCAGCCGAGGAAATAAAACGTTTGGGCAAAGCCTCATTGGGGGCGCGCACGCACGCCGCGCCCGCCGCCCGCCGCCCGCCATTACACTCCTATGATTTAGCCACAGTAAAATTAATAGTGCAGTAAGAGGATGAACTGTATCTGTGACTGCAAACGTGGCTGAATATATTTTGTTTCTATGTCTTTAGAAATTAACGCCTTCTCCAGTTATTTCTTGCTGCTATTAATGTAATGTGCGATTTCAATGATTGTAATTTTTGAAGAGTTAAATCAAAATCTGATGTGTAATTTTCTTCTACCTGTCTTGTTTACTTTGTCAACACTCAGAAAACTATATTGAACGCTTATGGACAGGATATAAGATATTAATAGTTTGTAATAGGATTGCTATATAACGTGTGCGATTCACATTTTAGTATTTTTTGAGAAGGCTCTTGCAAACTGTCAGCACGTACGTAGTCTTATTCTCTATAAGACAACTTGCGTGCTGACAGTTTGCAAGAGCATTTGAAACAAACTCATTCAACCGTCTGCTGTTGAAGAAGAGATATTTACTTAAAATCACAGGATACAGCTATTTAAGCACGTGTGTAGTTTCAGGCACCAGTGGAAATCACTTACTGCTCCTCACTGTACTGTGAGGAAATAGCTAAAATCAGTCGTGTTGGCCGGGTGCAATCCCGCTAACTGAGGCTAATCCAGCACTTGGCCGGGACCTGGAGGCTTTGCCCCGGTTCACGAGCCTTGACAATTTTGTTACGGTTTGCTCTGTTTCTTTCTTAAGAGATTATTTATGTTGCTTAGGGATTATCCGAGAATTATGATTTAGGGTTGGGTATTTTTGAAGCAGAAAGCTATGCGTATACCATAGCATATAAACTGATAGTGTGTGCCCATATAAATGATCAAAATAAAGAGCATTGTTTGCCTTTAAAAGTTTTGATTTAAATATATCACCTGGATGCTACAGAAATCAGAGTGATTGGAAATCTCAGTAATCTGTGATAAACCTAATGGGTACTTACATACGTACGTAGGTAGGTATAGCTACATTTTTAAAAACAGTGAGTGAAATAGTTGAATGGTGACTGTCTGTTTTGTATCGAATCATACACATACCGGCATCCATAGTCTGAGCTTTTAAGCTCAGTTTAGATTGGAGCTTTACTGTAAACGATTTTGCAAAACATTATTTGCAAAAACATGAATTTGAAATGTTTCATATCTAGTTTTCATCGCAGGACTTAGCCACGGACTAAGCCCTAATCCAGCACTTAGGGTGACCGCGGCCGCCCCGCGTCCCGTATTCCCGGCCCGGGACTTTTACGCGCTCGTAACCCCGCTCTGGGTATTTTTATATTTTTTTTTGTTGGAGATTATTTTGTTGCCAAGGATTATTTTGACCAGGAGGACGACCAGTGTGTTTGTATACATTATATTGTGTAAGACATAATCTCGTGTTTTGTATGGGTTTATCTAAGAATAGATATTTTTATGTATCAACCACAAACCTCACGTAGATTGTTGCTCTCAATTTGGATATATTTGAGAGTGCATTCAGGTGTAGCTTTACCGAAAATACGAAGGATGCGGGTGCAAGATGCGTATCTCTCAAATATATGTACGTAGTTCTATTAACAATAGTATATATTCGCTTGACGGTGAGAGAAAACATCGTTAGGAAACCTGCATCTTTATATACAACTGGATGTGTGTGTGACCACGCAGCACTTAATGCTTGGATTAACGGGATTTCGCTTCCAACTAGTTCCTGCCCTCTCTCCAATCGCCTCCTCTAGCTGTCGAATACCTACACTATCGAATTAAACACGCAAATCCGTCCTCGTGTTCGGATACGAGTCGAAGTCGTGCGCTTATAGTCTTTTGTCGCGCGCTCCCAATTACAGTTCGGTAAAACTCGCGCTAACTCGCCGTCCGGTGATCCAATTTGCGTCTCTTGTGCCGCCCACATTCATGAACTCGCCGGACGGGATGATACAAGACTCCGACTGGAACCTACGCGAGCTTCGACGTCTGTTTCCTGAGAAACTTTTCTAGGAGTATTGTATGGTAAATGACGTATTAGCTACTTGTTACGTTATAATAAGAAAGTATTTATATTCAACAAGGGGTTGTATATTTAGGTATTGTATAAAGAATGTCTGATATGCTGATTTTATCACAGACTATCATCAACCGTTATTTTCCTTCTAAGTCTTATAAACGCTCTATCAAATATAAAATACGACATTTTTAATCTGACTGATTGTTTTAGAGCGCGCGACCAAATAAATAAACTCCGCAGTAATTATTTTTATTCAGCATAATTTGTTTTCAATAATATTTCATATTTCACCCTTCTATTGCTTCGTAGTCGTTTTTTGTTTGTCTTTTTCTTTCATCTTTTGTTTTGTCCGCCCGTCTTTTGTTCTCTCTCCTGCCTTTGTGTTTGCGTCTATCTTTTGTTTATCATAGATTGTCTTTTATTCAGAATTGATTGTCTTTTGCTTTTTTATTGATCGCCATTTGTTTCTTATCGATAGTGTTTTATTTTTCAGTAATCATTTACTTATGTTGTCTGACAGAGTAAATTTCCATAGAGTGATTCTATAGATCTGTCTCTGTACGTCTCTGTGGACGTACCTACTTACTAAAATGTTCATGCATTCAATACATACAAATTCAGATATGTATAGTTACATTGTTTACTCGACAGATTTTTTAAAATAAATCATGAGCCGTTTTCCCCTCACCACTAATCTAGTAGTATAAATAGTAGTAATAGATTTGGCTAATAAAAAGTAACTTAAGTTTAAGCAGACGCCCCACCTCTGCTTCTTCCTAGCAAAGACACGCTTCTTAGACATTAGACATAGCTTAGAGCATCACTTCTATCGAAGTAAATTACATGTAAATATAATATGAGAACTGGACACTTATGTTGGTGAGGCATCGCGCCAACTCATGAGGGTCCTCAACCAAATGACAGCGTTGTCTTATTGCCGACGCCGCCTGGCAGCGCCCGCGGTCTCATCGAAGTATCGACAATGCAATCAACATGTGCAACTCAATAATTTGAGCTAGAGGGTACCTCAACAATTTCTGTATTAGATTTATTAAATAAATAAATAGAAAATGGTTTATTGTCTTTTACATTACAACACGTTTCTTAAAAGTATAAATTTTAACAAAAATAAAAACCGACTTCAAAAAACCCCGCAAAAAATGTTTATAAAAAAACACAAGTAAAAACTGCCTTAATAGCTATTTAAATGTCTAAACACTAAAAAGTATAAAATAAATTCTTTCGACTGCTTCGATGAAAGTATTAATCTTTAACACGTATTTAAATATTTACAATAATCAGTTAGTTTTGGAGTCGGTGCCAGCCCGCGTAATTATATCATCATTTCGGAATTTGCAATTATTTGTTTCTTGGTGAAGGGTGGTAAAATAGGTTTTGAATATACAAAATCAATAGTAAGTTAATATACTCATATTTTAACTAATTTGTTTCATATTGTTATTAGTAAGGTAATTTGTTATTAAGTGTCTACTTTTTTTTTAGTTTGCCTGGCACCGACTCCAAAACTAACTGATTATTGTAAATAGTCGAATTGAGAACCTCCTCCTTTTTTTGAAGTCGGTTAAAAAAGGAAATATTTGATTGTTTGTTTGTTTCAAATAGGCTCCGAAACTACTAGACCGATTTAAATACAGCATTTAGTTTACGAATTAAGATATAAACTCAGCTTACAGTAAACAAACGAATCACATAGGTAAATTCAGCATCAATCGAATCCGACGCCTTTAGCTCATGGCTAGAATTTACAAGCACTTTAAGCAGCTCATTCAAAGTTCACAATGCAGCGCTTTATATCGCGTCATTACATAGGTAATATCATGAGGTGTGTGATGAATAATAAACGCAGGCAGGTGCTCGGCGCTGTGGCTGCGACGCTGCGAGCGCTGCGCCTGGCGGGCGCGGCGGCGCGCTCTCGACGCACCGCGAGACACCATGTGGCCTGTTGCATTCGAGACTGAACATAAAATTAATTTACACTTAGGTATTATTAATTGGCTGTGATTTGTGACTCTTATTAGAAATTTTAAAGTATGCTTTTTTTTTATATCCGACTACATCACATACATTGATCTGACTCCGAGGTAAGTAGATTAAGCACTTGTGTTACAGTGGTATTACAAATATATACTTAAATATTGGATATTAACAAACATACACAGAACAAACACAAGTATTCATTATACGAATATTTGTCCTTGGGATCGAACCCACAATTCTCGGCGCTTGGGGTCAATACCAAATGCGCCATCGAACCAGTCAAATTTCATTGGCTTGGCCCCATTCAAATAGCAACCAGTGCTTGCTAAATCGTTGTCTTACCACCACTTAATAACAAGAAATAGACGTAGAAAACGAACTATTACTTTCGTCAATGGCGCTCGCTCGTTTTAGGTTACCATGTTCACCTCATTAGGTCTGGGTCCCAAGAAGTCCATACCGATAGTACAACCGGTGGTGCCCCTACGCGGTAGTGGGGACGCAAGAGCATGCATACGCGATGGTGCTTCCGCGGCGCACGTAATATCCGCATCATGTAAAATGCGGCACTCCCGCGGGCGCGGATTGCGCGCCTCCTCATTTACGGCTACCACTGCTTGTTATTAACTTCTTCCTTTAGTCGTGTTGCGGAATAATGGGATGGATCACAGCAAATATTCTGGCATTTTCAATTAAATAAATAAATAAAATAAATTATCCAGACTGACCAGACAATTCCCTAGTTCCAAAGTATTATTTGACGATTTACAAGTGCTTTTTAGAGGCCTACGTAAATAAAGATATTTTGAGTATGAGTTTGAGATTCAAGCTTGTTCTATGGATACTAGGTCAAAGTCAAAGTCAAAGTCAAAATATCTTTATTTACGTAGGCCTCAAAAAAGCACTTGTGAATCGTCAAGTAAGTACATAGTAGAACAATTTGAATCTACCACCGGTTCGGAATGTCGCATCTACCGAGAAGAAACCGGCAAGAAACTTGGTAGTTACTCTTTTAGGTGAACGGATACATACTTAAATACGTTTAAAACAACCATGACTCGAGTATAGATGACCATGTTCATCACACGGAGCATTTACCCCTAGCGGGATTCGAACCCGCGACCCTCGGTTTCGTGGCCTGGGTCTCTACTCTCTGACCACTCGACCAACGGGATTGTCAAAATTCAAAGACATTATGTACGTACACACACACATCGTTACGTCTTCAATCTCAGAAGGGGCAGGCAGAGTCAAAGGAGCTTACACCATATTTAGCTTAAACTAAATTGTTTTAATGCGATAGTAAGATTTCTTTTTTAAATATCAGACTAGAAGTTTTAAAGCATGCTTTTTTTTTATATCCGATTCCGACTACATCACATAAATTGATTTGACTCCGAGGTAAGTAGCTTAAGCACTTGTGTTACGGATATCAGAAACAACAGTGGTATTACAAATATATACTTAAATATTGAATATTTACACCCAGACACAGAACATACACAAGTATTCATCATACGAATATTTGTCCTGGGTGGAATCGAACCCACAACTCTTGGCGCATGGGGCAGGGTCACTACCGAATGCGCCATCGAGCTAAAATTATTGTCTGTCTGTTGTTATGATTTAGTCTGTCATTGTATATTAAAAGGAAGAAGAAATTTAGTGTGTGCGATAAAATTGCAGTTCATGTATGCACTATCGTACTTGCCTATAATCGTGCTGTAAAACAGGACAACATATACTTGTGTATTTAAAAAAAAAAAAGAATGTTTATTTCAGTTCTAAATTATGTTACAAAATCGTTGTTGACCCCTTCTAGTAATTGCAATATAGCAACTGTAACAGAAGGAGCCACTCTTCCTTAACAAGACATTTATAATTTAAAACTGTTATGAACGAAAGAAACGTACCTACTTAGATAATAACAAAAAGAAAAGTGTGTGTGTGTGTGTGAGTGTGTGTGTGTGTGTGTGTGTGTGTGTGTGTGTGTGTGTGTGTGTGTGTGTGTGTGTGTGTGTGTGTGTGTGTGTGTGTGTGTGTGTGTGCGTGTGTGTGCAATTTACATGTTACCTGTTTTTCAGTTAATGAGAACCAATTTTTAGTATTTTTAGTATTTTTTCAGTTTCATCATAATTGAGAGATTTGTAACGTAGTATGTGTATGCTACGTTATGAAAACATAAGTCCTTACATAAATGTTGTATTTAATAAGTAATCCTTCATATCTACTAACGGAATGAACTTTTATATCAATAGTTAAAAAAAATTATCTATCTCCTTTTCATTTAAGGAACTTTTATTCGGAACGGTATGACGTTTCATCTAGGCGCTTTCAAAGGTATGAGTTGGAAGGCGAGAGAAATTAAAGCCACTTTTGTCCTGCAAAGATAAAATGTTTCAAAAGGAAGGTGGTTTAAAACTTGGCACCTCAGATCAAATTTAAAGAAAGACCAGCTCTTTTTAAATAGAAAAGTGCTCTTATTAACCTGCTCCGGGTCAATCAAGACGCCTTTCTTCCTTATAAAGTAGTTAATTTTTTCTTTTTAGCGTCCAAATTTATGCAATACATAATATCGTCCCTTCCAGAGCGTGTGTTAGCGGCACAACAACCAATTAAAATGCTAATCTCCGCGCTTAGACACTCGATATGAAGCGCGGCGGGGTGCGGGAACTAGCTGCCGAGTACAGGACGTGTGGAAGTAAGACAGGTTTCTATTCTTTATTTGATTTTTCCCATAGCTCTGCCCACGTTGAATTCGGTTTGTTACATACAAGTGTATACTCACACGCTCTTTTCGGGGGGTATCAATATTTGTGAAATAAAATGTGACAAATATCCTTTCAGGATAAAAAATTAGGAGTGCCAATTTTTTTGCAGTTGGTAAGGTGGTTTAAATGTAAAAGCTACAAGAGAGGCAGTTACTTTTACATTTATAATATTAGTATTAGTAATGATTATATTAGTCAGTTGACTTTGTAAGCTAGATACTCAGGTCATTTTGTTATTGTAATTTGTCGCCTGTTTGTTGACGTGATCGAGGAGTAAATGTTTTTATTTTTATTTTTAAGGGGTTTGTCGGTTATATGACAAGCTGTTTCAAGAGTCTATTGTATAAATTAAAAACACATGCAATTGTATTTTCTTACAATTTCAGTTCTCACTCAGACGTTAGCTATGTACAACCTGTGGAATCGATTTGTTTTCGTTTTTTAATTATTCCACTTACTTTCCCACGTTTTTACTTTGGAATGTAAACACTGTATCGAGGCATAATAACGATACGAGGGTTTTATTTACTCGGGAAAGTAGGTACTTAGGCGCCCTGAACACCCTCACCTGAATGGGAGATAGTGCTTATAAATGAGGTTATTACCCATAGGCAACATTTTTGGGCGTAAGTGCCATATATGCATGGTTTCCAGTGATATTATTCACTAAGGATGGAGAGATTAGTCAAGGGTCTACTAGACAGAAAAAAACATTTATAGACCGCAAACAGACACAGAACAAAAGACATACAGGTACTAATCAACTTTATGCAGAAGTGTGGCAGTGTTTTTGTATGATAGCGTTTTTTAGATTCGTTATATATATAGGTTTACTACTTTTTTAAGTATAGGATGAACTGAGGGCCACATAACACCAAATTATCGAAATACATATACATAATTGTACGTTGAAGTGAGCTACTACTATGCTTGGACTGCCGTCGTACCATTTCTTTTAACATTGTCTGAAAAAAATAACTGCACATTCATCATCATCCTCTTGCCCTTCTCCCAGTTCATCTGGGGTCGGCGCAGCATGTCTTCTTCTTCCATACGTCCCGGTCAGCCGTCATCAAGCTATCCAACAAAATAACTGCACATTATGTCGTAATTATTGGTATGAACAATTTGTCTGCTCTTATTATACTTCTGCTTCAAATATATAGAAATTGAGTCTCAGCGTTTATTTATAGAAACAAACCTCAATAAGAAAATATCGACATTGGAGCAGATACAAAAATGCGTGTCAAATGTGGTTGGCCGCGGTTGTTTATGTTATGACGCGGCTCGACGGTCGACGGGCGCACCGCTGACACCGCACAGACGCATCGAGATTTACACAACGACCAGGTATCGTACAGAAATACCATTTTTGCCAATTCGATATATGTAGTGTGGAGTAAGGTATGTGATCGTCGGAGTGGTAGTACATTTTACCCATGTGTTCTGATTGAATGAAATGAAATGAAATGAAATGAAATAATTTATTCTGCAAGTGGATTCATAACAAATTCTTTTGCACGTCAAACATTTTTTTTTTTTGCCCTACCAGCACCTCGACGTGAATGGCCTGCTGAGAAGAGAATGAGCTTGATAAAGATATTTAGTTGTTTTTTTTTATTAGTTAATATATCATCACCTCTCCGGGTATTGCGGACGTAGTGATATATTTACTTATGTGTGTAATAGGTTATCTTCATTATACATTGTGACAATCGTGAATGTGTGTGTCTGAACTCCATAAACCTACGTTTACAGAGTAAACCTTCATTTAAATATAAGAAAACATTTTAACCAATAAAAAAAATTTACTAGTAATAACTAAATACGAGATAGACGTTTTCAATTCTGTTCTATTCTATAGATAAAAATCACAAAAATTATATGTAAGAACTATTGAATTTTTAGCGTCTAAAAACGAATCGCAGGCCTTCTGTGTTCAAATAATCTATGCTAGTAGGCTCTATCCGCCATCTTTGACTATTCAAAGATGGCGGATAGAGCCTACTATATGTTATTATCTACCGCTTCGTAAGTTTTGGCGGGCAACAAAGATAATAGAAAATGGGGATGGGGGGAGCGCGTGCGCAGAGTAGGCCACGACGATTGCGCCGCTGATAGCCTTGTCGCTGTATTTTGTTACCATTCATATGTTTTGATTTAGAAAAGAAAATGCTGGCCTTAGTGGTTTTTATTTTTGTTTATTCTCTGTTTGGTTATTTTTTGTTTTTCCTTTCTTTTTTTTTATTTTATTCAGAGTTATTTGAAATATTGTGCAATGCTAATGATAAATCCTTGAAGGAATGATCGTAATGTGTATAATTATATCCAGTTAATTGTTCCTGATACAGCTAAGGCTTTCTTTGCTTCATTACTCGTAACTGAAATACAGTCCCTGCTTGAATAATTGGGGCATATGATAGTAAAGCTGCGTAATTTACCAAGTCTTGCGCACTCACTAAGTCTAATGAGAAGTATATATTATCATCATCTTCCTAGCGTTATGTCCCGTGCTTGGACGGGGTCCGCTAAGACCATGATCCAGGATTTAGCGAGTCTGGTAATTACATTGAAGCGATTGCCGATCTGACCTTCGTAGCCCTAAGATAGGGGAACCAAACAATTTTTGGATCATGGTTACAAATTCAAAGTTGTTTTGAATTTGCAGGTTTCATCACAATGTTTTCCCACAACGTCGAGCTAGTGGTATGAATATGTACATAGATTTGAAAAATCTAGAGGTACATACTCGGGTTTGAACCCGCACTCCTCGGCTAAGAGGCGCGTGTCCTTACCATTGAGCTACCACCGCTCTTGAAGTTTATATTATATATAGAATTACTAAAATAATAATAATAATGAATCGTTTAATTCAGGCAAACAAATGTATATTACAAATAAATGTATATGATTTAAATGTCGGTTCATTTTACGAGTACATCTTTTCAGAAGCATTTTGAACTGTTTGTGGCAAGAAAGAATAAATAAAATCGTTCAGACCAGACGCCTAACTTTACATAGTATTGCTCAATAAAATGTTTACATCAGGAGCTTAAATATAGCATAACTTTTTTACTTGAGTAAATAGACTTCTACCCATTGTTATACATAACACAAATCATCGCGGGAGCTATAAAGATTTTTGCAGACTATCACGCTGGACAACACCAGACCCTCATCACTTGTCACGCGGCCTATCGACGCGGCACAATGCCTAGGTCTCTTTAGCATAAATTTCTGAAAATAGCAGGCAACATATTACGGAAATACTCAACCAAGATTTGTACAGAGTCACGTTTAGTATCGTACGACCCTCATCACCTCGTGTCACGTGACACATCGAGACATGAATGAATACGCGACAAATCACACGTAACGCACTTATTGAGAGTTCTAAATATTGAAGGATCTCGAGTAACGTACGTTGGGGAATGGTGCGTTTATTTGTTCGATCGTCTGTATTTTGTTCGAAGTTATATTTAGTTGGGAGCGGTCACGCCACGTGTTACGTGTCGTGTCGAGGCGTGTTCGCCCACGGGACACACCACATACCGCACCATTCGGATTCGGATTCAATATATCTTATATTCAGATTGATTTTGGATACTTATTATATGTTATGTATAGTTCACGGATTATAAAAATTTTGTAAAATATTTTTTTAAATAAAGTTTTATTGCCTTTTGTCACTTAACTGTATCAAAAATGATGCGCAAGGTTTACATGTCTTGCGATGATAAATGACAAATTCATTTATACTCATAATTTAAAAACAATGTGTAAATATTACTGTAGGTATATATATCTCAAAGCTATTTTAGTTTTATCCTTAACTTCTTGTCTCTTATCGCCAAGAATCGGTAAGCGAGCTAAGAAGTTGTTAAAACACTCTCCGAAGTCGCGGACGGGCGTCAGGTGTCACGGCGCGACCCTCGTCACGCCGTCTCGCGTGTCACGCAGCCCCGTGCGCCCGCACGTATGGGAATCACACGAGCCGACGCACATGCCCCAACTTACCTACGATCTTCAGAATCAGATCTACAAAGTTTCCAATTCCCAACTGATCTAATCAATTACCACTCATTCCTGTTAAGTAAGACGTCCTTCGTAATGACCTGTTATCATTGAAGATGCTATGTTTGACATCATGACGATTAGTCGACCGGCTGACGCCACTAAACTTTAGTTATTAAATTTCAAGTTTCAGTCTAGTATTATTAATAAATTCTTTGCCAAATTTTTATTAAAGTAAAGCAAGCTCTTCAAAGTTTTTTAACACGTTTTATTTCAACAAGTATAAAACATCTGCTGTTTTCACTCGTATTCAAATGATGCGTATTTAAATGTATTAGGAATGAATGCGTACAACCACGTCAGTGTAGAAATAATTTTACTGTAAGGTATTTGTAGGTTATATCTTAGATTCATTTAATAGGCTGATGTAAAAGGGTCACGTTTTATTAACTGCTTTGACACCATAACTTTTCAGAATGAATTTGACGTAATTTTTGAATAGACTAACGACGAAGTTAAGCGTTGCTATAATATTGCTAAGAAGTCATGGCGTTTTGCCTTTTACAAAAAGTTTGTGTTTCTACCCTACTCTGAATTGATCCCATCACCAATTGACTCCTGTCTCGAGGAGCGACTGTTTTTGACCTGTTATCATTGACTTTGTTCGAGATCAGACAACTAGTCTGGGAGGCTGACGTCGACAAACTTAGTTATTAAATTCGAAGTTCCACTCAAGTATTAACAACTTCCGCACTGAAACCAGTTTCATTAAGCTTAAGCTTGCGTAGCGTTTGATATGATTTTGATACTTATGTAACTTGTCTATGTTAAATAGTATTTATAAGAGACCACAGTTTCACGTTTCATGTTTTTTTGATTTCTAGCTTATAAGAAATAACCTAGCTACTAACATCACCTTATGTTCTGACAAAATTGTCAGCCAAATTGCGTAGTATATTTATTAATATGCACAATGATGCACAATTCATTTAATTATACTACTCGTATATTGTACTGATGAAAAAGGTACAATTCTGGGTTTATGTCCGGTTCTTTTTATCAGTCTACTACAAAAAAGTCTGGTTAGCAATTTATACATATGTAATATTATAATATAATATAAGTATATATTTGTAATACCACTATTGATTCTGATATCCGTAACACAAAGCGCTTTAGCTACTTACCTCGGAGTAAGATCAATGTATGTGATGTTGTCTGATATTTATTATTTATTACATCTGAATATATCTACAGATATTTTTGCGTAATTAGTATTTCAGTAACCCGATACTATTAACGAAAAAATATCTGTCCGTCTAATATTTATTATATAAAAAGTTTAAATATAAGTCTCGGAATTAATAACATACCTACTGAGTACTGATAGTCAAACTTTCCGTTTACATCGATACGTTCACATTCACCTTCGCATGGATGATAAATCAATTTTTTATAAAACCTAGTCGTTACGTGACTTGAATAAATTTGTAATGGCTACGGAAGTTATTAAAATAGTTGGCATAGTCGTAAGCAGCCTTCAGGTGTCACGGCGCGACCCTCATCACGCCGCCCCGCGCGTCTCGCGTCACGCCGCCCCGCGCGTCTCGCTTCACGCAGGTCTCGGCACGCTCGTCACGTACGGGATCTCTCGAGTCGCATGCTCGCGGCTATTGTACGCTCATCTTTGCAAGGTCCACACGTGAAAGGTATTTACTTTGATGATCGGTATTTATCAGAATGATGGCATTTTTTTACCGTTGTAAGGGGAAGTCCCCGCGTTTAATTCCATGTTCGTGTTGTTATTTGGAAAGGGTTTTTTAATGTTTGGAAAATGTGTTAGAGCGAATTCTAAGCAGCCAACCCCACAAGCATATGTTAGGTATCCTATTACACGTAAAACGTAATTGTATATCACGTACCCAAATAGACAATTAAGAGAAATATACAACATCAAAAACATTGTTACTTAATAAAGTAGCGAGCGTCACCTTCGCAGACGCGAAACATCAAGAATTCTTAAAGTAATTAGGATAATTAGCGCGGCCGGGAAGAGAGCGGGTGATCGTACGTGAGCGCCGCTTTAATTGCGGCCGCTCCATGCGCCGTAACTCAGGGGGGGGGGGAGGTACTAACTCATTTGTTAAGTGAAACTTTCAAAGAGTAAGCACGATGAATAGGGTGCCGTAGTGATGTCATCGAACGCATTCTACAGAAGGATGTTTTTGTTACTCTTTCATGTGCAAGCAGGGTTTAATCACTCGAAGGAGGTATTAATCTAAGAAAAATGTCTTTGATGCGCAGATGGAGAGAAGGATAGACTGAATAAAAGTATATCCTTTCTCATAACCAGTCCTTGGCTTGGACCACTGAAAATTTATCTCTACTTACTACTAGACGTCAGCGTCTACGCTCTCTTACTACAAGTGTGTAATAAGAGAGCGTAGACGCTGTTGTTAGTAGGAATGATTTCTATATAATTATTTACGTAATAATAAGACCGGATAGTAAAAAAAGTATCTGGTCAAATCTGATCTCCTTGAGAAGCGGGTTTGAATGTTTGGAAGTAGACATTATATTCTTCTAATAAAACAAACTGTCTTTTGTTTTGAACTCAAAAATGGTATAAAATAAAAGCACAAAAGATCTTCCTCAGCCCATCACTAGGAGCACCAACACGAGCTCACACTGCGAGACAATGTACTGCGCCCCCCGCCCCCCACGGGTCGCATGACCCCGCGACCTTGCGCCCCTTAAAAAATCATGTAACCGCGCTTTGAGGGTAATGTATCGCACTTCGAAGGTAAGTGTCGGAATTGTGTGAAGTGAGAGGCATAGAGATACGAAAGAGATACATAACTAACACCTATTTAGCTGTCAATGTAGGTAGTAATGGTTTCTTTTCTTTATAGGTGCTTTTTTGAAGCATATATAAATAAAGAGCCTATTTAATTTTGAATGTTAAAATATACTTTGATTTAACATACGTATGTGTACTGTGTACGTCAAACATTTTTCACAACTTATAAATTTTCTTTATACTCAATCTTGAGAAGCAAGCAGTCATCCTAATGTACCAAAATCACTTGGATCGAATGCGGTATTATGATCAAAGCATCTTATAATTATAATTAGAATGGAATGATGAACAAAACAGATTTTAGGTACTCTATTTTTTAAAACTAACTAACTAACTAACTAAACTTCACGCCACTTCCCTAGCGGGGTAGGCAGAGAGAACAGTTTTAAAACTAGCAGTACGCAAAGCCATGAATACAAGGTCATACAAAAAATTGGTTCATCTAATTTCGGGATGTGTATTGAAAGCCAGCAATACATCACTATTCCAAAGATAATGTGGTTTGAACGGGATGATGTATTAAAATTCAATACTACAAAAAAAAATTCTTTAAAAAACAATTTTTACCCCTTTTTATTTTCAGATAAAAACACAATAAATTACTCACCGCCGACAGAAAGAAAACTAAATGTTTTCAAGCCATACATCGCGCGGTCTCCTGCAACAAATCATGATGCTTAGATACATGTTCGACCACGTTTCTACTGCGAAGTTTAAAACATAGTGCGCCGAAGTTGCGAGTGAGTTAGTGGGGCGGCGAGGAGTTAACGGTGAGAGCTGGCACCTGTGATAAGTGGTAACATGAGCAGAAAGAAGGTTAGTAAAGCAGTGACAGCTTTCATGGGTCTTCTGACTATGTTAAGTCCCTTTCAAGCCACCTTTCGTTTTCACAATGATGCAAGATTTAGTGAGATTACATTGAAATTATTGAAATTGCATTATACTAAATTGATAGGCAGAGATAAAGCTGATAAATTGGTCACCAAGTTCACTCCGTTGGGGCGCACTTCGTAACGCCCCAATCTCGGATTTTCTTTTATTATTTTTCTCGCAGTGTTTCCATATTTTTATACCGTACTAACCTTCCCTAGAAGATTACCAATATTTTAAAACCAAAATCAGCCAAATCGGTCCAGCCGTTCTCCAGTTTTAGCGAGACTAACGAACAGCAATTCATTTTTATATATAAGATATATTTTGTCCGATGTTGGTCTGGGACTTAAAGAATAATGTGCCAACTGTGTTTCTTTCCTAGCATGTCGTAAAAGGCAACTAATGGTATATGGGGTTGTCGGTATATGATTGTGTAGGCGACGAGCTAGCTACTTGTCACCACTTTTTCACTATTTTCCACCTAACCCAGCCCAGTTTTGTTTCTGGCCGAATGTGGTTAAAGGGGCCTGCTGCCTCTTTGACTCGGCCTACCCCTTCGGGGATTATGGGCGTGATGTTATGTTGTTGTTGTTTATAAAACATATATAAAAATAAACATGTCTGTTAACCCGATCTCCCATTTTCAGTTTCGTGGCCTACACTTTCGAATCACTACGCATAAATTCAATGCTCCGGCCTCGCAAAAGCTATTTCGGAAAGAAGCTCAAGTAAGATAAGTCAAAGAACAAGAGCGCGCGAGTGGTGCTGGTGTAAGCCGTAAAGCGCTATCGGTGCAGCAGTTTCAGGTGACCTGGACGACCCCGCCGAGACAAATGTGCTCGAGTGGGGCGGACGTTGGCTGCACTGAAGGAATGCTGCAGAGCGGTGCCACAGGGAATGAAGGACAGTGGGCAACGATTGTCTGAATCTTGAATCTGGGATATACGCGTAGATGTTTAAAAAATTAGATGTCTAGTTGAACGCTCTGGCGGTGGTGAAACTACAGTTACTTTACCTACAAAAAAGGTTACGACATTTCAATTTTGTATTGGCAGATTTAAATGATAAAATAAATACATACCATTTTTTTCATGCCGAAACTACATATTATTTGAAATAATTATTGAAGTCATTCAAGCGGATCGACCAGGGAATTTTTCGGATTTTATTTAGGAAAGAAGTACTACCCTCCTACAGAAAATCCGCGTTAAGTATCTGTGCTGTAATTCGCGTGGCTATTGGGAACGATGAATAACAAATCCCTTTAATGTTTGGCAACGCAACATTTTTTGTTGTTGCAGTTGTCCCTATGGGACTGTGATTCTTTATCATCAAGTGATCCGCATATCCAATATATCAACAATACTATTTGTTCTCAATAGCAGTCTTATAAATGACGGGAATTTCTGAAGTAGTTCGAGCGACATCATTTGACTTCCGAAAATATCAAAATCAACTATTCGATATCTACGCCGGAGTCGCAGACAAATGGCCGGGTCTCAATCTCACTGTTCCCCGTTCACTGCGCGCTCCTCGGGGGCTATCGGAAAACAATTCACGTGCCGTGTCACCTGTGTATTTACGTCGCGGCGCCAGGGCTGCCTCACAAGTCGCTCAAAGTGCTCGTTATGCTGGCGAATCGACATGCAGCGAACAGCAAGGAAGATTGAGATATATTTGTTTAGTAATGGAAAATCAGCTAGCGATCAATCATGATGCTTCGATAGAATAGTCTGGCACAGTCTGATGGAAATCTATATGTTACCAAATATAAGTTAGGTTTAGTAAAAGTTTTATTTACATTCTTCCGTCTGGTTCAACCTAGTTTGCTAAGTGGTTTAGGGAATTGCTACTCTTTTGACTCTTACTACCCCTCTTGGGATTGTGGGCGTGATAGTATATTATGTATGTAATATTAAGTAGAACATTAAAATAAATAAATTCAGACTACATCACATACATTGATCTAACTCCGAGATAAGTAGCTTAGGCACTTGTGTTACGGATATCAGAATCAACAGTAATATTACAAATATATACTTAAATATTAGGTATTAACACCCAGACAAAGAACAAACACAAGTATTTAACACACAAACGAATGTTTGTCCTGGGTGGAGATCTAACCCACAACTTTTGGCGCATAGGGCAGGGTCACTACCACTACCAATTGCGCCATCGAGCCAGAGCTAACTAAAATGTTGAACGAGATTAACAATTGTTATATTTTATTTTATTACAATTAGCGTTATTATTTCTACAAATATTATTGTTTACCGGGACCATTATACTATAATACCTTCTTTGGGGTTATCGAAAGTTTATATTTATCAAATATCATATTATATTCATCATCTTGACAACAAAAGTATAATTAAAGTAATTATTTTCGCTATTTGAAGGATACGCGCCCCATACACGAGGGGTGCGCTTCGAACCTGCTTATTCAAACAATTATAAATGTGTATCCTAATAATGATTCAATTTCCTGGCCCTGACTTTCACATTTAGGGTTACGACTGACAGATCGACAGTCCCTGCAGACTCGCTAAGTATGTCATGGTATATCTAAGCGGACCCCTACTAAACACGGGACATAAACACAATGCTAGAAAAATCTTGCGACAATAATCGTAAGTTTCTTTCTCTGAGGAGTCGGGCGGCAGCCCTGCGCTGCAGCATACCTGACAAATGAGCGCATATTTCGAGTCGCGCGCCTTTTTAGCGACACTTTTTGGGCGCGCGCAGAATAGCTAATGACGTCACGAGCGCTCGCTCGGCCGCGCGAGATTGCTCGCACGCCGCCACCTGACAAAAAGACACTCAGCGGGACGCTGTGGCCCGCGTGTGGAACCTCCGTGTTTGCCCTCGAGTGCGGGTTGAGTGCCGATCAATTTGCGCTGCGCGTCGAAGTGCGCTCGCCGATACAAACACTCGTACGTTTCATCTTTTCAGATTTTTGATACTGTAGTCCAATACGGTTTTTTTAGTTATGAACAAATAAATTCTCCAGACTGACACGCCAATTCCCTAGTTCCAAACAAAGCTTATGCTTGTAGGTACTATGGATAATAGGCAAACGGATAGATTTACTTAAATACGTTTATAAACATCCATGACTCGAATAAAAATCTCCATGTTAATCACATGACACATTTGCCCCTAGTGGGATTCAAACCCGCGACCCTTAGTTTCGTGGCCAGGGTCTCTGGCGACTCGACCAACGGGTCAGTCAAAGGTGGGCCTTAAGAAATGCTTACAAGTAATATTAACATTTTACTGTAACAGTCATATTTCCTTGATTTAGTTAGAATGGTTATACTAAATATAAAATATGTAAAAAAAGGTTTAGTTTCGTTCGTTGGGAAGGTGCCGAAATGGGAAAATTAAGTGCGATAAATTCCCATTTCGGTACCCAGTCATAATTTACAAAGAATTTCGTACTTCTAAAGTACAGTCCCGTTCGTAAAACATATCTCTTTGGTTTCCGAAACAATTCCTCTATCAAATCAAGAAATATTAGGACACCGATTGACCAGTCTTCTAAATTCTGAAGGCCTATTCTTAGCCAATAGAGTTTTTCATTAGAGATTAAATCTAAGTGCAATACACTGAAATATTAAAATGATTGCCACTGCAGTATAATTGCAAACTGAAGTTGGAGTTATGATTATGAAGGGTCAATCTTTGATCACCGACTTAGCGGATCCATCGAATATATTACAAAGTTTAGTTATGTTGCCTCCTAATCTGCTCCTGGCGCTGAATCAACATCTTATGTTTGTGAGGTTCTTGTCATTTAGGTACCTCCACTTCAAACACTCTTACCTAATACTATTCGTGATATTCAATGGATATAATATAATATTTATTCATAACCAAATGCCCCTGCATTTGGTAATTTGTCGGCCAAATGATTCAATTTCAGTCTGCATTAAGTCCATCGCGCATTAGTTAATGCGTCAAACAGAAAGCCACGCGCACGCACCAATCGTAGCACCAATCGGGGGACCAGAGGCGGACCGGGACCGGGAGTGTGGGGCCCTCGGCTAATGAGTTTGGGGGCCTTAAATAGTTTTCTTTAATAAAACATTCATGTGGTACACGATAAATAAATAAATAAATATCCGACTACATCACAAACATTGATCTGACTCCGAGGTAAGAAGGTTAAGCACTTGTGTTACGGATATCAGAATCAACAGTGGTATTACAATTACAAATATATACTTAAATATTGGATATTAACACCCAGACACAGAACAAACATAAGTATTCATCACATGAATGTTTGTCCTGGGTGGGAATTGAACCCACAACTCTTGGCGCATAGGGCAGGGTCACTACCGAATGCGCCATCGAGCCAGCCATACTGGGACAAGGCGTAACGTAGGTAATTTGACGTGAGAAATGCGTTATGCAATGTCGCGCTGCCCCGAGGGGCGACTGCCAGTGGTCTGAGAGTCAGAGGCCCCCTCTCCGGCACAACATGTGGGCCGTTAGAGTTTACCCACTAAACCTTAATGCGCTCCCCATCACTTGTCTCTTGCCGGAACTGCCACAGCACCTCCGGTGATGCTACACTAATGACGACAGGGACCTGGGTATCTCCAATTTTGTTCGACAGGTATTGTAAGTTGCATAGGTTGATAGATTTATTTGAACGGGGCCCTGGGCTGCATGCATAAGCTGGGATCTGGGAATAGATCCGCCTCTGTCGGCCACCGATTGGCGTAGCTGATTTGCCCTCGCGTGTTTGACAAGTAATTTGTCGAGTCACAATGGCGGAAAGGAATTTTATTTACGCGCCCAACAATGGAGTATTCACTGTGAGAGTTACGTGATTAGGGAAATGCGACGGCGCGGTGAGTCGACCTGGTGCGTTGTGCGGCGCTGGTCACTTGCGCTGGTTTTCAACGGACTTCAAAAAAAGGAGGAGGTTATCAATTCGACCGTATATATGTTTTTTTTACAATTGAAGTTAATATTAGTAGGTAATTATCACCAAAAATTATTCTGTTGAGTGATAATTGTACCTATACCAATTGAAGCATTTGCTTGGAACTGAATTCAAATTTATAAGTATTAAAATACGTATTACTTTGTCCTTAGTAAATTTATTTATTAAGTACTTGTATTAGGTTCGTTTTTGAAGTCGTTTCTTTTAGTTTAGTTGTATTCTCCAAAACCCATTGTGCTATTATTATATGGAAATAATTTCAGTTTAATGTTAGGAATGCAAATTGTCAAAACGTTTCTGGTACTAATCTTAATTATCATTTTATTCCACTTTTTTTTAATTCCATATTTTATTCCACTTTGAAGGAAACACCAAGAGATTTCTGGGTGCTCCTTGAATGAAACATGAGATGTTTCGCTGGTTAACATTTTGATAAACATAAACATAACATCACGCCCATAATTCCCGAAGGGGTAGGCAGAGTCAAAGAGGCAGCAGGCCCCTTTAACACATTCAGCCAAAAACAAAACTGGGCTGGGTTAGATGGAAAATTGTGAAAAAGTGGTAACAAGTGGCTAACTCGTTGCCTACACAATCAAATACCCAAAACCCCATATACCATTAGTCGCCTTTTACGACATGCTAGGCAAGAAACACAGTTAGCACATTTTATATAAGTCCCTGACCAACATCGTACAACATATTGCTATGTAACACAAACTATGTAAACAAGCAGAGCTCAAATGCTCGTGCTCTTTTATTATTTATGTAAAGAGAAACACACATATGACATACTTGATGATCTAAATAATTGTATATCGAGTTGAAGTTATACTTACAGTTGCGTCAGCAATCATTGACGGAGCAAAGCCTTAAGTGCAAAATACTCTTTTATTAAAATGAAGTTAAGTTAGGTTACAACGAAGTTTCAATGTGAGGTACTAAGAAAGTTGGATGGTTTTATATTATAAAACGCTTAACAATTGCGTCTAAAGTAACCAATGCTAAATAAACACTACGCCTCTACATTTTTGCCGCCACTCAGCTCTCACTGTCTTAATTCACTTACAACGTACTCTGCGCTTTACAAATAAGGCAAATTTCACAGTTTAACAGATGAGAAGTCATATAAAACCGAGCTACAACTACTTTTCATTGTGATTTCCCCGGGGTACAAATCGCTCTCAGCACGGATTGAAATGAGTATTTCGGTGTTTTAAGGTTTCTGCCTGCTTACGTATTTATATCAGGCAAATTAAAGCTTCCACATTACAGCTTCGTAAAAGTACGACAGAACAATATTATGTTACATATGCGCACTATACTAAAAATATACAAAGAAATAAGTTTGTGTAACCAAAGTATGTATAATGTAGGAAATTCTTAAAATTGTAGCTTTTTTGGAGCTTGTATTATTAAAATTATTCTTATTTTCTCTCTAACTTTAAGCCTTGAAGTATTTTTAACCCATTTTTTACACTAAATTTAATACGAAGTACTGAGTTTTTCAAATATGGCCGTAATTATGTACGGCGATCAACGAAAATGCAGCTGATTTTGGTCTTAAATGAGACCCTTGAATGCTCGTTGCCGTTTGACATGTTTCGTAATTAAATTCCGTATTTATCGGATCCATCACGCAAACTGCTTTGACCGGCCAGCAAATCCAATAATGCTCACCAAAACTGAAATGAAATCATTATTGATGGCTGTATTCCGAAACTACCGAAAAGGGTGACCATAAATACGATGTATTAAGCTTTGGTGCAATAATTTGATTTATACGAGTACACGCTTAATGAATGATTTATTGTTGAGACACTTTAGTAGGACGACTGAAATTGTGCGTTATTTACTTTGATGAAAATGTAAGAAACATTTATGAAACATTGACAAACTTGAACAACGGGCCTGCCCGTTGTACAAGTGATCAGAAACCCTGGCCTCGAAACTAAGGGTCGCGGGTTCAAATCCTAAATCGTGTGTATATGGATTTGTGCTCAAGTCATCGATGTTTATAAACAAATTTAAGAATGACCATCCGTTCACCTAGGATCTGTAGCATAAGCTTATAAATTTACTTTGTAACTAGGGAATTTGTGTGTCAGTCTGGAGAATTTATTATTTATTATTACTTTATAGAAATAGAGATTTGGAATTTGTTGCATTTTCTGCTCAGCAAACCGGATGCTCTCAGTTTAATTACATTAACATTTAATTTCTATGGATGTTTTTTAAGGCTACCTAAAGTTCTAAACTTTTTTTTTATTCTGACTAACGGGATAATTTTTTTTTGGCTAGTATTTGTATATTTGTATGAAAAAAGTATGCGTAGATATTTTTTATCTCCTAAACTTGGCTTAATGACGAACATTAACAGTATTTATTAAGGTTTATTATCCTATAAATTCTGATGCGTGGCAGCCCTAGCATTGAACTAATAATTCAACTGGAACTAATGAAATGTATTCATCCTCGTTTGAGCGAAAATTAATAGTTGGAATATCAATATTAGGTGTGCGGTTTATTTTTGGACTGGAGCGGACGCTAATTGGCCCATTTGGCGGCGGGTGACCGCCGGGCTCGGATTAGCGACGGAAAATTATTCGCCAACTTCGAGCCCTGGCGACAGGAAAGGCGAGAAATTAGCTCGATTATTTCACTTGGATAACTTTTTAAAAGAGAAACCTAGGTACAGGAAAGTTATTCTAATGACAATAATTTTTGCTGTGTTCTGAAATTAAAAATAATTGTCGCAAGTAATTTTTTTATGGCTGAATGTGGTTAATGGGCGCTACCCATTTGACTTTCCCTTCAAGGTTTATGGGCGTGAAGTTAGTATGTATGTGTGTATGTCGCAAGTAAAAGCATACGCGTGTAATTGACTCGTAGGTTGATTTTTTGGCCAGAAACGTAATTGCCACGGGATACCAGATAGACAGAAATGCTTTTGCTTTTGAACTTTATTGCCCTAAAGGATTCAAAATCAGACAATACTTATTCTAACGCTTATTTTAAATATGGTATCAAGTGATAACATTTCCATTACTGATATTACCATTTTCAAATTGATTATGTCCTGTTTGTTTTTTTTGTCGACTTAATCGAGATTTATGTTTATAAATAAAAAGAAATCTATGATTTGAAAAATTTATATCGGTTCATTCTGTATTTGTAATCGCTACCGTTTGAAGATAAATAGACAAAGCGATTGCCATCGATAGATAATGAACTGCAGCATTTGCGCGGCGCGCAAATTTGCGTTGCGCCGCGACAAACACGACGTCGATGATCTATGGACGCGCTGCGATAGTGCAAATAGTGGCTAGCGCAGGGTTGGGCCTGTGATCCCCAATAAAACCGTTCGTGAACTATATAAAACTTTAGCCTGTGCACCGCCGCTGCTTTGTGCTGTGCAGTAATAGGGGCACGCATTGTTTAATGGGCTACTGGACTAGCTTTGAGGATGTATTGATAGATCTATTAACGCTCTGTCAACAGGAGAGGAGGGAGCAGGAATTTCATAGTAGTTAATACATCGTCGGCAGCCCTCAGCCCGGGCGCGAGCGCAGTGTAAATCACTGACGCGGCGCTTGCGAGCGCAGCTGCCGCGCAACACGCGCACGTGATTGGGGCCGCGCACTGTTTAATGGGTAATTGGGCGAGTTTAGACGTCGTATTGATAGATCTGTTTAACTTTAATACGATTCCCATAGACTTCATTAGCTGGTGAAAAAACGCTCGCAACTACATATACAAATGATTATACAATCCTTCAAAAGTGAGAGCGGTGATTGTTCAGTGGCAAGGCCATGCGTATTAGTGCGAGAAAGTTTTTTAATCGAATTAGGTAAATATTCATTCCATTCTCTCGACAGTAAGGAGCTATTATAGTAGTTAGTAAAGTCGGTGTCAGCAGCGCTGTGGCGGGCGCGAGCGCAGCTGCCGCGCAAACACGCTGCCGCTGTCCGCTGTACTGTGCAGCGATTGGGGCCGCGCATTTATGGATTACTGGGCTAGTTTCGACGTTGTATTGATGGATCTGTTTAAACTTCACAGCATACCCATAGACTTGATTGGGTAGATGAAGAATTGTTTGCCACTGCGATATAAAGACGCACCTTCACAACGTTTCGGAAGGAATTTCTTCACAGGTTCGCTCAGGCTGTGAAATGGGCTCTTGTACATGCAAAGTTAACAACGCACAACAACTGGTGTTCGCGCGGCAATAACTTACCATCAGACAGGCGGTATTAATTCTACAAGTTACTTGCAGAAACGATAAAAATTGTCCTGGTAGCATATATTTCACAATCTTTTTTAATTTTGACTGCCTCGTTGGTCTAGAGGTAGGATGCGCTGCCTAAGGGTTCAAATCCCGGGTTGGACCAAGAATTTGTGGCTGGTTATTTCAATATTGAACGCAGTCAGGAAGTTGGCGGTATAATCACCCCCGTGCCTCGGAAAGCACGTTAAGCCGTTGGTCCTGCGCCTGACCTCTCTCCGGTCATATCGGATTGCCGTCTCACCGGACTATGAGAATGAAGGAATAGAGAGTGCACCTGTGTTTGCGCACACACTTGTGCACTATAATATCTCCTGCGCTGATGGCTAATGCTCGTTGAGATTGGTCACCGTGGCCGATATCGGTTAGGAGGACGTTTTCACAATCTCTTTATATAGAGTGTAAATCGAAATGACAAATCCAGGCTAATTTGACAGGCCCGTTGTTCGAGTGGTCAAAGACTCTGGCCACGAAACCAAGGGTCGCGGGTTCGAATCCCGCTAGGGGCAAATGTTTCGTATAATGAACATGGACATTTGTACTCGAGTCATGGATGTTTATAAACGTATTTAAGTATGTCTTTCCGTTCACTTAGTATCCATAGCACAAGTACAAGCTTAGTTTGGAACTAGGGAATTGGTGTGTCAGTCAGGAGAATTTATTTATTTATATTTATTATTAAATCGTACGAAATTGAACTAGTGCATGTATTGCTTGTGATGTGAACGTGAACAAGAAAGGTAAGACCAAACAGCAAACAGTAACGTTAAGAATTGTGGCGTGTTTGAGCAAAAACCGCGCTAACCTAAGTCGGAGGGGTGACGCGTTACCGCGCATACCCGCGACGCGTAGCTGACGGCACGCAAATACGCGCGCGTGACGGCGCATAATGCAGCACCTTGCGATCGGCTTTTTGATACTCGCGCATACATACATTAGAGAGCGATGGGGCCAGTGGGTATGCGATGGAGTTTAAACTCTTTGGAACCATCACTGAAATGTTGTAGCTCAATGGAATAGACGTAATGCGTGCGATGTTGGTGCTGATCCGACCACGCACATCTGGGGTTTTCAAATGTACCTATTAATACGAATACGTACATATTTTTTGGAAAATACAGGGGGCTTGGCGAAAACAGAAATAGGTCGTGAGGAGACGCGCGTTTTATATGCCTCACGCGCAGATTAGATCATACATCTACTGAGATTGAAAAAAATATCATGGTATATGTATACCACCAGCTCGGCAAAAATATATTATATATAATATATACGTTTATTTCCACGTGTCGCCGCGTGTAAAGCGGCCGCCGAGCCCGCTGCGCTCCGCGGCGGGCTCGGCGGCACGCGGCGCGCTTGCAAATGACGTCACGCGCACAACTCATATTTTATTACTCGATGGAGTACTGTCCTGTTGACAATCATTGCGAGAAAAATAAATACTTGAAATTCATACTTTTCCAAATCAGTACCTTGTGTTTTCATTACGTCTTTTTTATTTATTTATTAAAGTTGGTTGATCTTGTATTTATGTCTGAATTTTATGGCCACCACTAGAAGAAGAAGATAAAAAGTCATGTATCTCGAAAGAGGTAGTATATACAAGCAGGTCATTGACATTGTAGGCATGTATCATACATATTAGAAAAACCACATACATTGGGGTCAGATCCCAAAGTAGCATAAGCGCTTGTGTTATAGAAACCAGAATCAACGGGGCTACCACATGCCATAGCTTTATCATTAAAAATGTATCACGTTGACCGTGATACATTTTTAATGATCACGCTGTGGTGATAAACTCGCACCTCTTACATTTGAATTAATTCAGAATCATTACACCAACATGAGATACCAGGTGCAAAAGTTAGGGAGGTTTGCACATATAACAAAAACATAAAATCATAATCTACATTTTCGATCTTAGAATGCTGCCATGTGCCCTCCCAAAAGTGCTAGTCGCATCAGTGTAATAAAAATAGTCGTTAAATTTAGTATGCAAGCGGAGCAGAACAAGGAGTTGAGTCCCAATCATAGAAAGATGACTTCTTTACGTGAAGGATACCGCGTCGCCGCGTGTACACCGCGTCGCCGCTACGCGCCCGGCTTGCAAATGATGTGCCACACGCAAGGCGTGTTTATTGTCGAAGCGTACTGCGCTCATACGATTGGTTATAATTGTAAATAAACAAATATCACGTTCCGGCCACTTGTGCGCTACGGCGTAGTACTTATCGTAGCTGCTACTATGAGACTACGTGGCTACAATAAAATTGAATACGTAAAAAATTGGATACTGAATTATATTGTTTATTTACTATAAATAACAAAGTAAATTAACTGTGTATTATTTATTTTCTCATGTTTGGAATGTTGCCACTCTAAAAATGGGTCCCGACAGAATACCAGCGTAGCATAATGCTGAGGCAGGGACCCAATTGGCGCCAATCTGCTTTCTTTTTTCTTTTTTTTTACTGGTTTTCCTTTTTTGTACTATTTTGTCCTGTGTCAAATTTCGTTTTCCTGTGTTTGTATTAACAATTGTGCGTCCAATAAATATTATTTCTTTCTTTCTAACTGGAATAGTCACTATATTTGTAACGATTTATTTCAAAGAAGATTAACGAGTAAAACTACCTAACTAACTAAACTTCACGCCACTTACCTAGCGGGGTAGGCAGAGAGAACCGAACGCCATAAGGCACGATCCTTACACACCTCACTTGCTTCTTCAACATTTCATACAAGCTCTTCGAGTACAATACCTTTTCAATGACATTTAAATCCTGACTTTCACTATAAATATGTAAGTTTGATATTCTTTCAAGTTTTAACAATTCAAGTGACACATACAATATGTTATCGAGGATATAGAAAATGATATGAAGTATATCGCATTTAGAAATAGACCGTGTCCAAGCAATAGATATACCCATGTCAATGCGAAGCGGTGTGAAAAAACAAACGATGCATAAAGCTTATGTGTTTGTAAATTTAATCGAAAACATCGAAGAGTTTTATAAAAAGAAAAAGGTAGCCATTGTGCTTGAAACGTTTTGAAATCTATCCTTTCAAAGAGATGTTCCTGCGATTTTATTGGTGTACAGACAGACAATGGTGGGTCGCGGGAGCGTCTCGGTGATCACAATGGAGCCGCCGTGCTCACTTGCAGACTCGGCTGCATTGTCGGAGTTGGCTTTAAATGTGATCGCCGTTTGAAGGGGAGGGGGCAGGTTGAGGTGAGTGGTGAGGTATCTGGTTGAAGGCCACACTAGCGCATTGGTGACCCTCCCGAATTGTGAATTGGGGATAAGACATCAAGTCTAAGCGGCGAGTTTGTAAATCTTGCCGTTGAAAAGTTAAATGGTTTGTAAACTGTATGTATAGTTTTTGGTTTTCATTCTATCGTGCTTATGTTTTAGCTTGAAACACAGTATTGTTCGTTAGCTCTCGTTGGGTTGTTTCATCCCAAGAGATAAAGATATTGTACAGTAAATGTTCTTTTTTCATATTTAGGGAACTGAGAACTGTCTCAAATGTGTGTTGCTGTGTAACGAGAGACTTCTAGGAACGTCAGCTCTCATTGTATCACCGACGATGATCTCAAAAATAAACCAAAAACACGTACCGGTCCATTTGCGCGCGTTGATAATTAATGTCTAAAAGTTCTCTCTGAAAGTATCGGGCTTCGTAGAAACAGGTCATGACATTCACCGGCTTATGTATACAGCGTATACGAAAGGAGACGCCATTTCTCAGTAATCACACTCCTCAAATCATGTTACTACTTGGGAAAAGTCCTGGCGACCAAAGGCGTATAAAATAAAATATGCAGAAATGTTATTAGGTGTCGTGGAAAAGTATTTATATTATATCTTGAATAAAGAATTATTTCTAGTTTTGTGAATGAATATCGGTTTTTAAGCCGTAATTCAAACCGCTAAAGCTATCTTAAACAAGTAATATCAAGTAAATAACATTACAAGTCGTTCTAATAACTATTTAGGTTTAATTTTGCTCGTGACACCAGCTACGGAAATGCTTTCCATACTGTGAAATACTTTGTCAAAACTTGTATTGTTTCGAGAGCACCCCTATTTGCGGCGCTTTGAGCGCGCAGTTCTCGGAATTGGCCAAATTCGTGCACCGCCCCAAGGTGTGTCATTGGGAAGCCTTCCAACAACAATTTAATTAGAAATTTGATAACAAAGCGCGGTTACAAAAATAACCATTGGATACAATTTCCACGGTGACTAATTTGTTGAAATAATTTGCGAACATGAGGAATATTAAATAATGTTGTAATTTAATAATAATAACTAATGGTATGGTATTCACATTATAACGGTATCTTGTTAATTGGAGCGTTGTTGCGTATTGAGGTACACAATGGTGATTACGAGCGACAATGTGTTCGTATCTACCAATAACATAGAGGCGAGGGCTCGTAATACTAATATCTTTGTTATATGTGATATGTGAATGGGGATGGTCTGTTCAATATCTTACTTAGTTTTTGAAACTAATGCTGCTGTTGCTAAACTACTCGGTTAGACTTATTATTATAATATTAACCTAGTTTTGTACTAGTAAGACGTGAACCTTTTCTTTTACGCATAAGTATAACGAATCGTTCAGATAACTGCGAGTTCAATTACCGAAAAATGGAAGGAAAATAGGCTTCCAAGGTGAAGGCAACCAGACCAATCTTCATCAAATAAAAGTAACTAGCGCGTTGTTCCTGCACACCGAGGCGCGGTTCGCGAAGCACTTCCGAAGGAACCGTTTATTTTGTAATAACGGGAAATGTTGAACGACGTTTTGATTGCGCCCGCTCGTGGCGGAAGTATCGGCCGGCGTGCTTTGATATTACAAACGAAATTTGTTTAATCAATTCCGTCTATTTAGAGTGTCTTAGAATAAAATACATTTATTTTTAATAACTAGACTATTTTGTTAGGTTCTTTTCCCCTGACCATGTGCCATAGCTATAGTTGGCAAGAGATGTTAATATTTGAGTCATAATCCTACTGGCCACAATTGCTTTATCACGTGTTATTTCTAGAAGCCTCTGTTGTACAACAAAATATTTAATTTGTTTGAAAACAAATTTTAAGTTACCTTCAGTTCAATTTTAATAATAAACAAAAATGTGGTATATAGTACAATTTAATAAATAAATTAGTGGATTTATAAGTGAAAAATTAATCCAAAATGCGATATGTTATTTCTGGGTGGCTATTTGTATTGACGCGAAGCCACCGTAATAAACTTTGGAATAAAAAATATTTTTGATAAAAAACGATAATACCTACTGTCGCAGTATTTGTAGAAAATATATTATGTAAAAAGTATGGAAGAATTTTAAGGATTTCTATACGTTTTGTGAAGGCTATAAAGAAACATATTTCTGATTTCATTGATTTGTGATTTCATTCCGGGTGCTGCCATTAATCAAACGTTTTGTGATATTTAAGGGTCAGGGATAAAACTGCTCAGTGTGAATCGGACCACGCTACAAAGACAGAAGTTCGACCAAGCTAGGGTTTAATTAAGCTGTTGGTCGTCATCCGAGATCGGCCCGATAATGAATGATTAAAAAGTTGGCGTTTCAGAACGGGTATGGCGCGAACACGTATAGTAAGTAATTGATTGAATTAGTTTGCCGGGCGTTCAAAATAATAGTCACGCGGCGAGCGTCCTTTGTAATCCTAACAAATACCTATTATTAATGTGAGAGTGAGTTTATTTTCAGTTTTATGTATTTAACGGTCTTGTTGGTACTTTGCATACACGTTATCAGGGGTGTTGATAAATTTTAACAAAAATAAAAACCGACTTCAAAAAACCCCGCAAAAAATGTTTATGAAAAAAACACAAGTAAGAACCTGCCTTAATAGCTATTTAAATGTGCAAACACTAAAAAGTATAAGATAAATTCTTCCGACAGCTTCAATGAAAGTATTAATCTTTAACACGTATTTAAATATTTACAATAATTAGTTAGTTTTGGAGTCGGTGCCGATTCCATATCATATTATCGGAATATATTTCGAATAAATTTTGGAAATCGGTTAACAATTCTCAGAGATATCGAGTAACATACATACAAAAAAAAAATGTAGTCGAATTGAGAACCTCCTTCTTTTTTTGAAGTCGGTTAAAAATAATATCTAGGTTATATTTTATCCAGGATATAGGACTGTGCCTGAGGAACGAAAAAAAACAGCTTTTTAATATACATTTTCAAGACTGAAGTAGCCAGTAAAAGTATATTGCTATTAATATTATCTATACCATTTACTTTATATCGAAAGTAATTGGTTCTACTGAAAATAATAGAAAATAAATCTTTTTTGTTTTAAACTAAACTTCACGGCACTTCTCTAGCGGGGTAGGCAGAGAGAACCGAACGCCATATAGCACGATCCTTACACACCTCATTCGCCTTTTCAACATTCATGATCCTTTTCATACAAGTTCAACGGTTTTTATAACTCTTAACACCTTCTGTTACTACACGAGCAATCTGGTAGGTGAGCCTGGGCCTTCTGCGGCTCCTATATCCTTCCATATTCACATTGTATATCTGTTTAGTCAATCTTCGTCATCCATTCTTTCCACATGTACGAACCACCGGAGCATGCCTCTTCTTACCTTGACTCCGACGCTGTCTTTCAGGCCGACTCTCTTTCTAAAATCATCATTCTATTATCAGTTATTTCTCCAATCGAGATGCGTTTCCTGCTTGGTCCAATAATATCCTCATCCTGTAACGTGGACCTTGGGTCGAGCGTAGCCGGGTGGACGCGAATTCATTCGTTATCGTTATTGTTACATTCGACCGGCTCCGCAACTTTGAGGCCCCGTTTGATGTCAACAAGTATTCGTAGTTCAGGTACGCGTGAACTTCTCGGAGTCCCAAGTTTGTGGATGTTTTTTGATGTTGTTACGTTGCTTTCAAGTGAATTGTCCTGGTATTGGTGGCGTATGAAATGTTTAAGAACGGTATATTGAACTTGTTGAGTACTGTACTTCGATTTAAGTATATAGTTTGTTAAGTATTGGGACCGTTTTATGAAAATGGAATACAACAAAAGTATAACTGCCGTTTGTTAACAGAAGGTGATGTTAGGAGCCATCAAAACTGTAGAGCTTGTATGAAAAGGATCATGAATGTTAAAGAAGCAAGTGAGGTGTGTACCGTGACAGAGAGAACCAAACGCCAGTTCGGTTCCCTCTGCCTCCCGCTAGAAGTAGAAGTTCGTTGGTTATTGGTTGTAATTTGCTTATTGCATTATATTCACAGCACATAGAATAAGCTATCCATACGGCGTCCATCACGCGCCACGCAAATTACGCGCCGCTGAGCTCGACCGTCCATTACTCCCGAAGGACGCCCGCCCGAGGGCCGCTTTCCGTTTGAGCTGGGGGTACAGGCGGCGCCGGGGCGTAATATACGAACGTTACCGGTGCCGGATGAGAGTTACACCATGTGATTGGAAATGTGTATGTGGTGTAACACCCCTAATCCAATGGGTATTCTTTGAAGGGTGCCCTTGCTTTATGCTACCAACTCAATATAAATTATTACCTATATAACTAGCGGCATGAGTATATCGATGAAACATAGCTTATGTGTTATTGTAATATATAAGCTATACTATTGTAAAGTTTTATTAAAATCCATGCAGTGATTTTTGCGGGAAAGACAACAAACATCTACAAATCCATCCTTCTATCCATACAAACTTTCGCGTTTGTTATATTAGAAACATTACTTCTTTAAATCGTGATTGTCATTTTAAGCATAATTGCAGGTGGTTTTTAGAAACGTATTCGCATGTCGTGATTCAAATATAAAAAAGATTGAGATTGTCAATATTAACATCGTTATGAGTTCGGTGTCTGAGAGCTACACAAATTGATTCGACACCAGGGTGGGACGACTTACTCCCAATACATATTAGCTTCATTATAACGTGAGCGATCTGTACGAGTAGATTGTTTAAATATGCATTTTGTATGTTTTTGTATCTGTGGTAAAATTCCGTAATTCAAAGACAAGAAATGCAGGATTTCATCAGTGTAATAAACAATAAACAAATAAACATCGCAATAGATATAGGGTTGCGCCCGAGCGATGGCGACACGCGGTCAATCGCGTCCATCAACCGGCGACGCGACAAACGCGACGCAAATTGCGCGCCGCAGAACGCGACCATTTATTACTGACCGCCCGCCCCGAGGGACGCTCCGCTTGGGCTGCAGGCACACGGCATGGTGGCGGGGTTATAATTAATGAAACAAACTGTCGCCGGACAGAAGTGACGCCATTTGTAAGATGTATGGGCTCGGCTTCTTTCGAGCGTACGCATCTTTACATTGCTATGTATTAACGTGTTTTAGTCTATAAGAAGCAGAATAATCGTAGACGTGATTGAGTTAAAATTAACCAGCGGTTATTTATATCACTTGCATTCGGTAGTCTACAGGTAGAATAAATAATAACATACACACATACATATCATCACGCCCGCAATCTTCTAAGGGGTAGGCTGAGTCCAAGGAGCAATAAGTCTCCTCAAGCTACTTTAGTCAAAAAAATATGTTGAGTTGTGTTGAAAAGTAGTAGTGGCTAGGTCGTCACCTACATTATTCAAAAATCTTATACTCAATAAATACACCATAAGTTGCCTTTTATCGCACGCTAGACAATCCTTTTAGACCAACATCTCCATGTTATAATAAATAATACATAATAAATATTTATCTATAATCGTCCATATGCGTTTTATATGCGACTTGGCAAATCAATATATTATAGATAGATAGAAAGTAACTATGTATCAGGTTGCGTTGCTTAGTTGGTTGGTTATGATTTATATAACCCCAGACATTCAGCTACATCAATGTCGGCGCAGCGTCGGTGAGCCCCGGCCCTTATGCGCGTCATCTGATTGTCCCTGTAATGCCTGTCAAACGGCCGAATAAAACTCTCCCGCCGCGCGTCCGGTTAATTTTAATGTGGCCGCAGCCCGGTGCGGCGTGTTGCGAGCCGCGGTCGACATTAAACACTTGCAGTTCGAATACCGTCGTTATTTTATGTGTAGGCTAAATAAGGGATAATAAATCAGTGCCATTCGTTTGAAGGTTTGATGTTATTCGTGTCGTAAGTAACATTTTATTCAAAAGTATTTTGTTGTAAATATGAAAGTTTCTTACTATGTACGCCACTCAAGTTTTTGACTTTGGATTTGAATGTTTAGCAGATATATCGCTCTCGGCTAAGTAAGACTGCTCTTATCGTGAAAAAGTATAATATCTACTCTAAAATACTTTTGAGGGTATTATTTGGTAGTTTTAGTTTGGTATGTAAATATTATAATTGTCTAATATCTTGCTATAAATATATATGTAGGTCCTAAACATTTCCGTAATTTTTCATAGCGGAAACACGATTCTACCCCAAAAAGTTTCCATAATTTTATAGCCTGTACACTAACTGAAATAAGCCAACAGAATATCGATTACTGCAAGTTTACAAGCAATTTCTGCTTTTACCTGCGCATCGCACTCCGAATGGAAATGAAATAAAAAACATTTTACGAAATCGTCATTTGCATTCCTTTCAACGACACTCCCGCCATCTTGGACGTAAAATCTTAGTGGTACTTATAAAATAATCTGACGTTGGACCATTTCATTTCCAGTGGCAATACTGGTTGGAATTCAACAGGGAAGCGCGGAAAAATTAAGTGGGGCTTAGGTCGTATCGGAGGAAAACAAAAGGGAAATGACTAATTAGTGAAATGGAGCGAGCGCGCCAGCCTCCGGCGGACGAGCGAGCTGCTGGACGCTAAACGACAAGTGCTCCTGTCTCTGAATGAGGAGCATCATTGTTGCGTTAGAAGCAAGTGAGGTACAGACCACGTCGGTTCCCTGCCTGCAGCGCTAGGGAATTGACGTGATGTGGTCACTTTTAAGTAACACAGAAAAAATACTTATGTCTAAAATAATTAATCGATCGATTGTAAACCACTTAATGATCCCAAACATACTTTAGACGATTTGGAGAAGGAAGTGCGCCTTGAACTATTGTGTAAAATAAAATAGTTATATTAGGGACTAGGTGTGGTAACTGTTTTATTTAATGCGAAAATATAATAATATAAGTTATTATAGAATGTATAATAATATAAATTATTTTACGTATCAAATACGTATAATCCTCGTCTGCTTTTCTATATCTGACTTTTGACTTATGACTTTTTTTCCGTTTAAAATACATTGTTACTTTTGGTTACATCTCGTCCAATGGTTAAAACATCCTTGGCGTCCTCGCTCCGCTCGCTTCGCGCTTTACTTGTTTTATTAATTAAAAGCGGAGTGTAGAAAAAGCGGGGTGCTAGCAGCAGCCAAATGGCGCGCGGTTATTGTAAAGATAAAAAGTGGGATGGGAATAGTTCTGCCCAGTTTGAGAGCAGCTGGCTTTGGTAATAGGTTTGTCTGGGCGATGCGCTCGCGGAACGCATGATATTGCCTGGCTAGCAGCAGTTGCTTTGCACACAAACACAAACGGAAAGTACTAAATGGGATTTGCTAAGTTTTTTGTTCCAGGATTTGCCTTTACGCATCGTTGAGTTAGTCGGGAGCGGTCGGTGTGATGTACTGGACGAGTAAGTCCAGTGAACTCTTTCTAGGATAGGAATACTTACTAAAAATCCCGCGCTTAATCAACGGAGATGATTGGGTTGGAGCCAGATCAAACTTGGAATAGCACAGCAAGCACTGCGGTGTTTGACTGCAGCGGTCTTATAATAAGACATGGCATATGCTAAGTGTAAATAGTTTTTCAACCTTCAATTGGGTATTTACAAGGTAAAGGTAATCATAACAATATGATCAAGATAACCATAAAAATAAAAAATATATATCCGACTAAGTACATCACATACATTGATCTGACTCCGAGGTAAGTAGCTTAAGCACTTGTGTTACAGATATCAGAATCAACAGTGGTATTACAAATATATACTTAAATATTGGATATTAACACCCAGACACAGAACAAACACAAGTATTCATCATACGAATATTTGTCCTGGGTGGGGATCGAACCCACGACTCTTGGCGCATGGGGCAGGGTCACTACCGAATGCGCCATCGAGCCAGTCAAAACCATATGAACAAGCAATTAGTTCTACCAACAAGAAATAGCTAAAATTAACTAATTAATAGAATAACTATTATTAACTATATTGATAGATGTATTAAAGACTTGGTAGAAATACGTACATAGATTTGAAAAATCTAGGAGTACGTGCTCGGGTTCGAACTCAGACCCCTCAGTTATGAGGCGCGTGTCTTACCATTGAGCTACCATGTAGAGATGGGTCGTAACAGGTAAGACTAGATACTTATTATTCCTGTTAGGTAGTGTTTATTAAAATAACAGTTACAAATACCTGTTATTAAATAACAGACTGATCTTTTTATTTTTAGTTTTTTTAATTTTTGTAAGAGGCGAGGTGGTAGGTCCCTGGATGGTAAGTATGTATACGCGCGTTGCTACGGTTAGTTGAACAAATTTATTTTTTCCTATTGAATGTGTTGAAGATATGAACGCAGCCACAACAACGAACGCACCCGTCACTTTATAGATGTCGCTGTATCCGGCTCCCGCCTTTTTTTTACTCACTCTCTCATTAAAGCGCTGTCATTGTACGTTCTAAGCTCCGTTCTTTTATTTACTGTTTTCCCTATTATAAGTCTCTTAATAGATAGTTTACCTACTAGTTTTCATTAGAATGGGGTTGCATACGGATATTATCTAGGACCAATGTCGAGCACATTGGTCCTAGATTATATCCGTATGCAACACGAATAAAGCGAGCCCACACTCAATAGGGTTGTGTCGTTTTAGCGCGGAGTTCCTATGGTCATCTTCCAGCTCCACAACCTTGTTATTTACTCAGGAATTAGAGGGGTATAGTATTTACCAGTTACGAGGCGGATAACAGTTATCTGTAGGGAGCATTTGTTACGATATTTTTTCGTACCTATTTATAACTCAAATACTCACAACATTCCTAACAGTTCCACGCAGAAGGAACAACTGTTATGTTACGTATTTAAATACCTGTTTTTTTAACTGTTACGACAAATATGCCTCACCGCTATACCACCGCTCAATGGCAGGGCTTCCTTGTATTGAGACGTGCTAATAATACTCTTCTTAGAAATTGGGAATTGGAAAATTCTGACATGTGATTGATTTTTTACAGATCAATTTGTATTTTAAAGGTTAAAAGCAAGAGAACTCAATTAATACGTTATTAATATGTTACTAAAGGCGCTTCGGTGGAAGTCTTAGTAATAATATTTATTCAATAACTTCACGTTGGTGAAAAGAAAACGAGTACCTATGTGTACTCTTTACGATCAGAGAAGGTTCTTTTATAGACTACTAGTTCCTGCCCGCGGCTTCGCTCTATTTGTACATCAATACAACAAAGCTCATGTATTATTCTAATGTATGAGCTATATTATTGTAAAATGACATTAACCATCCATACATTTATCCATCCATAAAAAAATTGTGATATTAGTAAGATGTCTTCAAAAGATAACATCAAATCAAGTGCTAATTTAAATGTATTTAAGTCGTAATTTAGCTTGATGACGGCTGACCGGGACGTATGGAAAAGGAAGACATGCTGCGCCGACCCCAGATGAACTGGGAGAAGGGCAAGAGGATGATGATGATGAAGTCGTAATTTACTTGATTACTCAATGTTAGTATCTTATTAAGGTACGCTGTGCCAGCGGTGTCACCCGCGTTTATGGTTAATATTATAAAGATTATTTCCGTCATACATGATTTCTATGTAACTTTAACCATTAAGGCTGCACACGCGACGGAAGCTTAAAAAATGGAGTAACTTCTCCCATTTTCTTAACATTTCCCTTCACTACTCTGCTCCTATTGATTGTAGCGTGATGAAAAGTATACTATAACCTGCCCAGGAGTATGAAGAATAATTTTACCAAGTTACAGACAGACAGACAGACAAAAATTTTACTGATTGCATTTTTGGCATCAGTATCGATTACTAAACACCCCCTGATAGTTATTTTGAAAATATATTTCATATACAGAATTGACCTCTCTACAGATTTATTATAAGTATAGATTACAAAGTGATTTAACTTCAATTTTCTAAAAAGAAGAATCACGCAACAAAGTTGCAGTAATTAATTGGAGTTAGGTACTGCCTGCAGGTTATTATGGAAATGGTAATGTAACCCGAATTTCCCGGTTGATTCCGGGCAGAGCCCGGGGCGTCCTGGAGACGCCTGCAGTAAAACGCTCGTAAAGTAACTGCAATAAAAGCGGGATTTACAACGCGAGCGAGCGGAGCGCGCGAATTGAGCGAAAGTGACGTCGCCGACGCTACCAAAGGGAAATTCGTCTTATAAGAAGGTAGTTTTATATTCGACAGCCCCATTGGAGTAATGGTTCAGAATTCTTATATACCGCAAACGAGTATTTGTCTCGAGTATTTATGGGTTTTTATTAAATCAGTTTTCTACAAAATAATTGCATAAGTTGCTTATTTTGGAATCAAATCAATGTAAATATTTATGACATCTTTAGGGCAAGATGATCATGGACTTGATGGTTTATTATACTGAAGCGGCTACTACCTGGCCTTTGTTACCCTTGTAAGTTGGATTTAATTTCTGCACCTTATCATCTCTTGTTGTTGTAAGTTGAATATTTACCGGAAGCTCTAATCCATGTTGCCTTATATAAATAAATAATAATAAATAAATAAATTCTCCAGACTGACACACCAATTCCCTAGTTCCAAACTAAGCCTATGCTTGTGCTATGGATACTAGGTGAACGGATAGACATACTAAACATCCATGACTCGAGTACAAATGTCCATGTTCATCACACGAAACATTTGCCCCTAGCGGGATTCGAACCCGCGACCCTTGGTTTCGTGGCCAGGGTCTCTAACCACTCGACCAACGAGCCAGTCAAATTAACGCTATGTTAGAACAGATCCTAATTTGAAGATTGCTATACCATTTTTGCTCGTGCATACTATTTGTTTGTGCCAGATAAACTATACTTGCATGCAAGCGCATTGTTCGGTGCGCACGTTAAGCTAGCTGAATGAGGGTCGCGTGTATATTGTTTTGTTTGATTATGTTTATTTCTGCTGCACAAACGTGATATTGCTTCTGTTTTTCAAAAAAGCTTGTACTTGTGTTCCTGGCTGCCACAAGCGTTACCTCTGTGGTTAGTACTTAATGTCATTTAAGATTTTCATATCATTTATTCAAAGACTCATTGACTATCTAATATATTGTATATAATCACTTTATATATAAGATCAGCAATTTGGCTGATTTACAATGATTTTCATAAACCCGAACAAATACGATGCTCTCATTTAAGGCTTTTGAAAGGAATTTGCAATAGGCTTCGGTTATGATTCGCCATTGCATCTATTTCGCAACAGGGTAACGCATTAATGAGCGAGCAACCTCACCTTAATAAGTCAACGAAAACATTACAACATTGATCGGTCGCTTAGCAAACAATAAGTAATGTTTTATCCTTCGCGTGCTGGTATGGGACTAAAAGCAATGTGCCAATTGTGTTACTTACCTAGCATGTCGTAAAAGGTGACTAATGGTATATCGGGTATTGGGTATGCGGTATGGCCGGCGAGCCAGTCTCTTGTTACTACTTTTTCACAGTTTGTCATATAATCCACCCCAGATTTGGCTCAGATTGAAATTGGTTAAAATGGGCTGGCAGCTCCTTTGACGTCGCCTTCCCTTTCGTGGACTGTGATGATATGTGTGGGTGTGGAATAAGGAGATTATCTGGGAGCACGGCAGTGCCCCCACCAAGTCGAGCAAAAAAGCGGCACGGCCGTACCATCCTTTTCTCGAAGCAATTCAGACCATTTTCGACTCCCTGTAACTTTGTTGTGGATAAAACTAGAAGACTAAATTTTCAGTAACCATGCAGGCATTGTAAAGACACGGTATATTTCAAATTTCATTTAATTTGAACCAGTAGTTTAAGAATTATAGTGGGTCAAGGTTTCTTAATTTTGTCACTCACTGACTGACTCACCGATCATCAAAATTCTAAGGCACTTCTAGCAGACCTAGAAGCTTCAAATTTGGAATATAAGTAGTGTTTGGTGTATGAATCAAGGAAAAACTAAAATATTTGGGGGCACGGTAGGTTGCACTACCGTGCCCCCAAATATTTTAGTTTAACAGCATCTTATAGTGTCCAGTCCCTAAGACCTCGATCGTGGTCCATAACAATTGAAAACCAATTGTGTCTGGAATCTCCGTACTCGAAACATTAAGTTGTTACGTAATAATTAACAGCATCTTAATATCAATATTAAAAATCTTTAACGTTATATATAAATATATTGAGACTCGGCCATCGCATGAAAACACGTGTAAATTAAATTATTTAGTGCGATGGCCAAGACAATATATTTATATAAAACATTAAAGATTTTTAATATTGATATTAAGATGCTGTTAATTATTACGTAACAACTTAATGTTTCGAGTACGGAGATTCCAGACACAATTGATTTTCAATTGTTATGGACCACGATCGAGGTCTTAGGGACTGGACGTATTAAGACAGAAAGTCGCTTAAGTAGAGACTGAATAAATTAATAACCGACTTGGTATTACATGGATCTCACAACTTTTTACCGTAGAACAACTGAGTTGCGAGACTTGGTTTTTTTGACAAGTATTGTTTTTGATGGGATTTCTCCTTAGCCTACTGATTCCCGTATTGCTGGCATAATAGTATGTAGTTGAAAGTTTCCTTTTTGAAAGGCAACATTAAGTACCCAGTGAAATCACAGGTGACATTGAAATATGTGCATCTGTCTGTTTGAGTACCGCGCGCGCGATACATCACGCGAGGCGTGTAGCGCGCTGAGCGCGTGAGTGATGCGGCGCGCTGAAATGCCATCATTTATTGTGGCGGCTCACAACGCGCGCTGCGGCCGCGGGGCGTGGCGGCGGCAGTTGATACTCGCGGGTTGAGTTGGCGAATGATCGATAGTTTCAATGGAATTTTTTTATGGATCGATTGATAGCATGGTTCACGTCTGTAATACTAATGCACAGGTACTACTATGTACAACTAACTAAACTTCACGCCAATTCCTTAGCGGGGTTGGCAGAGAGAATCGAAAGCCATATGGCACGATCTTTACACACCTCACTCGCCTCTTCAGCATTCATGATCCTTTTCATACAAGCTACTATGTAGCAATAATAAATAGTGAGTATCTACAAATATTTTTTTCCTTTTTCACAGCTTTCCATCCAACCCAGCCCACTGTCACATGTCAATCTGGGATTTAAAAAGGATATGCCAACTGTGGTTCTTGCCTAGCATGTCGTAAAAGGCGACTAATGGTATATCGGGTTTTGGGTGTGTGATTGTGTAGGCGACAGGTTAGCCGCTTGTCACTGCTTTTTAACAATTTTCCATCTAACCCAGCCCGCCTTTATTTTTGGCTGAATGCAATTGAAAGGAGCATGCTGCCCATTTGACTCTGCCTATCCCTTCGGGGATTATGGGCGTGTTGTTACATATTATTATATGCAAATAGTGATTACACTATCAATAGTATTGATAGTTTTATATGTGCCTTGATTTCTTGACCTACGTCTTAATCTTTTATTTCGGGTCAGATTTAACAATGACGAAGGTTGATACAAATGGAAGACGTTAGCGAACCTAGATAATTGATAAACAAAGTACACAGATCAACGTTGCGTGTAGTTGTTCTATATGTTGCGACTGTTAATCTATACCTACAAATACGCGACTGGCCCGTTGGTCGAGTGGTCAGAGACCCTGGCCATGAAACCAAGGGTCGCGGGTTCGAATCCCGCTAGGGGCATTTATTTCGTGTGATGAACATGGACATTTGTATTCGAGTCATGGATGTTTATAAACGTATTTAAGTATGTCTATCCGTTCACCTAGTATCCATAGCACAAGCTTATAAACTTAGTTTGGGACTAGGTAATTGGTGTGTCAGTCTAAAGATTTTTTTTTTAAATAGAAATAGGCACTATCACAATTTTTTAAGCTTTAATTGTCTTAAGTCTTTCCTGGTCATAGACATAATCGAAGTGATCGCACTTTGTTGTCAGTACAGCCATATTCTGACCTTGATATTATTGGTCATACTATCGGTAAGCTATCTCTGGACTATCGATATCGTTGTGTCGCTCAGCGGCACTGCCCGCGGCGGTAACTCACCGCGCGTCAGTTGCCGGCCGCGTGTCGTCTAACAGTCGGTATATAAACGACCGCAGTTTTCGTTATCCTTTATATGGGCACAATTAACTGGGTTTACGCGGCGGTCGTCGATTCTGTGCACCTCACGGTAGCGCGGATGCAATGTTTACAACGACAAGCGCGCGCGCACGTCGAAACTAGCAAGGTCACCCAGCACCTCTCAACCAACTCCGCCCAGACAGACTCCGGTTGACCTCGCGACCGTCGTCGAGAGCGCACTCTCGTGCTGTGCCCTCTGCTAAGACAGGGCCGCTTCCGCCGGGCGACCCAAATTGAGGGCGAGGCCCTGTACGCCTGTACGCGTGGGAGTGCCGGTGCCTCCCGCGGCCCCCGCGACTTGTCTGGCAGTGCGCCCCTGCCGGCCTGCCGAAGTCAGGGAGGTGGGCAAGGGCAACTCCCAGATCCTCCTCTTCCTTGGCAATCCCGTCTGGCCGTAGACAAAGATGCAGCCGGTGCCTCTTCGAGGTCCCTCTTAGCTTCAGCCTTGGATGCTCCAGGTCCATGGCGTACTAAATTCCCCCGGTACGTCAAACCCACCGATGGAATGGTTAAAATCATTCTAGTGTGGATTCATTCTAGTGTTGACTATTCGGAATTAAGAGTTTAACTGTTCATTTTATTCACGAAAGAGATATAGTCACGTATACGATTTTAAACTTTCGCGTTGCATTATCACGTATGTTGAAATTCGCTCGCCATGGAATATAGCGACTTCTAATTTATAAATCGAAATTCGATGGTTAAGCATTATACTTTAAGCGCTATTAAATCCTCTTGTTCACTAAGTACACGACATTAACACCAAGGCAACACATATACATTATACATAATACATTAGGTATTATACAAGGCCTGATTTATGTATCGGAGGCGTCCTTCACAACAGACAACAATATATGTATTTAATGTTAATCAATTCTAGGCACCCTTTTAAACAAACTGCCTAATAGATTAAAGCTACAATTTATCCAATAATATCTCGAAAATGTTCGTCCAATCTAGGGACCTTTTAGGTAATATTTAATTTATAAAGATTAGGAGCTAATTGGAGCCGAAATAGCTTTTTCCTTAAAATCCTATTCATGAGTCCTATTAATGATCTTTTAAGGGCCCTGCTAGGAATCGACAATGTTTTTTTATTTGTATACCATATTACTGTACATAATCTTGTTGATAGGATCGAGCTTAATAAAGATTGCTGCTCGTAATAACAAAAAAACGATGAAAATATACACCGAAAAAAAAATATTAACGTGAAAAAGCCAACCGGATTCAGTGCGGACGACAGCTGAGTGGCGCCCGCCGGCGAAATAATTGAGATTCAGGTATTAATTGATTACGGAGTTTTATAGATTCAGTAGTTAATTCGGTTTATTTATGGTTAAAACTGTTCAAGGAGCCGGCTGTTCCTTTGCCTCTTACTACTGGGACCTGCCGGTATGATAGTATGTGTTGAACATGAAGTATCTAGTGCATGCGTCAACATTAGTATCATGCTCCTGTAGTTCATTTTTGTGGTAATATAAATTTGTTTGCACGAAAAAGTCCTGATGCAATCCAACCACGCCATTGTTTTCGCCTATTATGGGCTGGGTGGGTGTTAATCGAATAATCCAATATTATAATTTTTATGTATATATTTGTAATACCACTGTTGTTTCTGATGTCCGAAACAGAAGTTATAAACGTATTTAAATATGTCTATCCGTTCACCTAGTATCCATAGCACAAGCATAAGCTTAGTTTGGGACTAGGGAATTGGTGCGTGCGTCTAAAGTTTTTTTTTTAAGTGCTTAAGCTACTTACCTCGGAGTCAGATGTCAGATGTATGCGATGTCGTCGGATATAATTAAAAAAAATATATATATCTGAAGGAGCTTATGTTCGAGTTTTTGTTAACTAAAAAAAGGGTAAATCTGTTTAATTTTCCCAAACTTCATGATACTACTAATATAGTAACAGTGTCTTTCAACATAAACCATTTCCACCATTTAAGTTATTTTTGTCCCATGTTGGTCTGGGACTTAAAAATAATGTACCAACTGTGTTTCTTGCCTAGCGTGTCGTATAAGGCGACTAATGGTATATGGGGTTTTGGGTGTGTGATTGTGTAGGCGACGAGCTAGCCACTTGTCACTTTTTCACAATTTTCCATCTAACCCAACCCAGTTTTATTTTTGGCTGAATGTAGTTAAAGGGGCCTCCTGTCCCTTTGACTCTACCTACCCCTTTTTATGGGCGTGGTATTATGTTATGTGTTATATTATGTTAGGTTATGTTTGATTTGGGTAAGTAAGTTTGTAGGTAAGGATGTTATGTTGGTATCAAAAATCTAAATTTGTTAACCGTTCCCCGGCCGCGGTGTCCGGGGCGCGACACAAACTCGATTGTGAGCGCGTCCCGGCGCAACCCAATTACGTCGTTTGGGTAGTTTACGCGGACTACCTGTAGTAGCCGGTGTTATTAAATTTCTACCGGCATTATAGTGAAATTGAATAACAGTGAAGATTCAGGCTACAAGGTTACGCCTTTACGTACAGAACATTAATTGAAGAATTTGTAAAAAATAGCATATTCATTTTATACTTATCATGTAAGTACTTATATTTTTCATATAAAGTGGGCCAGCTCGTGTATAAAAATGCCACTTTAAGATAATTTGGCATAAAATATCAGCACTCGTATGGTTGTGTATTAAAACATGCATTTCGTTTTAAATTGTTGTTTATTTTATTTTGATAATTCTTATTCTCATTTCAAAATAATGTATCGAATTATTTTATCAAATAAAGAACTATGAATGTCATAGAAGCGAGTAAAGTATGTTGGCGTGCGTAATGAAAATAAAATGCCGCCAGGAAACTCGTGCTGTTAGGTGAGGTTATTATTTTAACAAAGATACACTTTAAGAGTATTTTATGTCATATAAAATTTCTGGTACAGGTAATATTCCTCACGGTCGTCCGAGCACGTGTGGAGCAAGCGTCGCACCGACACTGAGCCGGCGATTATCTCGTCGCCGAAGTTGGTTAATCTTGGAACTAGTTGGCGCGCCTGCTGCTGCCCCGAGCGTCTCCGCTAACTGCTGGTGATGTCATTATTGCACCCGATACTGTCGACTTGCATTATGTTTGCCTATCGTATGGGCTGCTGATTAGATTGTGGCCTCAAACTGTAGGTCCTGCAAGTGATAATATCCGTGAAATAAACATGACCAAGCGAGTCACGGGTGTTTATTTACGTATTTAAGTGTGTCTATCCGTTATCTGACATCAATACAATACACAACATGATATATATGTGTGTGTGCTTATCATGAAGCTAGAGGGAAATAAGTATCGAAATAATTCCCTGTGATATCAAATGGTGACGGTTAATAAATTATAAAAAATAAATTTAAAAATAAAAATGAACTTTTTACTTCTTTACTGCCAGTATATGTAAAACTTCAGAGCAGCTGGAGTTTCTATAATAAATAATAATAATGTCCTTAGAAGCATGTTCATACTATCATTTCGAACACCTATCCGGTTTTTGTATTAAGTAAGTAAAGTACCTGTCGTCGTTCGGCAGTGGATACCTCATGAACGCTTTTGCCAAATTTTTCAAAAACCAGAAAAAACTGTCCCCTGCAAAAAAAAATGTACCAGAATAGTACTGTTTATTGTTATTTTTTTAAGAATGATTATAATCGATGGTACATAATCGTAAGAATTAAAATATCTCATGGCTAAATGAGTCTGATCTGATACAAAACAAGTAAAAAGAAAAATTAGCAACTTCCGAGGTTTTCACTGCCGAACGACACTCTTAATTTAGCCATATCACCTCTAACAAACTGTCCCTACGCCATTAAGATCTTCTTGAAATAATATCTACAGATTACTAAGTAAATAAACCTTCATTAACTTTCCCCTCAGTTAAAAATACAATAAACGTTAATAAAACTCACCGACCGCCAAAATTCCAAAAGAACAACCAAGAAAGACCCTCAATTCAAATTCAAATCAAGCGCGCCGGAGGAGACGCCCCTCCCCTCCCGTCCGCCCTCTCCGTCATAATAAAGTAAATGATTTGTATTACGTCATAATGCCCGCGGCAAGCGGAACTAAAGTCGAATTAGCCGAATGTTATAATGAGATGTTGCATAAATTGTACTGATATAAAAAAAATATAGTTCTCAATTGGGATCTAGACACGATAAACAATTAATTATAATTTGTATTTTACTTAAAGACTAATGAATGTAGAAGAAGCGAAAGGTGTAGGTATGTCAGGATCGCAGCAAATGGAAGTACGTGATCTCTGCCTACCCCGATGGGAAAAAGGCGGGACATTATGTATGTATGTATGTATTTTACAAAAGCCAATACTTTATTTAAGACTTATTGCAAAATTCAAGGCACCATTGCGTTTTGCCAGTGTGTCAACGATGGTGGTATCTACTTTCCAATTACATGGTGTGTAATGCTTTATCACGTGTTTACCAATTGCATTACATATTACAACGTGTAGAGAGATAAGGTTTGATAATTTTTTACAACTTTTACTCAACAATTACGGATCCTTTGTACCAAAGTTCAACAAACAATTAGGTGCTGCGATTTAAAACAACAACCTAAATTCAAATCAACCGTCGCCGCGAGCTCCAACTGCGGGCATAATTGAATTTTTCCAATTACGTCATAATGGCCGCGGAAAGCGAAACTGGAGTAGATTGTAATACAATTAGCCGCTTCTTATGGGCCGATGAGGATTTATCCTGCTCACTAAGTGTTGTTCCAGGCGCCGCACAGGAACCGCTTTGTGAGCGTCCCCCGGGGCGGCCGGCTCCCGGATAAATAGCCCGAGCACATTTAGGTCAAGACCGGCTCATACTCGTATCAAATTTCATCCACACTCGATTGGAAACAATATGTCTTCATCGTCTTCGCTTCTACGAGAATAGTAGCTCCCAAAATATCTATATGAAATGATAAATTGTTCCTTGGTTAATCTTTTTTGTAGTAAACCGAGGAGTACGGGTTCAAACCCGGCAATGTACCTCTGGATTTTTCAAATCTACGTATTTATACCACTAGCTCGAAGGTGACATCGTGATGAAACCTGCTAATTCAAGCAGCTTTGGATTTGTAACCGTGATCCAAAAATTGTCTGGTTCCCCTATCTTACGGTTACGAAAGTCAGACCGGCAGTCGCATGGTCTAAGCGGACCCCGTCTAAGCACGGGACATAACGCTAGGAAGATGATGATGATCTTTTTCGAGGCCAGCCACAAATGCTACAGTAGATGATATCGCACATGTAACTCGATGTTAACTAATACCATTTGTTTTGGTGTCCCATGTTGGTCTGGGACTTGTCCCATGTTAATCTGAGACAAAAAAAAAGAATGTACCAACTGTGGTTCTTGCCTAGCATGTCGTAAAAGGCGACTAATGGTATATCGGGTTTTGGGTGTGTGATTGTGTAAGCGACAGGTTAGCCGCTTGTCACTAATTTTTCACAACTTTCCATCTAACCCAGCCTGGCTTTATTTTTGGCTGAATGTGGTTGAAGGGGCATGCTGCCACTTTGACTCTGCCTACCCCTTCGAGGATTATGGGCGTAATGTTATGCATGGATGCATGCACTTGTTTTGGTCATTCAGAAGCAAAGCTTTATATCACTTGGCCGTCGGTGATGAAGGAAAGCACCGTGAAAATTATTAATTTAGCCAACTTTGGGTGTGTAAACTAGGTTCAAATGGCCGTTTTTAGTGTTTAAGGTTTTCTGGTTCAGGTTATTGTGTTTATGGTATCTAAGTCCATTAAACCTCTTTGCGCCAGAAATAAAATCGAGTAAGGCTAGATGTTGTGACTAGATTATCGCCTTCACAATCACAAACCCAATAGCCTATAAACGATGAATCGCCTTTTAAGCCATGCTAGGCAAGGAACACAGTTGGTACAATTCTTTGAAATATTGTCTCGTAGACCTAATGGGGCGTGTTTTGATGATAACATAACATCACGCCCATAATCCCCGAAGGGGTAGGCAGAGTCAAAGGGGCAGCATGCCCCTTCAACCACATCCAGCCTAAAATTAAACTGGGCTGGGTTAGATAGAAAACTGTGGAAAACTAGTTACAAGTGGCTAGCTTGTCGCCTTCACAATCACATACCCAAAACCCTATACGCCATTAGTCACCTTTTACGACATGCTACGCATGCATGTACAGTTAATACATTTTATTTTAAATTTTTCTCGTAGATCTGATGATGTGATTATAATTATAAAACGATTTAAAAAGGCATATAACAGTTTGTACATTGTCCGCGCGCCGCTACGAGCTACGACTAAATAAACCTCTCAATTACGCCGCCGCCCGCCCGCGGCCCGCGGCCGCAATAAAAACGCTCGCGTCTCGGCGAGCTTATTATTTTTCCAATTCCGGCCTCTAACTAGACTGTACCCAGTTAGCGTTCTAGTTTGTAACCCGATTAAACTGAAAGCCGGCCCTGGGGACCAGCACAGGGACGAACTCAGCGTCGAGTATATTTTTTAAATAGCAGTTAGTGAAATTGAGAATTACTTGATGGCAAGAATCATACAGTACATATATTTGTATCTAATAATGTAATTTTGAAAATTGTCTAACTATGGTAAATAAAGTTGAATATATAATATTTATATACTCGATTACAAGACTGAGGTTAAGCGATCTTATCGATATTTTCAATGTGCGGTGATCTCAGAAGAGCGTGCGTGCGACAAGAATGAATGGAATGTACTATATTTCCATTGTATTGATGCTTTATTTGTATTTAATTATTGTCGCAGTAATATTCATTTGAAACTAGCTGACCCGGCGCACTTCGTAACGCCCCGTTCTCGCATTTTCATTTATTTTCAGTGCATCTTTTTTTTTTCATTAGAACCTTCACCTGATAATAACAAACACAATTAAAAAGAATTAGCGAAATCGGTTCAGCTGTTCTCGAGATTTGAGCTTAGCAACACATTAAGTGACCATTTTGCATTCGCCACACTTTTTAACCGACTTAAAAAAAAAGGAGGAGGTTCTCAATTCGACTGATATTTTACATATTAGGTAACTAACCTAACTTGACGCCAATGACGGTTTTTTTTTCTCCATCGTTGCCTTAGCTCTTTAGTCATCTCGTCAGAGCAATGCACAGATTACCCATGCTCGTCGACGTCACCAGTTTGACTCCGTTCCAATTAACTTCGGCTCCCCCACTCTCCTAGTCCGCTCCCGCGACGCGGCGCGCCCCGCTGCGCGCGCGCTAATGTCCGCGCCGAGACCTATTGATTGCGCCCTTTCGCATCAAAGCCGGCTCGATTGCATCACGCTCAAATACGATTATACGTTCTACTAAAAATGTTATAAAAGCGGACATTATTCAGCGAGCAGCGCGCCTTTTTTAAATAAGTTTAGCTGCAGTTTTTTATATCGATTTGTCGTGTAAAGCCTATTTGTCCTTAATACGTTTTGAGTGTGTAGTAAATGTTATCATTTTAGTATACTTTTTAAACTTACCAGGGTTTTAAATACTTGACTAACTTCAGAATGCGATATAGACGCATTCTGAAGTTAATCAAGTATTACACCATAAACAAACAATTAAAAGACAATTTTCTTTTTAATACAATTCTATTTATTAGACGATCATTTCTTTCATGATTAATTGATCGTTTTGAATTACATGTCAAAAAATATATTTCTCTAAAAATATAAGTTTCAAACTATAAATTTTGCTCTATACTATACTAAACTTCACGCCACCTCCATAGCGGGGTAGGCAGAGAGAACCGAACGCCATATGGCACGATCCTTACACACCTCACTCGTCTATTATTTTTCTTCTGACTGCCTCGTTGTCTAGTGGTAGCATGCGCCGCTTAAGGACCAAGAGGTCCCGGGTTTCAATCCCGGGTCGGGCCAAAAATTTGTGGCTGGGTATTTAAATATTGAAATTACTCAGTAACAGCCCGGAGTCAGGAAGTTGGCGGTTTAATCACCCCCGTGCCTCGGAAAGCACGTTAAGCCGTTGGTCCTGCGCCTGACCTCTCTCCGGTCATGTCGAATTGCCGTCTCACCGGACTATGAGAGTGAAGGAATAGAGAGTGCACTTATGTTTGCGCACACACTTGTGCACTATAATATCTCCTGCGCAGTTGGCTAATCCTGTTGAGATTGGCCGCCGTGACCGATATCGGTTAGGACATTATTATATTTCTTCTTAAAAAATTTAATCTTTAAAATCCAAATATCGTCGAGTGCCAGTAGCCATAAACAAAAATAATGCGTACAATTAGAGCGTCCCGCTAACCTCACCGCCGGCTGCCATCAGCGGCCGGCGGCTTTGTGTCGAACGTGCGGCGATATTCGCGCAAATTGCCCGCCGAGCGACGCATTTGCGCGATCGCGCGCGCGGCCACTGGGTTGGCGGGTGCTACCCGGTTCAGTGGGCATATGCTATTGAGACAAGCTCATTGCTTTGTTGTATTAATCGTCTTTAAAAAGCACCTACCAGCGACAGCTGATGCTTCTCACTATTAGAAATATGAAAATAAACGGCCGTTCTCCTGCCTTTTTATTTATCTCTCTCTAGAATCACAGCTTTAATTAAGTATAAGTACTTATGGACTACTTAATGCATATCGCGTTTAGTCCCGTCAGTAGTGTTTCTAGTGATAATTCAACGCGAAAGTTAGAAATCACATATATGTTTGTCTATTTAATTGTATGACTACAGAATGCCGCGTCACCAGAAGATTCTCCAAAACTTAATTAGATATGTCTTGTTACTGTTAGAAGCATTAACGTTAGACTAGTCCATAAAATGCGGTTGAAAGTTGTAGTTAAAGTCAAAGTCAAAGTCAAAATATTCTTTATTTATATAGGTTTCAAGGAAACACTTATAAATCGTCAAATGCAAGTAAAGCTATATGATTCTACCACTTGTATTGTAGTAAGTTAAAAGCATCATCGACCAATCACAAGCGCAAATGGAATCAATCGATCGAACTCCACCGCGGCTCTCGTGGCCGCATCGCTAATTTTCCCCATTAGTCTGAAATATCGCTTAATTATTTATATTAATTCGCCCGTCTCTAAACATCCGCTGTTTAATCTAATTGCTGTGTGTGTCGGCGGGCGGAGCCGGGGGGCGGGGCGGGCACGTTGTTGTTGTTTCCAATTCGCAACTTAATCATTTGTTTGTTCTTCTTGAAAGTTGAAAGCCTTCAAATAGCTACTCGACAAGTCGAGCAAATGGACTTCGATGATACTTTTTGCGATCACAAGTTTGCGAGTAGATTGAATTACTATTACGTTTCATATTGTTGACATAATGTATGTCGTAACTTGTAGATACGAATGAATGAAGTGAAAAATCACGGGTGTAAGCTAAGTAATAAAACTGTAAGATTTTACTTTCAAGGTTTGCTTATGACTTTAGATCGTTTCTATCATTACGTCCAACATACGCACTAGATGGTAACTAAGTTGTAAGTTCCTAAATGGTAACTAAGTTGTAAGTTCCTTTTATACTATGTACACTTAGTGAGCAAATATATGTTTGATTCGATTTGATATTTTTTACACATACGAGACATTTATGACTTAGCTTATAATTCTGATTTAGTGGATTGTGGATTTGTTTATTTGATTACCTCGGCTGCATTTGGGTCTGCTTATTAGAAATAAGGCAATGCAATGAATAAATGTCTTTAAAATCACTATCGTCACTTTCGAAGTGAGAAGAAAGAAGGATTTTGTCTTTATTTTTTATCCAGTATAAGTCGAATAATGTCGGTTGGGAATAATTTTAGTAAATAAATGGTAAATATTAGACTACATCACATACATTGATCTGACTCCGAGGTTAGCAGCTTAAGCACTTGTGTTACGAAAATCAGAAACAACAGTGGTATTACAAATATATACTTAAATATTAGATATTAACACCCAGACACAGAACAAACACAAGTATTCATCACACGAATTTTTGTCCTGGGTGGGGATCGAACCCACAATTCTTGGAGCATGGGGCAGGGTCACTACCGAAAGCGCCATCGAGCCAGTCAAACACTAGCTGTTACATCACTGGCATTTAGCTGAAAGTAAGATATTTGAACGTAACATTCTATTGTAGACATTCACTTGGCCGATTACTCATCTTTTAGCAGAGCAAGCAACCGGAATGGGCTGCTACGCCGTAGCGCCTCGTAGCGCCTCGTAGTACCGTAGCAGCTACGAAGGGCCGATAAACAAGTGGAGTGAGCTCGCAGACCCCTATAATTCTTATTGTTTGCCGGCGAGTGATTTATACGATCGGCGGGGATGAGGGCAATATTGAGAGAGGCCGTTACTGAGATGCGCCGATAAAAACGCTCCACGTTGCCAATGAGATGGTATTCGATAGCTGTTTTGATACGTTCGGTTATAAGCCGAATTTTGTGCGAGACTGTTTTTGTTTTTATTTTCAGATCTTCTCACATAAGCTTGCGGGAGATATTTGTAGGATATATATTAGAAGTGAGACTAGTACAATGAGGTTCAAACAGTGTTTGTTTGTGAAACACTTTGGGTTAATCGTGGAGCCACACAATGAAGATCACAATTAGAATCATATACTGTACTATATTACCTGACTGCTTTCTAGTAATAGTAGTCTATGACTAGTTCAGATCGTTTATACAAAATTTTGTTTCCTAAATGTAACATTTTTATGCTTCTAAATGATTTAGCGAAATACAGACTCAGGCCGGTTCAAACGCGTGATATAAATCTGACTTGTATACGAAGGGCCAAGGGGATGCAGATTAGGGTTGTAGTTCTGCTTCTATGAGAAATTTGCTATTAGTGCTTCTATTGATACGGTCTTGTGTTTGTGTGAGTGATCGTCTGATGGTATTGATATTCATCAAGCGAAAAGGTCGTTAGGAATCTGTAGTACAAACCCAGAGCCTACCTCAGATGTTAGACTCTTGCGATGTAGAAGTTCAAACCATTGTTCAATTTATTTGCTTGCCATATTGTCATTTATTAGAGTAAATAAATATTTTATCATACCGTACCATCTGTATCACGCCTGCAATTCTCGTAGGGGTGGACCACGAGACAGAGTTGAAGTAGCAATAAGCTCGTTTAATCCTTTTTAGGACAAATACACATTGTGCCGGGCTAGATGGAAAATTGTGAAACAGTAGTGACACGTTCTACACAATCACGCATCCAATACCCAATACACCATCGACGATCTTAACGACATGTCAGATAAGAAGAGGCATGTTCCGGTGGTTCGGATATGTGGATAGAATGGATGACAAAAAATAAATAAATAAATTCTCAAGACTGACACACCAATTCCCTAGTCCCAAACTAAGCTTATGCTTGTGCTATGGATACTAGGTGAACGGATAGACATACTTAAATACGTTTATAAACATCCATGACTCGAGTACAAATGTCCATGTTCATCACACGAAACATTTGCCCCTAGCGGGATTCGAACCCGCGACCCTCGGTTTCGTGGCCAGGGTCTCTGACCACTCGACCATCGGGCCAGTCAACATTAGATTAGTCCATAAAATGCGGATGAAAGTTGTAGCCAAAGTCAAAGTCAAAATATGTTCCGGTGGTTCGGATATGTGGATAGAATGGATGAAAAAATTGACTAAATAGATATAAAATGCGAAAGATGAAGGATGTAGGAGCCGCGGAAGGCCCAGGCTCACCTAACACGACCAGATTGGTCGTGTATTAACAGAAGGTGATGTTAGGAGTGATAAAAACCGTAGCTTGTATAAAAAGGATCATGAATGTTGAAGAGGCGAGTGAGGTGTGTGAGGATCGTGCCATATGGCGTTCGGTTCTCTCTGCCTACCCCGCTAGAGAAGTGGCGTGAAGTTTAGTCTGTTAGTTAGTTATTAGAGTTAAACTATTTAATATATAAAAAAAAATCAACAGTTTTGTTTACACTACCGTTATTCCCGATTCCCGGAATGCGCGGTGCTGCTAAAAATGTCCCTGAGCCTGCTGCATGCCCACTGTTGGGCCGCATCCAAGACGGTTTCTGTTTTTCCGTTCGCTCCCAGCTCATTTGCGACGCGCAATTATCTGCCCGCTGTATTTACCGGCCTTGGTTTCAAAGTTATACCGGGTTTCCCTCCTTTATTTAGTGTTTGAAATAATTTTCGCCGACAGATTAGCCTACTTAAATTGTTCATTCAAAGTTGGTGAAGCCATTTGTTTGTTAACTGTTCTATAATCTTGAAAGGCTGAATGAATTTGGTTGCTTGGTATAATACATGTGACTTGTTGAAGGCTATGCCGTACTATATATTATATATTTATGTGGTGAGATTTTGTAATATTTATACGGTGGAATCGATATCGTAGGGAATATAACGACCTGTCGAATGTTTATTTAATATTTGTCATTTAGTTTTATTTTTATAATAGCATAAAATTTTCATCTCTTGTTTAAAAGAGTGATTTGTCACATCATGCTAAAACTTGCATCACAAGTTATGTACACTTCGTAATTATTTATCGACGATAAGGCAAGGAACCAAAATTGGAACACGGTAGCTTACGTAAATTGTACTTTTTCTTTGCGCGGCAAACTTCGGAACAAACACCGCGCCCGGGATGATTACAGTATCATCACGTGAGGGGGGGGGGGGGCACGTGGGCGTGTTTGTGTGCGTGTGTGTGTGTGTGTGTGTACGTGTGAGTAGGTGCGTGTGTGCGCGAAAAGTTTATTAATATTGGGATGCGCGTCATCGCCACGCGGCATCTGTCGATGGCGCCGTTTTATACAGGGTTGCCAGGTTCTGAAAAAAAAGGTAAAGATAAAAAGATACCAACATTTGCCTCCATCAGATTCCAGCTCATAAGTACCACAGCAGGTGTTATCAATCCCAACGTTTAGTCCAAACTTCAATTATGAAATACCTCCTGCATGTCAGATTACAAACAAGAGAATACATTTCATGTCACACCTATACTATATTCATACTACCTCGTCGGTCTAGTGGTAGCATGCGCCGCGCCTGCACGTGCCGAGATGTCAGGTAAAATAAAAAAAAATTGTAGCTGGGTATTTTTATATTGAAATTACTCAAACAACAATCCGAAGTAAGAATTGGCGGTTTAATCACCCCCGTGCCTCGTGCGCCTGACCTCTCTCCGGTCATGTCGAATTGCCGTGTTACCGGACTATGAGAGTGAAGGAACAGAGAGTGCACCTGTGTTTATGCACACACTTGTGCAATATAATAACTCCTGTGCAGATGGCTTATTCTCGTTGAGATTGGCCGCCGTGACCGATATTAGTTAGGAGGACATTATTATTATTATAAATATTCATAGTTTCGTGAATATTACGAATATTTCGGGATCGGATTCAGGATTGTATTCTGACATATAAATAATAATACGACGGCTTGTGTAAGTTTTTTATTTATATGAACTACGTAAGAGTGGTCAGCTGATTTTCGTTGAAAATCTCGATAATCGAAGGGAGCTTGTTGAAATTTCATGCAACTCCTTCGAACATTCGCACATATGAGTAACAAGTGCTCACCGTAGTGAGCGAGGCAGCCCTGCGCGAGTGTCACCGCGAGTTCATTTTCGCGGGAGTGCCACCGATATTGCCCTCCGCCGCCCTCACCAATCCTCGCGATAATCAGCGGACTGAAACCGCTTAGCTAAGCCTTATCGTCATGCAAGGCTTTCAGCTGTCGAACCGGGCCTTATTGTTTACGTCGACCACTCTGAAGGTCAGAGGGTGTATTATTAAAAGTTTTTAAACAAGTATAGAGCCTGCTGAGTCCCGTGTTGGACTGGGACTTAAAAAGAATTTGCCAACTGTGTTTCTTGCCTAGCATGTCGTAAAATGCGACTAATGGTAGGTATATGGGGTTTGGGTATGTGATTGTGTCGACGACGAGCTAGCCACTTGTCACTACCTTTGACTGCTGCCCCTTTGACTCTGCCTTCCCCTTCGGGGACTATGGGCGTGATGTTATGTATGTTATGTATGTACAGAGCCTGCCTGATGGTATGTTAGTGGACTGTTACCGATTGTGAGGACATTTTTGGCAATGTTTACTCTACGTATGTAACTAAGGACTTTACAAAATGTTACCAAAATTATAAATATTTTAATTAAGGAGCAATTTGAGTGACTAATATTATTATATTGGTACATACATACATACATAACATCACCCCCGCTATCCCAGAAGGGGTAGGCAGAGTCAATGAGATAGCAAGCCCCATTAACCACGTTCGGCCAAAAATAAAAGTTAGATGGATAATTGTGAAACAGTTGTGACAAGTGGCTAGCTCGTCGCCGACACAAGCACATACCCAAAAGTACATAAGCTGTAAGTACTTATGTACTACATAATGCATATCGCGTTTAGTCCTGTCAGTATTAAATAAGTACCTATCGTATTTTAAAGTCTCTTTCCATAATTAAAGTAGAATTGAACTACATTATTTGTGAGTGGGTTTATTGTAGATATACTATTCAATTGTCTTTCTAACCTACATTTCACCTATAGATTTCAATCGGACTTATTTTCATTCTGGACATTTATTTCTCTTGTAGAAAAAATCCTTTGTCTTCGTCCTGTAAGCTGAAAGGGTCCATGTAAATCCAGCCGACGTAATTTAATAACTGCGCCCGGCGACATCAAACGGATTGATCTAATAATGTAATCTGATTAAGGACCAAGGGTATAGCTCCCTTAACAAGCCGATACCCTTTTAAAATAAACTAACTTTAGTGCGTGACTCCACACTTGTTATACGCAGCATTACAAACCTCTACATATATAATATAAACTGGTATCTGTACAATAAAAATTATAAGTATTTTGGTAGTCAGTTTTATCATTACCGATGTGAATAAATTGAGGAAAAAATATTCAATTTTTAATAAATATAATGAACACTATACTATGAGGCTTCTTCATTTCTTTAACCGACTACAAAAAAAAGGAGGAGGTTTTTTGACAGAGACAAAGTTTTAATGCTTCCAAGCTTGTGTTTCGTCCTCCTCTTTTCGCTTAGATTAGATCATGATACTAGATTTAGCAAGTCTGGTTAATACATCGAAGCGTTACGTTATCGCTATTATATGAAAGCAATTTGTACCAGTAAATTCCGTTACGATTTCAAGTGTTACAACTTCAGAGATATTTATATTTCTGCGTTGAAAGATTTCTTCATTTTTGCTACTGAATATCAATTCAGATGCAAAAATCTACTTTTGAACACAATTAAATCAAGTCAACCTGTATTCCTGGCTTTGTATATATTTCTACTGAGGATATCCGATAGATTTTCACTAAACTTAAGATAGCTCTGGATGCAGCGAACTGATTGGCTCATTCCAGCTCTCGGAAAGTATGTCAGCGATATTGCCGTCGCTTCAAGCGCACCTCAACTTACAAATAATGAACAGAACTATATCCATTTAACTTGCGCGCTTCACCAATTCTCTATGCGGCGAAATTCATTAATACACCCCCGTGAATTTCACAGCTAAAGTAGACTCTATGCCGTGGGAATAAAATTGTGGGTGTGCAGAATGCAAGTGCAGTGTTGCAATATCTCAGCGTGGCGTGCGAGCTAAATACACGTCTCTGTTTTAACGCAGTTTGTGAGCGTGGCTTTTGCTCGCTAAATTTTGAGATAGTTTGTCTCAGGAGATAAGTTGCTCGCAACTTTGGATTTAATCTTGTTGCTAAATTACTGATTGAATGAAGAAATTATACAACGTATCTGAAGTTAATTTACTTATTCACGGTTACAGGCTTATCGTTGAAACATTTGATAAAAAATAAGATTGTAGTCAACAAATAGTTGTCACTTAGCATTTGATAGATGCGAAAGACCATATGACGTCGACTTTCTGTAGCGTGAGCAATAGTCTACTTCATCCAAAATTACGGTTACGTAAATCCAACCGTATGTAGAATATCTAATAAAATTAGCAGTTCATTAGCTCCGATAACAAGCAAGCAAATGCTCGCTTGCAAGCATGATTGCATGGTTTGGGCATGTTGAGAGAATGAATGAAAAAACATTAATGAAAGAGATATATGAGGCAAGTGTAAATGGAGCCGTCGGGAGAGGAAGACCTAGACGGACTTTCCATGACCAGATTGGTAATGTGTTAACAAAAGGTCAGGTAAACAGCACCTTTAAACGACGAGCGTGTATCAAAAGACTTATGAATGTAGAAGAGGCGAAAGGTGTGTGTCAGGATCGTAGCAAATGGAGAGATGTGATCTCTGCCTACCCCCATGGGAAAAAGGCGTGACATTATGTATGTATATTAATTACGGAACACTATTAGTATGTGTATTTTATTATGCATTGCTGTGCCTTTGTTGTGCGTTCGACAATTGTGTATCCGAATATGTATGAGTTTTATGATTTATGAATCATAACACATGCAATGCTTTCTTTTTGATTCTTGTATCGAGATAAGTATGTACACTTAGTGAGCAAATAAATGTTTGATTTGATTTAAAGTAGGTTGCCGATAAAATAGGTATTTCCTTCGCGTTTGGATTGGATTGTACGTTAGTTGATTCAGATTTCCATGATAAAAATGTTTGAACAAGTTATTGATATTGATACTTAAAAAAATATAAGGCTTAGGCATTTTTTGAAAAAAAAAAAGGTTTTAAACAGTGATAATACGCAGACAAGGATCTTAGACTTTGATCCTCAGCTGCAGCATTAATCGTGGTCTTGAACCTAGGCACTACAATGACATTTTCTTCCCTTCTCTGTCCTTCAAGATGCTAAATGAGCCCTCCTCGCTGCATCAAGGCTTCGTCAATACGCGGCTGCAGCTGTGCATCAAAATAAACAACCCTGGCGCGTCTATTAAACTTTCAGATTTTCTTCGCGAGCTGATATTAATGTTGGGAACTTACCACCTGGCGGCGAGTTACGAGCACTAGTGTGGGCCGCGACTCAATGAACGAGCTCAGTTCATGTCAACTCTGTATGCATTATACAGCGGGGTCATCGCTTATGTAGCATAACGAACTGGGACCATTAAAAGTAATAGTAGTCATTAAAACTTGCGTTAAGTTTTTATAACAAATTAATATGTAGCATCGGCATCTTATCTGCAAAGATGTCGAGGTTATCACATATTACAGTCCTTAGACAAGGCGCCTAATGGGTAACTGAACACAATACCATTTTAATTTACCTTATTGTTAGTTAGTATTTAAGTTTATACTCATATTAAAGTTAATTATAGTCCACATAGCATGCCGTGGCAACCTCTAATTAAGGTGGCACTTAGCTATAAGTTTATGTATTTTTCTATTACTGTTGGATTATGCTGTTTTAGTATTTATCTTGTTGGTAGTGCATATAAATTCCCATTTCTAATTTAAGTTAGTATAACTTTAATACGAGCTTCAAATGTGATAAATTTTATATTTTGGCTGAATATGATTTCCGGCGCTAATCGCTTATTTAATGTTACCTATCCTTTCGGCGATTGCGGACGTGGTGGCATGGATGAGTGGAAGTCCAAATATTAGCTCTCTCTAAAAGTGTAGTGATGCCGTGAGCTCCCCGTCCAGTATCCCGACGCGCCGTTAGCACATGCATCACGCGGGGCGCGTGATGTCGAAAGTTTCCGCTGGAACACGCCCGCGTGTCACGCGTCGCGCCGCCCTGACAGCCAGGCAGGGCTGCTAGCGGACATTTCTTTGGGATTTCAAAAAAAAAATTCAATATTACTAATTCAACTAGCTGTATTCAATATTTTTTTCCGTCCACGAGTATCTAAAGTAGATACAATAAAAATATGAATAAAATTCAACAAACGCGAAACTAAAGAAGATTTTTAAAATAGGTCTAAAAAATTTAGATATTTAAGTATTGAGTTTGTTTCATATTTTAGATTCACAGTGATATAACATTCTGCAGGTTAGACTTCCATTTATATTTGTTTTAAATCATAAATGAACAAATTCTTCAGACTGACATACCAATTCCATAGTTCCAAACTAAGTTTATTAACTTGTGCTATGGACACTAAGTGGATATTTAAATTTTCCTTAGCAGGATTTTTCGTACACAGGGTCTCTGACCACTCGACTAACGAGCCTGTCAAATAATGGCTATTTACAAAAAAACTCTACCAGTCTCCACCGATCATGATCAGTTAATTGAATAATCTAAAATTGATTGGTATACGTCGAGTAGGCAACCCTGTAATGTTGATCGCAACACTGTCCGGCGCACGGGCACCTCGCACAAACAAACAGAGCGAATCGCGCGATGAAATACAACCCTTTATCCCGTCAGATGTCCGCCGTTAATAGCTTTTTGAGTTGCGGCGATTCAATGCGCCGCCATCTTTGTGAATCCACGTTTATTGAAATATTGTTTTGCGAACAGTTTACCAGGATCACTTAATAGAGAACTTCGTTTTCATTTGCAGGTCAATGGATGAAAATAGCGATAACATGTGTGAGATGTTCTAAATTAAACACGTACTTTGAAGTCTTTTGGATCCATTATCACCTTTAACGTGGCGTTGTAGTTGACACGTAAGGAGTTGATGGCTTTAGCGTATTACTCACCTGTAGGTTACACGAGTACTCGTGTACAAGCTCTGGACATAAGTCTTCAAAAGTACAACATTACCCGACCTTCTTAAATATAACATTTGAAATGTCAAGAGAAACTTTTGAAAAATCACAGGTATGACGTGATGCTGTCACGAGCTCTGTGTGACATTCCCAACACATTGCCGCAACGTTACCATCACGTCGTCGTCACGCTTAGCTGGCTATGTGTCCAAATCCTTAATAAATTTATTAAGCAAAATGAGGTAGTTACCTCGGATTTTCCTAACAATCCACGTTCACAAGTAGTTAGGATGGCTGGAAAACATCGCGTGACTTTCAGCAACATACCATGATAGTTTTAAGAACATTACCTAAATTGCATTTACGGTCATTGAGCAAAGACCTGTAATTTTCTTAACTGTACGGTGTTGTTGCGAATTTGTCGCCTGTAAGCTTCATTGGCCACTTCCACGTGATAACTAATAGACCGAATCGCTCGATGAAAAATGCCCCTTTATCCGGCGCATAAATTAAATCCCCAGAACGCGTCCGATACGCGCGCGGCGGCCATACGTCGCCATAATAGCTTTTTAAGCTTTGCAATTTCAATGTTTGTAATTAATGTTCCAAACAAATGTTTCGTAACTTTGTTGTTTTCAGGTGAGGGTCGGATGCACATTGCTATGATATGTACACCGTCTGTTCATATGAGAGTATTTATTTGTTACAATGTCTAATTGAATTGTTTGGAGTCCATACCTGCATTCATGTTCGGGAGAAAACTTGATGAAAATATTTTTGTTATAAATCTAGAATATATGTAATTGAAGGTGTTTTCCAAAATAAACAATTTTGCACAATTAATACATAAACAAAGAAAAAAAAGCATTACGAGTATTAAATATATCAACTGTTCGATAGAGTTAGATCAATCTATTGTTCTTTTACTTATGATATCAATTTTGGATTTCGTAATCCGATGATAAACGAATAATCGAACGCATTGGGCATGTAAAAAAAGAAATAAAAAGCTATTTTCCCTAATTGGCCGGTCCGTCGATCGAGCCCTGAATGTTGCTCGGTTCGAGTGATCGCGCTGTACCGGCGCGGGCGGCACCTCGTTACACTAATACGAGTATGATCGATAATGGATAATGCGAGCGCGCCAGACGCGATCGCACGCCGCTGTTATCATAACTAACGAGCTCGTGTTGCCCCTGCGCCTACCATGTGGACAAATACTGTAGTAGACTTTAAAGAGATAGGCCAACTCTATGTATCGCAAAGGTTTTTAGGTTCGTTTTCTTGGTCTCGCAAATAGTTAGAACCCTTTAACCTGACGTTGAGATCCTCAACATTTTCTCAGACATGTAGTATGACCGAAATAGTTACAGGCTATAGATGGTTGCAGACAGAACCTATTGCAGATGTAATAGAAAAGAGGCGATCCTATGTTTGTAAGGATTAAGTAATGGAGGGTGCAGTATCGGTTTAAAATATTGTTTTCATATAATGGGCAAAATAATGGTTAATAATGTTAAATAAATCATTTATTTCCAGAGATAGATTACACACAAATTTTATATCTTGCGGAGTCTGCACTAAGCATAATGGGCTAGATGACTAAACAATTCTGTTTAGTCCGTCAGTCCGATTATAAAAAAATATTGAACACGTATTTTTTTATTTATTTGTCAAACAAAAATTGACGAAGATACAATGCATTCAAGTTGCGCGTGACGTCACGCTTTCGTACAATTTGTACTAAATAGTGACGTCGCAAGTCCCTACTCCAAAACTTTGATGCTCTTTATCTTTGTGATCTTTTGTTAATTTAATAAAGCGAAAATATGTGTCTAGTATTTTTGTATAATCTAACTGACGGACTAAATAGAATTATAGTTTTTTAATGCAGTCATCATCCCTATTGCTTGTGTCGCAGAGTCCGAACAAATGTTACTTCAAAATAATAATTGTGTTAGTTGTATCCGCAATACAAAACTTGTGTCTGTATCATTCAAATAGGCACTCTTTGTAAGCTAATACATAAGTTTCTCAAAAATTTTGTAACTATATAAAGCAGGTGACCTGAGTTTTCAAAAAAAAAAAACCCGCATAATTAGAGCATTTCTGCAGTTTACTTCTGAGCTTATACTACAGCAGATACTTACCGAAGTGTATAATGACCGTAGAGCGAGGCGAAGCGCCTGATTGTGCGTCCGTCAACAACTCACGTGCTGATTGGCTTAATTAACGCACATAATTTGCGCGACGATTATCTACCCGGGACCTGCTAGTTCGAGTATCGTACCTACACAAAGCGGTGGTAGCTCAATGGTAAGGACACGCGCCTCTTAACCGAGGAGTGCGGGTTCAAACTATGTACGTATTTATACCGCTAGCTTGACGGTGAAGGAAAACATCGTGATGAAACCTGCAAATTCAAACAACTTTGGATTTGTAACCATGATCCAAAAAATTGTCTGGTTCCCCTATCTTGGGGTTACGAAGGTCAGATCGGCAGTCGCTTCAATGTAATTACCAGACTCGCTAAATACTGGATCACGGTCTAAGCGGACCCCGTCTAAGCACGGGACAATTTACTAGACTAGTGAAAATTTTAAAACACGTTTTAATGTTAATAAATCAATCTCTATTACAATAAATCACTTTGTAGCTTGAGAACGTGTTTACCGATTTCATTCTTCTTAATTTAATTTTCTAATTCATTGTAGAAGGTTCTCACGGAAAGAAAAAAAGAGATTTTGACAAATTCATATTCGAGTTGTAAGAAGTTTGAACTTAAACGACGTTTTATTGAATCGTAATCTCTCAGTTAAATGAAAACAATAACGGAAGTTGCCAGCAAATCATAACACGAGCCCACTTACCTCTCGCACATCTGGGAGGAAAGTTTACGATCGTTGTTTATTGCGACCGTTAGGATGTTTGTGTTTCAACCATAATAAACATCGTTAGTTTTAAAATGCCGATAAATTTTAGGCGTCTAGATATAAGTAACGTTGGACAATACTTAGAATCGTCAAAAACTGAACGTTTTTTCCAAAGCGAACGAATACCGAACCTTCATATTTCACGGTTTCAGTGAATCAAATAAAATTCATTATCCCAAATAACTTTTGGCTTTTCAATTTCAGAAGTTATCGAACATTTTTAACTTTTCGTTGAGAATGCACAAAGGGCCTATCAACTTTTGCACAAAAAGTTATATTATTTAATTTTTTTGTATTTAACAAGAGTTGTTCATGAAGAAAAGAGTACATTTTGTTTCAGATAATACACTTGATAATACTTTGTCTTAGCTATTTATATCTATTTATTATTTAAGACAGCCCCGTTAGTCGAGAGGTCAAAGACCCTGACCACGAAACCAAAAGTCACAGGTTCGAATTCCGCTAGGGGCAAATGTTTTCTGTGGTGAACATGGACATTTGTACTCGAGTCATGGATGTTTATAAGCGTATTTAAGTATGCCTATTCGTTCACCTAGTATCCATAGGACTAGCTTATATGCTTAGTTTGGAACATCGGAATTGGTGTGTCAGTCTAGATAATTTATTATTATTTATTTAGGTTGCTAAAATATTAATCGCTATTCTAAATTATTTATATTATAAATGCAATTTCTACATAGTAATTTATCATAATATACATATTGGTATTGCATCTTAGTTAGATACATTATAATATCTAACACCATGGTACTATTTTAAAAATGAATAAAAATAAAGCTTTTGTTTTCCCTAAAAAGTTGAACCAATGTTAAGTGATTCTTTCCTTTTTCAATTAAATAACTATATTTATTAAATTAAAGCACATTTTTGCAGATACTACTAAATAATCTATGTTCTGAATATCATAAAAGCTATCAAAATACACAACGCATTTACAGATATGGTTCGGATAGCGTTTTATGTTTTTTCAACAAAAAGTCTATTTACCATGTGCGCGTTTATTTTTATAAATATTCGACAACGTTTTATTAAATTTGTTGGTCGCAGTATTCTTTGTAAAATATATATTTTTTTCATACCAATGGATCTGCAAAGAGAAAGCTATTAAATATCTATTTATTTAGGCCGAGTGTCCTCCCCGGGCTACTCTCGTGGTATCATCATATACTTATATCGGATTTACTATCGAGTAGTATAAAAAATCGACGAGAACTCTGGCTATCAGCAGGTTTGACGGCTTTGATGATGAAACAAGAGTTCGTTTCTTTTTAGGCCTTTGTTCTTCGTCATTCTTTTTTCACTGTCGTCTTAAATTCAATGTGAAACATGTTGATGTTCTATTATTTGAGGCGAGACCATTGCTAAGTACACATAGCAGTACATTACACATAATGTCATCAAAGATCTCTACCAAAATAAAGCTGTATTATTATATTTCCAATTTTGATTAGGCTATTGTAGATTAGAATACGTTTGTATTTTTCTAATATTGATGTCCTCATCAGCTCATTCATATCAAAAGTTGATGCGATAAAATTTTACATATTGCATTTAAAAAAGATCCATAAAAAAATCTGATGAATTTAAAATTGCAACGGTCCGTCCGCTCCGCGCGGCCACGTCCGCAAACAAAAAGCTATTAAAAAATCTATTTACCGCGGGCCCGCGCCGCATGCGCCGCGTATGCGACGAGTGATGGAATGCTGCTGTTCATTTGTTCGGGCGGCTCTTCCGGTTGAATTCCGATACAGCATCGATGTTTTTGGAATTGCGTCCAGTCTGTGTCTGACTGGGCCGTACTGGCTCGGGTCAGGTGACGGGAAATACTAATGGCGACATTTCGGTGTTTTGTGTTTGCTTCTATGTAGAAAATTACTGTTTCTCACGTTTTTTAATGAAACATTGAATTTAAGGTCAAAAACTTTAAAGCACCTCTAAAATTTTTGGCCTATAACAATTTTTTTTTTATTACTTTGAATAAAATTATGATTCACACAAAAAAAAACAGCATTACTACAAACTTTTGTTAGCACTCTGTTCCGACTTGTACTCGTCCTTTTATTATAAATAGTTTATTGTGTTGTATTTTTCTTGTGATAGATAGGAGGGATAGCTAACCAAAAAAATCATTTTTAACGCAATCCTTTCTGTGAAGTAAGAAAATGAGGTACATTGGCACATATTAATATAACCCACTGAAGTATATCGGAGCGGTGTCCATAAAGGTGGCTAACGAGGTTGTCGGCAGCGCGGGCGCAGTGATTAGCAGCAGATAATTAGTGGGGATCGCCTCTGGCTAAGTCCTCGCTTATACGAGTATGGGGAAATGTATTTAGCACAAAATATATCTAGCCTAGTATCCGACGAAGCTACATAAAAATATTCATAGCAGATTACTTACTTTGAGCTAGTATACTGCAGTATTAGCCTTATCTATAATAAATAAATATCAGACTACATCACATACATTGATCTGACTCCGAGGTAAGTAGCTTAAGCACTTGTGTTACGGATATCAGAATCAACAGTGGTATTACAAATATATACTTAAATATTGGATATTAACACCCAGACACAGAACAAACACAAGTATTCATCATACGAATGTTTGTCCTGGGTGGGGATCGAACCCACAACTCTTTGGCGCATGGGACAAGCTCACTACCGAATGAGCTATCGAGCCAGTCAAAATGAAACATATTGAGTAATTTACATTATTATATGCTTCATAATGTTTTAGTTCTTTTTACTGATAAATCTTTCGAATTGATTAAAGATTTAGCGATCTTTAAACATGCTCGACGCAGAATGAAATATATTTTGCAAGATCTTAAGTTTGGTACAACAATTATTTATGGTATGTGAAAGATCTTCGCCTATTATTTTTCGGTGTGATTACAAGCTCATATATGATTTTAAGTCACTAATATTAATGAACTAAAGTGCGTAAAGTGTAGTTAAGTCAATGACGTTAATTGTAAGTTAGCAGGGCAGTAGATACAACATCATTAGATAATGTGTAATGTTACTCAACGCCTAGCTTAATCTACACTATCACGACATGAAGTCCTCAAATGAAGACACTTAATTTTCAGTATCAAACCAGCGTGGCGGCGTGTAGTAACGAAATACGCCGGTAATTTTGTCGCTGAATATCGGCGAAGTAATTTACAGTGTTTGTGTCATTACATCTAGGTCACCTATGACTGATCACCTCCTAGGTAGTGCAGCTTCCTAGATAGGCGTTCCTAAAATAACTTGTTTAACTAAAATACGCAGACATAACATTTTTATTATAAGATTCGTACTTAAAGATTTCTCTATTAAAAAATATTTTGACATGATCTATAATATGTTTTATTAACACGTTGTCACTACTTGTTACTACTTTTCCACAATTTTCCATCTAACCCAGTCAAGTTTTATTTTTGGCTGAATGTAGATGGGCCTGCTGCCCCTTTGTCTCTGCCTACCCCTTCGGGGATTATGGGCTTGATGTTATGTATGTATGTCTATTAACATATAATGTAACGTACTTATAATTTAAGATTAAGCTAAAATGCTTTATAACGTTAACTCAATTTGACCTATTTCGCCCCAATACAAAGTAGTAGGTACTGTAATCCTAAAAGCAATTCCGTCTTACGAGCCGTCGCATTGTTTAACCGGCGATCGGAATCGGCCTTCCGGGACAATGACGTCACCGGGGCGCACAATACGCGCTTCATTATCATGCCGGGACAATCCCGGCCTCGGCCATACTCACTGTGATCGGTGGCGCCATAGTACAATGTGGGGATAAATATATTTTTTTGTCAGAGTGTTTTGGTTGAGGTTCTGATGATCACCACATACCTCCAAAAGAATTAGAAGCACTTTACCAAGTGCAAATTTTGATCAAAATATCGGGTCGCCGGCGTCAGCAACGCTTAAGTTACGCCATGAACTCTGTGGTAGATATTGAATAAGTGAACTTTGAGTTTCAAAACAACGGCACATGTACCAATAAGACACAAGCAATAATTACAATTAAAATTCTACATACTAATACTGCCCTAATAGTCTTCAAGCTAAGACACTAATTCTGTCATCATTTGCACTCAAAGGATTCCTTGTTAATCGTATTAGAGAGATGTATCATAAAGCTCCGTGTACATCAGTTATTGCTCGGTGGGTTAAGCCTCTCACATTAAGAAAATAACACAGTATCTTGAAGAAAGAAGGTCAGCTGATTTTTTGTGATGTTATTCGTTACAAAATATTACTTCATGTCAAAAGGTAATTAAAATGTCCATTGATCAGTTCACGTGTTCTACTTTTCTGTATTTTTACTGTAAACTCACTCATTCATACGCTTTGTGAAAGATTAGTTGCAAATTAAATTGGACCCACAGAGCAATGTAAGTCTATTGCCCAGGGCTTAACTATAGATAGGCGACGTGTTTTGTACCATGTCGGCCCCGGCGATCGGTTAGTCGGACAATGACTATCGGCCATTATATTACGATCACGTCGAAATGGTTATATTGATATATACAGCCTTTGATGAGCTTTATTACATCGTGATGTGCGTTGCCCTTATACATAGCTATAAATATAGATTGTGAAGTCATTTAAATGATACATGTCTTGTGATTTTCTTAGATTTTTCCTTTTCATAATAATCTATGTATAATGTTGGTTTGGGACTTAAAAATAATGTGCCAACTGTAATTCTTGCCTAGCGTATCGTAAAAGGCGACTAATGGTATATCGGGTTTTCGGTATGTGATTGTGTAGGCGATAAGCTAGCCACTTATTACTACTTTTTCACAATTTTTCATCGAACCTAGCCCAGTTTTATTTTTGGCTGAACGTGGTTAAAGAGGCCTGCTGTCTCTTTTGACTCTGCCTACGTCTTCGGGGATTATGGGCGTGATGTTATGTATGTATTATGTATGTAATAATCTTTCTAGGGTTGTATGAGTTTATGAAAGGCTATATCAGTTTTGTGTGATTATTTTTTTAGGTAACTGATCAAACTTAATGATCGCCACAAGCTAAAATCGGGTGATTAAAAAACGGATCTGATTTAGTTTATAAATGCGTTCACAACATCCAACACTTCTCATAGTCGTCATCTATTAGAACAAACATCATCGCATTTCTTGTCATTATAATTATCAAATTGCAGTATTTATTAAATTTATTCCGTATCCTCTGATTTTAATAGCTATGACAAGGTAAATCAAGGTTTCTAATGAGGGGCGCAACATCAATAGAAATACGAATTCATTGTTGATTTTACACTTTGATGATTTCACATTATAATTCCCATTTGATATCGCCGCGCGTTTCGTATTTTACGCTAAAAATAGAAAGGTCATGTCATAATTGTAATTTATATCGGGCTACATTTAATTTATTCTTGTAAAAATATTGTTGATATACCGCGTAGGATGCCGTTGTCTTAGTGACGGATCAGTGGGTGTTAATTACATTTGTCGGCGTAATGGAAATCAAAAACATAAATGTGAAATGAGAGACAAGTTTAATATTTTGATTTATGCCTTGGTTGTTGACTTCAAAGACAAAAGAAGTAAGATCTAAATAGGTGCCAAGTTCAATAGTGAGTCCTGAAATTTATTTATAACAACATAAAATATCATTTTTTCTTATAACTTAGGATAATATATTGTAGCCTAAGGTCTGACTTGGCTAGTTCTCATATACGAATTATATTATAGCGTTTGCAAGTTCTCTACCTGTTACTTGTCGGTTCTTATTTTATTATTCCGACAATTTGGCTTTTTGTTAGAATCTAGCCATCCAATCTAGCCAACATAATAATTCGTTATAAGTACTAAAACGGAAATATTTGGATTAAAAAAATTAAGATTGGTATTCGACTTGTAATATATTCACGTGAAGACCTTATTAAAATCCACATAAAGGCCGGCTGTCATTAGTTTTGATTGCTGATTATTACAGTTACAGGCACTAAGTATAAGTTAATAAGTGTTCCTAATAGAATCAATTAAATGAAAAATTATAATAACATGATAAAAATTTACCAGTTTCTGATTTAGTCCTTTTTTATTCACCTAATTACCTATCTGCATGCCAAATTTGAACCTTCAAGGTCACCTGGAACTGGGTTAAAGTTTTGATATATAAGTCAGTCACTGATTAAAATGTATATTTTTGTACGTTAATATCTAAATAACGTGTTTATGAAATTTGGAGCATATATGTATTTCGTAAGTCTCAATATATGATCTAAATTTGACACGTTTATGTTAATTAGTTTTTGAGTTATGAGGGGGTCAAAAGTGGCTCTAAATGGTTCGTGTAATATTACACACAATGTTGTTCGCTAGTTCTGTTACTTGAACTTGGCTTGACACGCTACCGCGTGTCTAGGTATGATAGAAGTAGACAATATTGTTTCGCCCACTTCGCCGATTACAAAGGTTGCTCTTCAATTTATATTTAATACTTAGGTGTTGTAATCGGAGTATCCCTTACAATGTTTAATTATATTATATAATAATAATTACATGATTCATGGACAGGCCCGTTGGTCGAGGTCGCAACCCTGGCCAGGAAACCAAGGGAAAACCGCTAGGGGCAAATATTTCGTGTGATGAACATGGATATTGGTACTCGAGTAATGGATGTATATAAACATATTTAAGTATGTCTATCATAAGCTTAGTTTGGAACTAGGGAATTAGTGTGTCGGTCTGAAGAATTTATTTAATTTATTATTATTATTTATTTAATTCATCTTTCTAGCGTTATATCCCGTGCTTAGGCGGGGTCCGCTTAGACCATAATCCAGGATTTAGCAAGTCTGGTAATTACATTGAAGCGACTGCCGATCTGACCTTCTTAACCCTTAGATAGGGGAACCAGACTATTTTTGGATCATGGTTACAAATCCAAAGTTGTTTGAATTTGCAGGTTTCATCACGATGTTTTCCCTCACCGTCGAGCTAGTGGTATAAATACGTACATAGATTTGAAAAATCCAGAGGTACATGCCCGGGATTGAACCCGCACTATTCGGTTAAGAGGTTCGTGTCCTTACCATTGAGTTACCACCGCTCTATTATTTTTTATTTAATTCTCAAGTGTATGCGTAGGTACAGTCCGATGTTGGTCTGGGACTTAAAAAGAATGTGCCAACTGTATTTCTTGCTTATGTATAAGAAAAAGAAAGAAAAGGTAACAGGAGAACAAAAATCAACGCACTTTTACAACTTTACACAAATTTGCACATAAGTGTGTCGCATTCATCCAAAACGGCGATAGCTCAGCCTGGGGTTTACCGAAGGACACCGATGATTTTCAGCTATATCCTGAGCCTATAGATATAAAAAACCCAGCATCATACAATAAATTCATTAAAAAATTATGGAACTTCCAAAATAATTCTCATGGTTTGGTTAAAAACATTATATTATACAAAATTTCATACAGCTTTATACCATGCATAAAATTGGCGCTGCTAAGTTGCTGCAGAGTTTAAAATTGGCCGCAAAGTTGTTTGTCATAATAAGCAAAGAGTCGACGTAATAAACAGGCCATCAGTTACGCGCCGTGTGCGAGCGACCGGCGCGCTCGCTCCGCTCTTTGCGCTCAGCTCGCTCGTCGCGCTTAGCGGCAATAAGTCAGCCGCTGCGCTCTTAGTGCATCTTAAAGTGGAGTGGCAGTGTTTAAGTAAATGTTTTTTGCTTTCTCTTACATACTTCCTACTTAATTTGTCTTACTTTATCCTTTTATTACTTCTGAGTTCTATGTTTAAATCCTAGAGATGAATATATTTTTACAATTTAATTCTCTTGTGAACTTACTCTTGTACCATTATTTACCGAAGTAAAACTTATACATCAAATTTGATTATTTTTTGTTTTTTTAACAATATTAAGTTTATCCTCCAATAAATCAATAAATTCAATATTCATTTATATCCTTCTCATTAATATCTTCAAGTTTAAACCATTTTATGGGTCTCTTGTAATTTTGATAATAGTCTTAAGAATTACTTATAAGATAAGTATTTAATAGGAATTTTGAATTAGCTAACACTAACAAATTTTCCAATGCTGCACAATCGGTGAATATAGCCACAATGAAAGTGCTTCTCCAAATGACTGTCATCAGTACCGGCGGTGGTCTGATTCGTCGCGCCGCACTATGCAAATTGAATTAGCTCGTAGTCATAACATTACGATTGCGTCCGGGTCGTGGGGGAGGGGGGGCGATAATCGTGACTATTTCGTTTCTTTTACCGTTGTCACCGTATTCAATGTTATGTAAAAAACTGTTGATTGGCAATCAACAAGAAGACACAAGCCAATCTCATGAAAAAATATCAATCCTCAGGAAGAGTCAAGTTTCTAGAAATATGTATATTACGGCTTGCTGAATGAAGCTCAAACTTGATCCTTTTAACTTAAAAAAAGCACAATCCACTTTCTGGCTTTGTCATAATATCTGTCCAATTATATCAGATCGTTGTTTTTATCATTCAAATTGCATTTACCTTCAAAAGCTTTAAATCGAAACGACCTTTGAATTGATTAATATTAAGCAGATATCTAAGATTGTATGACATCGGTAATTAGATAGTAACGAAGCTTATAAAAATGCGTTTAAAAAGTACAAGACTAAATTAATCGCAATCCTCGGCAGCTTGACCGCAAATAGTCTATTAAGCAATTATCTGAGTGCTAAATTCTCGTTACATAATCACCGCGGATGCGCGGCGCGATCTCTTTCGCCGCATTATGTAAATTGGGTCGCGCTGTAGTGAGCACGCGAGGCGCGTCACGGCGACTCGCCAATTTGCTATTTTATTAACAACAAAACATGTAAGTCGTCTATTCTACCGAATGACTTTGCGGTAGGTAGGCAATTTGCGGAAACGTGTAAAGCTAAAGCGGTGTTTTTCACATTGTGGAGTTTCGCACACGATTTACATTTTGTTTGCGAACAAAAACGGATTAAATCGAATCTAGGGCAAGTCACTAAATAAAATTACAAGCGAAGGTAAAAAAAAAAATATACTGGCTCAGCGATTGTTAAAAAATTCAAACAAAGATTGTGCTAATTCCTATTTCGTTGTAGGGCTGAAGACGATTCACCTCGCCTCGCGATCTCTTTTGTGCGCCGACGTCGGGTTATGAAAATTGGGTCGCGCCGTGATAGCGCGAGACGTGTGCCGGCAGATGCACGCTGGGAGTGTCACGGCTACTTTTACATTTTACAATTCTAATATAGCGAACTAGACGCGACAGAAATGTGGCGTGTATTATGGTAATGGAACAGAACTTAGTATTTATACTAAGTTACTCATACAGACCCCTTTAACGTTGTGGTCCTGTTCGTAGTCGGAGGTCGCTTTAGCCAATGTTGTAGCTTTATTTATTAAGTTGAAGCTACTTATAAACTGGACTTATCCACGTAAGTAGGTATTAACTTGGAACTTAAAAAGAAAAACTCGGGATATCGTATCGCGGCATCAATAACTTCTACTTTTAGCTTAGTGACTAACAACATAGAAATCAATATATTAGACACTATTTCAAGACTGGCCCGTTGGGCGAGTGGTCAGAGACCCTGGCCACGAAACCAAGGGTCACGGGTTCGAATCCCGCTAGGGAAAAATGTTTCGTGTGATGAACATGAACATTTGTACTCGAGTCATGGATGTATAAACGTATTTAAGTGTCTTTCCGTTCACATAGTATTCATAGTTCAAGCTTAGGTTTAGTTTGTAACTAGGGAATAGGTGTGTCAGTTTGGAGATGTTTTTAGAAGGCAGAGTTACAGAGGCGCCCCTTTAACCACATTCAGCCAAAAATAAAACTTGGCTGGTTTGATGGAAAATTGTGATAAAATAGTGACAAGTGGCGTGCTCGTCGCTTACACAATCACACATCTAAAACCCGATATACCATTAGTTGCCTTTTACGACCTGCTAGACAAGGAACACCGTTGGCACATTCTTTTAAATCCTAGACCACCATGGGATAAATCCGTTGTTTTGTTATTTTGAATGACAAACTACATGAGTTTTTATTTAAAAAGTTATTTTAATCAAACTACGCTTATCGAAAAGCCTATATAGGGTTTTTAATTAATAGTAGTCCCTCAATATTCCGCATCGCTTCTATCTTTTGTAAGCAAACGCCCCATTATGCAAATTGGACGGCGCGGCGCGACCCGTCGCGTTCTGTTAACGCGCCAGAACACGCGTGGCGGGTCGGCCCGGGACACGCCACGAGTGTCACTGTGACTATTCTGTTTTAAATGTTTATTACACTGACAAGTGTTCCACTAGATTATGCTTTACACCAATGTTGAAGTCCCAATGTACGTTAATTTAGAATGAATATTAGTTTACTATTATTCGTTATATCTTATATTTTCATCTGAACTGGAGCTTATTAGATAATTTATCTCAAAAATTCATTTATTAGTTTTCGGAGCGTTTGAATATTAAATATGTCTTGTGCCCTTATTTCAATTTGAAGCCAATGATACTTTTGAACTCGGCTATAGAGAATTACATTACACCAGAGATAATTTTGTATTGAATTTCAGTCAAATAAGAATTATATTCTTTAAATCTATTAATTATCTACAAAGACGTTCTTCTTAATTTATTGTAACAAATTGCTGTATTCTAAATAGGAGAAGAAGAAACGTACTAGCTTAAGCACTTGTGTTACGGATATCAGAATCAACATTGGTATTACAATTAAATACTTAAATATTTAATATATACTTGAATATTACTACTCAGACACAGAACAAACACAAGTATTCATTATACGAATGTTTGTCCTGGGCGGGGATCGAACCCACAACTCTTGGGGCAGGGTCACTACTGAATGAGCCATCGAGCCAGTCAAAAGTTATACTCAACCGAATGATTCATCAAGCCAGGTGAGAAAAACGATGTAAGCCAAGAGGCTCCCAGTGGCAGCGCGCCGAGTGCGTCAGAGCAGGCGGAATGCGCGCGGAGCGCTTTGTGCGAGCGCTGCAGGCGCGGCGACTATGCAAGCAAGCGCGACGGGCTGCATTTTTGCCGTACATTAGCGGGAACAAATCTTGGGCCCATAGGAACTTAGCTTGTGATGTAGAATAACTAGACGAAATTTAAACCATACATCTACTACATACATATTTAATGGCACGCGTCATTGTAATTAGCACAAGAGCGACACTCCAACCCGAGTATCATTATTAATGGGTTGTCACACCATAATTTTGTTGTCTTTTTATTCTGTTGGGGGTACACACGTTTCGTTTCTTTTCTTCTACAATGCTACTAAATTACCAAACGGTATAATTATAATTACAACTCATAAGACTCGTAACTCACCACCGCGCCAAGAAAATAATTACATATTGGTATTTTCTGAATAAAACCTAGGTTTCATGAGTAAATATAAGAATTTACGGCTATCTAGATAGCCGTAGATTATTTGTGAATAACATGAATCGTTTACCGCTGACCGTTGACGCCACTCGCGGCGGCGGACAGATGTCTAAAGCCGTAAAATCTGTGTGACTGTGTAGCAGCTTGACGTAGCTCAGTGTCTGAGGGGTTACTAGTAGCTTAATGGAAATATACTTTCGTGAGATTTTGTAATCTGTCAAGCAAGCAGTTCTTGTTAAAACAAAATCTATGGATGGATATTGGATTGGCAACATGGTCCCATATTTGTATTTGTATCGTGAATGAAGCTGCATTTGATTATTTTTATGATGTAAACATGGTTATAATTTGTCCGGTTTCCTGTAAGAGGTTTAGACGACATAATGTAAAATATAAAATATTAGTCAATATAATGTAAAATACTCGCCATGAATCAAGTTAAGATCACAACCCGATTGAAAACAGGACAAAATGCTGAGAGGACTTTTTCAAAATCTATTGTATAAAGACCCGGGCTTCGTTACTTTAAATAACAAAGTGGAAGCGTTATCTAATATATTCCGCCGCGGAGTGGCTCAGCTGATACGATCAGCCATCAGCCATCAGCCGGCGCAGCCATCGCCTTTGGTCTGAATATTCAGCGCGCATCGCCCCGCAGACGCAGTGCTTGCCCTTTTAACTGACGGATCAATCTCGCGACGGATCGCGACGGCAGTAAATGCATGCTCGAGACGCGCTCAAATAATTAGGTTTATCGGGAGATGCTGCTTTGTAATTTAGACGATGCTGACGTGGAGAATTTTGGGAGGGTAAATAATATTTCAAAGATGTAATTACTTGTTTTTGGTTAAGGCTTCGTTCATGTAGAAATACATTTTGGTCCATCAAGCTTAAAAGTCGGTCTAAAAAAGAAGGTCTTATAATGAGTTTTCAACAAACAATTATAAGACAATTGGTCGCAGGCTTTTAGGAATCGGCAAATAAACTTATTGTGTTGTTCTGAAATTTCCAAGTTATAACATAAAGTTTCATAAAATATCTAAACAAATAATCTTAGAGAATTATTAACAATTGGGGACCTTAAACGCTATTGTCAGTGTTATATCATAATTTGGGAAATTTTGTACGAAAAAATAATTACCTGTCTGTACTGGCAGGTTCTACGCCACACAGGTAGGTAGAAGAATAATGAACAGATCTGTCAAACGTATTTTGTTTTTCTTTAGTGACGTTTGCTGGCTAATGGCCGTCTCTTGTACATTTACTTTAAAAAACATTTTTGTTTGGTGGAAGAATTTACTTTCCGTATTTCAAATATCCGTTATTTAAAATGCTCGTGAACGTTTTATTGTTATTGCTGTGAAGGTCAGCTGACAGTGTGCAGGATCTTGGACAAAAGGATATCTGGTGAGCGAACTATTTATTTTATTAGTTTTTTGGTTGAAATACGTTTCAACTTATTTATACTTCTATCATTTTATATTTTTATCACCAAGTATTTTGGGCGCCACATGTTAAATTCGTCTTTTCTGTTCGGATCTGTTCTAATTTAATTTGTCTGCAACTATATTTTTGTAGCTTCATATACCTATTATCTTCGAATTGGCTGTACTGTCTTGATACTACTCAAATTTAATAATGAAGAGATAAAATGTATTAAGTCTATTTAATAGGCTGCCTCTTCAAAGACTACAAATCCATAATGATAACTCATATTTTAATTGTTAAAACATAAAATAACATTTGTGTTAAGTACTGATTAGCCTACATTACATTTTCCATGTAATGTTAATGATAATTTCCTCTTTCATACAATGTCAAAATTAATATTGTTTTAATAGACGTACGAGTATAACCAACCGCGCGTTGTTGCGACCGCATCCAATTGAAAGTCAATTATCTGTTATGATAACCGTTACGTAACTAATTAATCTTCACAGAACCTTGAATATGTAATCAAAGTTCGCCGAAAAACCGCAGCGTTCAGCGTTCACTAAACAAACATGTCTACCCAGTTTGCGGCCGCGCCGGATAATGAACCGAAATATGTTTACGAAACCGACAACCGCGCATTATTGGTCCGCACGCCGAAACATTAATGCCCACTAACAAACGGCTTGTAATAATACACTATTTGACATAGATTCAGCGATAAATATCGCCTAATTAATATTTCCCATCGACGCAAAGCTACGTTGATTAATGGTGTTGCGCGATCGACCTTTCGAATCATCGTCAATGAAATTCTATCTGAGTCTTTAGCAAAAATTTCTAAGTTAAAGAAAATGATAACAATAGTTGGAGGAGGGCGGGTTCAAACCCGGGCACGTACCTTTGGATTTTTCAAATCAATGTACGTATTTATACCACTAGCTCGATGAAATCTGCAAATTTAAACCACTTTGGATTTGTAACCAATGATCCAAATATTGTCTGGTTCCCCTATCTTAGGGTTACGAAGGTCCAAAGGGCAGTCGCTTCAATGTAATTACCAGACTCACTAAATCCTGGATCATGGTTTAAGCAGACCCCGTTAAACACGGGACATAACGCTAGGAACATGAGTTCTACATAGTTGGTTGGATAGAATTTTTTTTTTAAATGAACGCCAATTTCTGATTGGTTGGATTAAAACGTCCAAAAAAATTGTTCGATAAGTAACAATTAAAACACCAGGTTCCGTATATACTATAGCTACCCCCAATTCCTATGAGAGGCGCGTGCTCCGCTGCTCGTAGTTCCACAAACAAATATATTTCTGCGCGACTGATCTCATTGTTCACTCCATTATTTGCCGCGCGTATTTACCGACGTCCCAGTTAATCTGTCATTGTTTTAGTTAACATGAATAATGCAAACTAGGATTAATTAACGAGTTTCAAACGATTCGGCGACAATGGCCGGTGACAGTGTAGTCAGATGCACACGAGGTTTTGCGAGCCGATCAAATCAATTGTATTGTACTTTTTTACTGACTATTTTAAGTTAATTGCTCTATGTTTTTGTTTAACTTAAATATTTTATTTATACCAGCTTTTGTTTGTGGCCCGTGTTTGCGTTTTTTGTGTTCTTTCACAGGGTGTAAAGTTTTGGTACAAGAAATTTAAACAAATAAGTTGGTGGTTTATAAGGTTTTTCTAAGATAATTCTTAATAAAATATAAGTAATAATGCGCTAAGATACTTAATAAATATAAATAAATAAATATCAGACCATCACATACATTGATCTGACTCCGAAGTAAGTAGCTTAAGTACTTGTGTTACGGATATCAGAAACAACAGTGGTATTACAAATATATACTTAAATATTGGATATTAACACCCAGACACAGAACAAACGCAAGTATTTATTACACGAATGTTTGTCCTATGTGGAGATCGTACCCGCAAGTCTTGGCGCATAGGGTAGGGTCACTACCAAATGCGCCATCGAGCCCGTCATTAATAGAAAATAAATTTTGAATATGAGTAGTAGGTTCGAAATTGATGTTTAAGTCAAACTTTGAAAACAATAAAAACCTTTAACTTAACAGTATAATAAGTTTTTTGTCCAGATCCATAGAATTAGGGTCATATATGGCCGCTGAGTGACCAGACAACATTATGCTAAAGGTGAAAAAAGTCACGTTAAAAGAGTTACGTATTAGTACGATTCTTTCGCGTTGTATCAAAGGTTCGAGCAAGACACAAGAAACAATTGAAACATTTAACAAGTTGCTTTTGCTATTAAATGATCTGTCATCCGCCAGGCGCCCGCGGCGAGTTGTGCAAGTTGCGCGGAACGTAATGTACCGCGGGCGCGGCGCGGCGCGCGCGGCTGTGTCAACAATCGTTAGCTAGTTCGCGTGGACACCGGCGGCGCACTTGGCTCTGCGTAGATTTCTTACAGAGAAACTATTTATTTTACTTTATTTTCACAATCCTTTAGATGTAGTTCAGTAGCTCTATTTCAAACTAAAAAAATATTCGGCGTACCAGTTTTACGTTTAATTATACTATATAAACAGTTTACGGATACAGTTTCTATAATATTTCATGTAAAATAAATGTTAATAAGTATGTAAATCATTCACATCATCAACACTTAAACCATTGTTAATTAGATTGGAGATATGACATTTATTTGAGTTAAATAGGCCATTGCTTCAATGTTATAATGGAACGAAACCCTGAAGTTCGGAATCCAAGAAATTTACGTCATAAAGTTCTACGTCAAGTCGTTATAAGCTACGCAGTATCAGATGCAGTGCGAAATATGTTATGTTATAAGTGAGCGGCGGCTCCCCCGCGGTCACCGGACTGGCTGTTAATTGGCTCCGCTAAATTACAATTTCGCGCGATCAGTTTACTTTTCATTAGGAGGGAGATGTCAAGCAATAATTAATATACACGAGGAGTCTGATTATTAACACAAGCAATTGTCAAAATGTAGAGCTTATCCCAATATTTGCATTCAAATCAATGTTAATACAAAGACAGAGATAACATGTAGCGACATATAGAGACGATCGTATTACGCCTCGAGGCAGTCAAGACAACATCTCCAATAACGCTGTCAACATATAACGATGATTGACCTGTTGAAGTTACATAAACAAACCAGGACGGTATATAAACAACTTGATTAGCGCGTCGCAGAAAGTACGGCGTAACTTTGAAAATTAAATTAATGTCATCTGTAGCTTATTTAAAACTACAAGTGTTCGACAAGCTCGATGGCGCATGAGGTAGTGACCCTGCCCCATGCGCCAAGAGTTGTGAGTTCGATCCCCACCCAGGACAAACATTCGTGTGATAAATACTTGTGTTTTTTCTGTGTCTGGGTGTTAATATCCAATATTTAAGTATATCTTTGTAATACCACTGTTGATTCTGATCCGTAACACAAGTGCTCAAGCTACTTACCTCGGAGTCAAATCAATGTATGTGATGTAGACGGATATTTATTTATTTATTTATTTATTAAGTGTCTTGTGGCGTAGTAGACAAGGATGTTGCGTAAGATACCACATCTATTGAAACGTGATGATTACACGGACCACACTAGTTGTACGTTGGTTTGGGACATAAAAATAATGTGCCTACTGTTATATTTGCCTAACCAGCTGTAAAAGGCGAGCAAATAGGTTTATGATTGTTTTGGTGTTGAGCTGGCCATTTGTTTTTCAAAATTCAGGGAATGATACATCCGTATGTATTAGTTGTGTGTAAAAAGGCGCTTATGTGCATATTTCGGGGTACATGAGAACTAATTAAAAGCAAGTGATGCAAAAGAAGATAACGTACCTTGGCTTTTGTATTCTCGTGTTCGCTACATAAGTTGTTACAGCCAGTCCCTCTCACTCCCTCTCGCCGGTCGGCTAATAACATAATTTCTATTGTTTGCGTTAATTTTACGGTCAGTTACACCCTATTAAGATTATCTCGAGACAGGAGGGCCGCGCAGTCGCCATGGTTACGGGAGGACCCGAGGGCTTAAAATTGCCATTTTGGAAAAAGTATATAAACGATTTATTTAACAGTGCGCTTATACAATGGTTCTTAATATACCTTCAAACTGATATGCGCAGAGGGGTATGACGACCAAACGAAGTTTGTTCAGTCCTATGTTGGCCTGGGACTTAAAAAGAATGTGCCAACTTTGTTTCTTGCCTAGCATATCGTATAAGGCGACTAATGGTATATCGGGTTTTAGGTATGTGATTGTGTAGGCGACGAGCTAGCCACTTGTCACTACATTTTCACAATTTTTCATCTCACCCAGCCCATTTTGTTTTTGGCTGAATATGGTTAAAGGGACCTGCTGCCTTTTTGTCTCTGCCTACCCCTTTGGGGATTATGGGCGTGATGTTATGTATGTAAGAAGTTTGTGATGAACAAAAATGACCTTTGATTGAAATAGGTGGCCAGAGCAATATTACCGTTCCTACGTCGCGTTGGGCACCTTCTGGCGAAGTGTTTCAGACTCACCTTACCTACATTGACTTATACTAGATCAGCACTGATATCATTTAATCACGCGATAAGATGACCTATTTTATGCCAAGCACTAGTCACGTACTACACACAGCGGGAGCAGTAGTGTAGTTATACATTAATACTTTCGACATCAGCTGCCGCAGCGCTCTGCCGCGTTAAAAATGCAATGTATACAAAGGCACGTGCCCGCCTGGCGTTGTTTGAGGACAAGCGGAGAGGCGGCGTGTTTGAATAACCTCTACCTCCAATAGGAGGTGGAACAGGCCATGATGGTCCCATGTTGGTCTGGGACTTAAAAATAATATACCAACTGTGTTTCTTGCCTAGCATGTCGTAAAAGGCGACTTATGGTATATCGGGTTTTGGGTATGTGATTGTGTAGGCGACAGGTTAGCCGCTTGTCATTACTTTTTCACAATTTTCTATCTAACCCAGCCCAGTTTTATTTTTGGCTTAATGTGGTTATAGGGTTTTCTGCCCCTTTGACTCTGCCTACTCGGGGATTATGGGCGTGATGTTATATATGTATCTAGAACAGGAGTTTTTGTTTAGAAGTCTCATTTAGTTTAATGTGAATTTCGCACTTAAACGTGGTTTGCAAAATATATCGCGAATATATTTAAATTTTAAATAAAAAAAATATATTGAAGTAAAAAATTCGTGGGTAATATTTATATTCGTTACTATTCCATATAAATACTGGTCAAATCTTAATAGTAACCCCACTATGATCCACCGAAAGCAGTCGTTTTATAACGGAGGCCCCGGGTCTCAGATGTATTCGTCATGTTCACTTTGTTAAACTCGGCGCGGCTGCGGAGTTTTAATAGCGGAGCGCGGCTTTGTTCCGGCCGCCGACGTGCTCGTGTAATCGCGCCGCGGCCGTGTTGTGTACAGCCACATTATACGGGAACACCTATATAAGATTTTATAATATATACGCCCCCACCACACTACTTCTTTTCTTGACTGGCCCGATGGCGCATTCGATAGTGGCCCTGCACCATGCGCCAAGAATTGTGAGTTCGATTCCCACTCAGGACAAACATTCGTATGATGAATGCTTGTGTTTGTTTTGTGTCTGGGTGTTATTATCCAATATTTATTTAAGTAATACTATTGTTGTTTCTGATATGCGTAGCACAAGTGCTAAAGCTACTTATCTCGCAGTCAGATCAATGTATGTGTTGTAGTCTGATGATATTTGATTTCTCTAAATAAAGCATTATTTCTAGTGCTACAATAATATTCGTCTAATCGATTTCGTTCATGAGGCCAATCTCAAAGAAGATTAGCCAACAGCCAACTACGCAGGAGATATTATTTACAAGTGACTGAAACACAGGTGCATTATTTTTTACTTAATTCTCGTAGTCCGATAAGGGTGCCAATAGACGTAACCGAAGATCTAATGGTCGACTTTGGCCAGACAGGATCCCAATTGGGAATTCCCCAAGTAACAAAACGGAGTGAAATAGCACCTACTTTCTGCCTCCGGGCTGGCACTGAGTAATTTTAATTAAAACATCCTGCCGACATTTTTTTCAACCCTGGATTCGAATCCAGGGCCCTTTGGTCCTTAGTTAGAATTGTTGCCATAGAGATATACAATAGATCAACGAGACGCTAGTGCTACATGCACAAATAATTAAGATTAAGACCTGTTTCTTCAGTTTCAACATCATTCAAAATCTGTACGATAATCTAAACCATGGAACCAATAGGATTCTTAAATTAATTTCCTAGAGGATTGAGCATAGGAATCCAAGAAAAGATAATTTCTTTACTACTTACTAAACTTCACGCCACTTCCCTAGCGGGGTAGGCAGAGAGAGGTCTTTATAGTTTATTTATTTAATCAAGAAATAATAATAATTTGTTATCCACTAACCATAACTATAATAGCGACGTCTCAATACGATCACGTCTTGCCGATTAAGAAACACCACTAAACTGCTGTTATAGCACTAGTTCCAATTGTTACGGAGGCTTGGGAGCGAATGGGCCCTAAATATGACTCCGAGATAGTAATTAGTTTGTTCCACTTCCAATATGGACTACGAGGCCATTAAATTCAGGAGATTTCTGGGGCGGTAGTGTTGTGCCCGTGTGGTCAATTAGCGAATTGTATGTACTGTACGATCCTTTGTGGTATTATTATTTTACAGTTCAGTTGGATTTGGGAGATGTACTGGTATGTAATGTACCGATTTTCAGAATTGACGTTTCTGAATCAAATCTCGTAAATAAAAGAAATACAATATTCCTTAATCAAATTTCATCGTATAAACTAATACAGAGCTTATACAAAAAATGCATCTTTACTCGCACTCTCATTGTATATGCTCTGACTTTGTAAGATGCAATTTAAAATTAGGTGTGTTTATGTTGATACATAATATTCAACTTCACGGTTTAATAAAACTGAAGTATTTTAACAATCGCTCTTAAGTTTTGACGTAGGTTACTATAGTTATGAATATTTTATATACAATAGCTTTTGCGACTACATATATAAACTATACTTTGTGAAAATTGGAAAAGTGGGAGGCATCGGGATATTATGTATCCTCTGCTAATCCTGGATAATGTAGTCTATTTATTGATAAGAATTTTAATATTATTATTAAGAGAGTTACTGCGCATGATTTATGATTGGTTTAAGGTCGCGTTTTCGTTCACTGCAGAGGAACGAATCCGAACCGGTCCCAGTGCTCACGCGGCACTGCGGAGCCATTCGGGCCAGTAATTTGGGCCCTGTGATTGCTCTTGCGTATTTAACGACGCGCCCGCGCGGGCGTTAGTTGCGTCATTATTGTTGTTTTGTTTTGTTTGCCGCGCCCCGGAGCTTCGGAGTTGCGAAGCGATCAGTGGAGAAAGAAACGAGCGGGGCCTGTGGGCACTAAATGCATTAAATATCGCATTAGGCCAATGTTGGTCTGGGACTTCAAATGGCTGAAGAACTCATGTCATGTAATCATTTAGCTAAATTCGTCTGGGACTTCAAAAAAGTGTGACGTAAATTTCGACTCATGGTGTATTGAGTTTGTGATTTGCACAATTTGACGAAAACTGAGCAGTAAGCAAAAACGAAAATATGGCGTTTCAGATAGTGGTAATATTTAAAATGCAAGTATTTGTATGCAACATAAAGGTTTGATTGACATTAAGTTTACTTATTATTATTCACTTGATTTGAAAGAAAAATAGCAAGCAACTTTTATTCAGAAAAAACGAATAAATCAGAACATTACACAGCCAACAAAAAACGCATAAAGAATAATTTTCATACAACACCGCAGACAGGTGGAACGATATAAATATAGAACTTATTTTGTTCCAACAGTCAGCGTCACCTGTGTTGCTGGTATATTTTTAGGTAGCTAGACTACCTAAAAATCAATTTTTCAAAGTTGGCAATCTGTAAGTTACATACAAATAAATGTGCTTTTGGCTTAACGGTTATTAGTGCGCAGCCAAGCTTTTAAACTATTATTCTTAAACTACAGTATGGTTTACCACACTTGCATTGTATTTGATTTATAATTGTTGTGCAGTCAACAATGTGCTATGTTTTTAATTAGGTATTATTAAGGTATTGAACGATTCAATAAGTGTATTTAATTTAAATTTTAACGAAAAATATATACATGGATAAGTTAAACGTCAAATGAGATGTATTACCCTGAGCACACGTATTATTACGGGATGACTATTAGTATTTCTGCAAACTGTCACAACAGACACAATAAACAAGACTGAAGGATTCTCGTTTGTTGAGGGTTTTGTGAATTAAAACATCCAAAAGATGGCGTAACTGTGACGTGCGGTCTTGTCAACCTCCTCATTCGTTACTTGTCAGAACAAACTGACATTCTGTCCACATTGAGCCAATAGTGACAGTGATAAGACCAGGAGACTCTCTCGTGCCACCTAGCGGATTTTGTATTTTTAAAAACCCTCGTTGGCTGTGCCGAAAGCTCTGAGCCATCGACATTGTCACATCTATTTTGACGTGAATATAATCTCTGCTCACATACGAAACGAAACAATAGCTACATTGTTTCGAAAACTTTCCCGCAACAATGTTAGCGCAGCTGCCGAGCGAGGGAAGCCGCGTGAAAAGTTGTAGGATGGTGAAGTCGCCGCGGATTCTGGTTGAACATAAAGGCGCGCGATGCGGACGGGTGGGTGCAGTCCGAGTGTTTTGTGTTGCTTGTAACGACATTGTCGCATCGTTTGTTTCACCTATGTTTGCGTTAGGTAATGGCGACAATGAAGAACATGAAGTGTTCGCATTTTGCACATTCTTGCTAGTTTTGCCAAAAAATAGTTAACAGGAGTTTCAGGTGTACCTACTAACTTTTCTTGCCCGTAAATTCAGTCTATTACAGATAACATTTTATGATATGTAGATTCTATTATGTAGATTCTATTGAGTTCCCCAAGATAAAAATAAATACCCAAGTTAAACCAAGTTGAGTTCCCCAAGATAAAAATAAATACTTTTCTAGACTGACACACCCATTCCCTAGTTCCAAACTAAGCTTATGCTTATTCTATGGATACTAGGTAAACGGATAAATATACTTAAATACGTTTATAAACATCCACGACACGAGTATTAATGTCCATGTTCAACACACGAAACATTTGCCCCTAGCGGGATTCGAACCCGCGACCCTTGGTTTCGTGGCCAGGGTCTCTGATCACTCGACCAACGGGCCAGTCCAAAAAAGTAGTTTATATCCTTACCTTGGGTTCAAAATTTATGGTTACTATATTTCATTGCAATCGGTTAAATAGTTAAGGGATGAAGTGAAGACAGACAGACAGAAATACCGTATTCATCATATTAGTAAGGCACGATGGGATCTAGATCCACTTGGACTAGCTCAGTACCCTGGGTAGCCGGTGTGATTCAAACAGAAGTAGCGAGGTGCCATTTGGACCGCCGCTTATTATAACGACCGTAATCTTGGCGGGGCACCTGGTGCCTCCCGGCGCACGGAACATTGACTATGTTTCGATAATGCTGCTTGTTTTTAGTTTTGTTTCTTAATTGAGTATTTTGATAGATTCAAGAGTTATTTAATAATCTAGAACATCCTAAATCCCATCTTTCAGAGCGATGGTAGCTCAATAATAAGGACACGTGCCTCTAATGCTAGGATGCTGATTGATCCTAAATCCTATCTTTCAAATGGGAAGTGTAATATTTATTATTTACTTACTGCCTGTCCAGCTTTCTCTCGAATGTACATAATATGAAATCTTCTCTGTACAGTACTACCTTGGTGAATCTATAACTTTTGTTCAAGTCCTAAGTACATTTTAATTTATACGGATTTTAGTCTTTTTCAACTCACCATTTCGAAATCACGTATAATTTATAAAAATAATCGCCTCCCAACTGTTTTTAGAAACTGAAAAGAAAAGAAAATATCTCATGTTTACTCACCGTCACCTGTCCAAGTTCAGGTTTAATTCCGCGCGCCTGATGTAGGACAAATTGAATTGAACACGTCGTTCTTTTCTCGTTTCCTCTCCCCGTTCCGTGAAATAATGAAGACGTTACAGCATTCGGTATTAAGTTACGGGCGGCGCGGCCGGCGCAGGTACGCGGCGTGATTTACACCGCGCGACGACTGCGCGTGATTTACACGCCCCGCGCGCCCCCGCTAACGCGCGATGTTTATTGATAAAGGAGCCGCATTACGTAGGTACAATATGTTTCTTGGACTTTTAATTTTCAAGGAACAGTTATATATTTCGTGTCTATAGTATTAAAAATGGATGTTGGCCGAATGTGGTCTCTGGCTGCCCCGTTGACTCTGCCTTCCTCTTCGGAGATTACGGACGTAACGATATACATACATACATAACATCGCGCCCATAATCCCCAAAGGGGTAGGCAGAGTCAAAGAGGCAGCATGCCCCTTCAACCACATTCAGCCAAAAAATAAAGCCGGCCTGGTTAGATGGAAAGTTGTGAAAAAGTAGTGACAAGTGGCTAACCTGTCGCCTACATAATTACACACCCAAAACCCGATATACCATTAGTCGCCTTTTACGACATGCTAGGCAAGAACCACTGTTGGCATATTCTTTTTAAGTCTCAGACCAATATGGGACAGTGGGCTGGGATGGAAAGATGTCAAAAAGGAGTGACAAGTGGCTAGCTCGTCGCCTGCTCAGTCACATACCCGAAAGCCCGTAAACCATTAGTCGCCTTTTACGACATACTAGGCAAGAACCACAGTTGGCACATTCTTTTTTTTTTGTCCCAGATCAACATGGGCCAAGTCCCAGACCAACATGGGACCCAGACCAACATGGGACGATATGTATCAACATGGGTTGATACGTAAGGATATGTATCTATTTATGTATGATATCAGGGATTCGTGTCAAATGATAAAGCCAATTCCCCCCCAGTTATCAATAAAATGAAGAATAAAATATTACAATTGTTTACACTATCATATTTAATTTGTAATAATTAATTTCATTTTAATAGGACTGTGGTTTTAATTTTCGAAGTTTATTATCTATAGGCAACAATTGTAACGCAATATACACTTGTCAGAAATGTGGCATTGATATATATTAATGAAGCATATGTAACAACATAACATAACATCACGCCCGTAATCCCTGAAGGGGTAGGCAGAGTCAAAGGGACAGCAGGCCCCTTTAACAACATGCAAATAAGGAATTTGTGATTCATTGTCGATTGATGTTTTTGTATTATAATAGCTACATAAGGCATAACATTGTTTACTTTTAGTTCAAATGATATATATAAAACGCATCAACGTGTGAACGTCAATGCTCGTTAAAAAAAAAAATGGATTGAAGAAAGTTACAACAGTGCACAGACAAAAATTGCTTCCGAATGAGTTATCTCAAAATAAGCAAGGCAAATGTAATTTTTATTCTTTATTGTGTTCCCGGCCTCATCATCTTAAAATAACATTTTCCGTATTCTGTAAATTTTTATTTTCCATTTTGCTAAATAATGAAGACATTACGATGTCACAGTCGCAGGTAGCGCCATTAGGGTGATTTACACGGCGCGCGGCCGGGCGTGATTTACACCCGGCGCGGGGCGTGCTAGGCGCGCGGGACCTCATGTATTATGCACTAATAATAAACATGTAAAGGTGGAGACGGGCCACTCATAGGGCTGGTGCTAACTACTCGCTCGAGTTAATATCATTAGACATATTACAACATTTTCCTCTTATTTAATGAGTCTGGTCACTACATGCTACAGTGGAACTTACTAGTACGCCTTGAGCGTTATGCACCACCTGATATTCCCTAAGCTAATACTGCTTCAAGTTACTTTAGATACTAACTATTATATTTTCTTTGGGAAATTCATGATATAGATAGAAAAATTGGCCCGTGTTGGTTTGGGATTTAAAAAATAATGTGAATATCGGCTTTTGTGTGTGTGGCTCTGTAGGCGACGAGCTAGCCACTTGTCACTTTATTACATTTTCATCTAACCCAGCACAATTTTATTTTTTTGGTTGAATGTGATTAAGGAGTCTAGCTACTCTGCCTTTGGGGATTACGAGCGTAACGATATGTGTATAAAACTAGGATATGCATTATTTCAGTAAAAAGTGGTATTTTAATGCAGGTATTGTAGAATTGACAACCTTGGCACTTTGGCGAGTTAGAAATATGCGTCTGCGGAGCGGGCGCGCCGCGGTAGGTGTGTTGCGCGCGGACTAATGCGAGCGATTCGTGCGCGCGGGCCCGTCGGGCGCGCCTTGTTTGATGCGGCGTCGTCAGCTGGATGGGAGGCGATTTGAATAAATAGCTAGTAGAACTATTCGTTCGAAAATGTCAAGCGAAAAATGTACTGTAATAATATTGAGACATGCATGAAGTGCATGCACCTAGTGGACATTTTATAGAAGATATTTTTTTACATCGGCAAGAACATCTTGTCTTTATAGTATAGAACTTAATGTACCTTAAAATATTATCTTGCAACAATTAAGACGTGAGCGGTGATTTAAAACAGATTTGTCCTTCGAAGTTGAAGAGTATTGAAGACATAGGTAATCTTGTAAAACAAGATTATAAAAATGCTTAGAACTAAAAATAATCGACTTATATTTTATAAAATCTACCCAACTACAAGGACGATGCTTGTGATGTACTTACTTGTGCAAGTATGCGTAATGTATGCATATAAAATGACGATACCGCATACGAAATAAGCTGTATCTCCATATTACACAGCGCCACAAAGTTGGCAGGCCTCGGCCGCGCCTCCGGTTGGCAGACGCGTGGCTTGTAAAGTAACCCTGTGCGCCCACCGTCGCGTGTGAACCGCGCTAAATCACGGGCGGCGAGATGCAACGAAACCTCGCGATGCAATTATGCGTTATTTGTGAGCGCTGCGACGCGTTACGTAGTTTATAGTCCAAGATCCCAGGACCACCAGAATTTACTTACTATCTCAGAAATGAAATATAACGTCTGGCGGCAGGCTGGGTATCTCTATTATTTGCAGTAGACGTTGAGATGCAAATTGCTGCAGGTTATCGTGTTCTAACGTGCCCGTTTGCACATTTCAGTATATATGCAGGTGATCGTATAATAAATACAACATACAAGTGCACATTGTATTGTTCACATACATAACATCACGCCCATATTCCCAGTGAGAAAGCAGTGTGAAAGGGGCAGCAGGCCCCTTTTACCACATTCAGCCAAAAATAAAACTGGGCTGGGTTAGATGGAACCTCGTGAAAAAGTAGTAACAAGTTGCTAGCTCGTTGCCTACACAATCACACACCCAAAACCCGATATACCTACCATTAGTCGCCTTTTACGACATGCTAGGCAAGAACCACACTTGGCACATTCTTTTTAAGTCTCAGACCAACATGTCCTATGTTGAAAATTGTTTACGAGTATTATATTTAAAACTATGTATGACCACAAGAAAAGTACTTAAAATAAACATTTTCTAATATATTTTTTTTTTGTATAGAAACATTAATGAGCAATTAGTTTTATATGAACATACATCGTAATTATCATTTAAATAGGTTAGTTTTAAAGTACTACTAGTAAGTAGTTTAATTGTAACTAAGCTACTAGTAACTGCCTACCTACATTACACATAATATATATCATAAAATTAATATCATTGTTTTGATTATAGAAGAGCAAAAAGGTTCCCTAGTAAAATGAATTAGACAAGATCAACAAAATCATCTATACTTATAATAAATCTGTAGAGGTCAATTCTGTACATGAAATATATTTTCAAAATAACTATCAGGGGGTGATTAGTGATCGATACTGATGCCAAAAATGCAATCAGTAAAATTTTTGTCTGTATGTTCCTTATAGAAACAAAAACTACTCGACGGATTTTAACCAAACTTGGTACAATTATTCTTCATACTCCTGGGCAGGTTATAGTATACTTTTCATCGCGCTACAATCAATAAGAGCAGAGTAGTGTAGGGAAGTGTTGGGAAAACGGGAGAAGTTACTCCATTTTTTAAGCTTCCGTCGCGTGTGCAGCCTTAATGGTTAAAGTTACATAGAAATCATGTATGACGGAAATAGTCTTTATAATATTAACCATAAACGCGGGTGACACCGCTGGAATAGCTAGTTATAAATAAAATTTTAAAATGTTTCGCGAATGAAAATGTTCAGTAAGTCATTATTAATTTTCCCGAACAATGTGTTAAATTGAATGTGAAATTTGACGTCAATTTGTTACTACGTTTCAATTTGAATAAAATAAAATTGAACAACAATTTTTTTGCGCGAGGTTTTTGTTTGGAGTGAGCTGGGGAATAACATGGGACATTTTACCCAAAGCTTCGGTACCGTTTCAAAATCTGATATCTCCTGACAAAGGGGAATTAAAAACAGTCGACAATTTAGTTGGAATCAAATGATATGCCTATGTTATGTTATGCGGAGTTGTGGTTATTCAATAAAGTAAGAGATTAATGTCAGTAAACACTGAAATACTAGGTATGTAAAAAAGCTGCTAAATATACATTTTACACTGAAATTTTTACTTGGTTAAATTGACATATGTAGTGTAGTTAGAAGTCATTTAATAGCTTTTTATAATGTTGATTTGAACTCTCATAAAAAGTAAGATAGTCATTAAAGAGATCGGTTAAAATGTTATTACCATAACATAGAGCTAAGCCAAACGCTTAGTTTAGGAATTTCAGTGTTAAAATAGGAGTCTGTAGCACACAGTAGTAGCTGTAACGTCTCTAGTATAAGCCGATGTATAGCTTTCCCCATGTTTCGAGCGAGCCTGAGTTTGATCGCCTCTGCGCTCCGGCGGGCCGCAGCGACCCGCTGTTCACGTAGCAATATAAATTGGTCAACAACTTGACTACCTAGCTCTAGCACACAGTGCATCTTGCTACTGGCTAACCAGTGACCTATATATGCTGGACTCACAGAGATATTTCTCGAAATATTATCTGTTTTTGGTCAAATTAATGTTAGTTTTATGATTAAAGTTATGAGTTTATTACTTTGTAATTCTTCTTAAACGATTAATGATCAAGCATTAAACCAAAAAAAATTTTTTTTTTCTATAACTCCTCATGTATTATTTAAGTATGTAGTTATTTTTTAGAAGTCAAAATGAATCGTATACGAAGAATTTTACCTTATTCAATTTGACTCGATCATCAAAAGCAAGGTCAAGTTAAAACGAAAGTCATTTGTATGATTTGGGGCGGGTCGGCACGTCCGTCCTCAGATCTCCCGAGGGTCTCTCTGGAGCCGTCTCCGCTGTCGGAATGCGGCGCCCACTCGCCCGAGCGGAGCCAGGAGATAATCCAAATTGAGCTCCCATTACTGAAACATATTAAACCGCACTCACGACCCTAAGTGATATAAAAATAAACGGAAACTGTAGTAAACTGACCGACAGTAGACAACTTTAGAGTTCAATGAAATTGAATTAAATGGTTGCATTTATTTATATTATTTTCTAGATAGATGAAAAAACGATCACGTCAGTAGTTACGATTTTATTTATAAATCAAAAAATATATATGCACAACTACTAACTATTAATATAAGATTGACCTCATTAAAATAATTGTTTTGTATTTTTTCATAAATGTATTTTTACTACCAATTTTACCCCAGTCATTTTCATGAGATTTTATGATAAATTAATATAATTTCTATGTTGTATTACTCGTTAACTTGCGACGTTTACTTAATATATTCTATCGTCTTGATACCTCCTTAAACTCCTTAAACTTATGACGTAACCAAATTACTTAATTGTTGTGTACTTTACACCAATCTAGATCTACGAGAGAGTTTCCAGCGCAATAGTTTCAAGAAAATATTAACGCTTCCATTAATCACAGTTTCTCGAGCGAGGCCACAGCTGTTTATTAAGGATATTTCACGAAGTAAAGAGTAGCTTACAGTTCTCGTTCGGTTAACGTAATTTGCTGTAAGGCACGTGTTTATAAAGGAGCAATTCTTATCTGCTTAATATTGCTTTCGTCCCCAGACAAAGTCCACTTGGATCCTAATCCTACGTAGATTAAGCTAGTCCTCCGAACCTTATCATTGAACTAGTGATATAAATATGCACTTATATAAAATATAGAGATATATGGCCGAGTTTTAGATAACAGCCATGGAATTAAGACGTTGGGCCTTACCAATTTGTTATTTTTGTATATGATATGTCAATAATATAAACGTGTGCATACTATTCTTTCATTGTACTATGTTAGCTGAAGTGAGAGGGCTCCGGCGTCGGGCGATTTTGTAGAAATTGGGGCGGTTTGAGAGCGCGCTGCCGGAGGAAAATAAAAGTAAACCAGGTGGGATTAATGAATAAACCATTGCAGCCGCTGTGCGCTATTCATTTGGGGTTTAAGTTTGGGATAGTTTTGAACCGTCTCGGCGTAGCGACTCGGTGCAGCTCGGTGAGCAGGACAATCGCAGTATAATTTGATTTAGATGTCAAATGCAGTTCACACAGGTGCCCATTATTACGAAATATGTTTCTGCAATGTAATGTTGTTTATTCTAATGAAATGGTATTTATTTGAAGTCCCGTCCTGATTGTAGGGTTTGGTTGCTACGTTAAAATATTCCGAACTGGTAGTAAACTGTTAGTAGACTACTCATCGCTTTTTCAACTTTTAGACATTTATTGAATTAAGAGTATTTTGCATTGCAACAAGTCACGTGTACACTTTTTATGAGAAACTCCTTAATAAAAAAGCCCTAATGCCGAACCAATATTCCACCATTGAACTCAGTCGCCCGACACGGAGCAATAAGGGAAGCAATATTACCGCCCGTCCAATTGTAAAATTGAATTTAAATAATAAAAGTGAATTCACGGCCCGTCCCGCCGATGATTGAGCCCATCCCGGGGGAAATAACGAGCGGTTGGTCCTTCGAGCGGGATCACTGTATATCTATCACATATCCCGGTAACTTAAATATCAGTTCATTATGTACCCGCTCTGACGTCATGATTAGTATTTTGAAGTCTATATCACTCGCAATACAGTAAGTCTTTACTTTACTTAGTCATTTTCCTTTCTTTTTCAAAACAATTACTGTATATTATCATTGTATTGCTGTTCAATCGAGTTAGCTGCGAACACTTTATAGCTGGATTATACCAAATATGGGTTATGCGTGGTTATGGAATATAAGTGGCACATTTATCAATTATTGATGTCATAAAAAATCAAACTCAATTGTTTATTGTTCAACGCTATTCGTTAAATGTAATGATTTTATTGTAAAAACAAATATAGCACTTACGAAAATAAGGCATTTGTATAATTTAATTTAAATAATAAAGATGTAATTCGCGGCGCATCTCGGCGATGATAGAGCGTGTCCCCGGGGAAATAACGCCGACTGGCTCACTGAGAGCGCGTTGGTCCTTTGAGCCGGATCACTATATATCAGTTAGTATATAAGGTGCTACAAAATGAATTTTGTAATGCAGTTTCAGCTTGCTATTAAACATGGTAGAATAAACGCAGTACTTTATCTAGCTGTTATTGACAGATGGTATTTAAACTCAGATGTGTTGATGCTCAATTACTTTAGGTAGGTTAAAAGTAGAAAGTACTGAGGTACTAAGCTGGTTGAACTAATAATATTTTTTATACTTTTCATTAACTTACTATAGGAAATCTACCGAAACTACACTACACATACATATATATATTCCGGAGCAACAGCAGAGCTCTGTAGCGCATGTCCGCTCTGTAGCGCATGTCCGCGCTGTCAGCGCGCAAACTCATTGTCCCGGCGCGCTTCGTTTCCGCGACACAAACAAAACGAGGCCCGCTGTGAACGCGCCCATCTGACACGCGCGTACACATGCTCATGTGCAGTATCAACGCACACTAGGCGGTTGCAGTGTGTTAGTAGTCTCTTTAAAGCAGAATGTAGTTGGCCTATGGCTGAATTTAGGTAGGGGATGTTATTTCTTGCAATATATATGTTGTTGCAAAATGATGATGTCGATGTGTTAGTATTTAACGTGTTTAAGGTTATGCTTTCCATGGAAACTTATAGTTCACCGATAGCTCATTACATTTTCTAGAAATAGAATCTGTTTTTCCCATTTCAGTAACTGTAATACAAAATCAAGTTCTTTTAAAATAAATTAATAATTTATAAATGAAATAATATATTTGACATAATTGTATTCGCATCCCGAGTAAGTCAGGTTTCTACTGCGCGAATGATATTCGTCTCATTGGATATTAGCACACAAAAAAAAACAAACAGACATTAGAATGTGTAAATATTATCAAAAGCAGAATATTATTATTGTAATTACATACATCCTACATACATACATAATGTCACGCCTTCTTCCCATAGGGGTAGGCAGAGTTCACGTACTTCCATTTGCTAAGATCCTGACATTATTGTAATTAATGTATCATTAACAAATTGTATGCCACTCGTTGCTACGAGTGGCATACAATTTGTTAAACGAGTGGTGCTACGCCGTAGTCTCAACTACAGACTTCGTAGCAGTTATACTTTCTCTAAACGTTTTGGGCGCCGACTATTTTATATTGGGAACCGTGTTTAATTTTATATTTTGTAAAAAAATATATATTACGTATGAATAGAACAATGCAAACAAAATATTCTAATATATTTTACTGGTAGCTACTACTACAAGTGTTTGGGATTGTTTTAAAATAACACACACAAATTTTTGCACACCATTTTATTCATGTGACAACTTACGTCAATAATATAATTAACCAAAGAGGATTCTTAACATTCCGCCCGCCAAGGACGATGTCCTTAAAATAAACATATTGTTTTAAGCACCTGAGCAGTTACAATAAAAAAAACGAAAAATGCAGGATTTCACATAATATAAATAAACCCAAACAAAACATTTCACTTCTTTAATTAATTACAGTTTAAAATAAATAGATGTAAAAGGAACAATAAAAAATCCTACCTACTTTGTTACTGGGAGTACACACACTTTAGAAACCGGCCTTTTGATACATGATGTTTTGGTTCGTATCGTTATTACCCGTGTGATTTGATCCGGCCCAGGGTGCTTTGTTTCAATTTTACCCAGTAACCATCTGCCAGGTGGCATGTCGTCTTCTTTGACTAATACCACATCACCAACATTTGGCTCTGTAGCCTTATGAGTCCATTTGTGTCTTTGCAGGAATTGATGTAAATATTCTTGCGACCAACGTCTCCAGAAATCTTGTAACATTTTTTGGGTTATTTGCCATCGCTTGAGAGAACTAATATTGGACTGTTCATAATTTGTATCTGGTACAACAACAAGTGGTTCACCGACTAGAAAATGTCCAGGTGACAACACCGTAAACTCGTTGCTATCCTCAATATATGATAGTGGCCTTGAATTGAGGCAAGCCTCAATTTGAGCCAATACCGTTGACATTTCTTCAAACGTTAATGTTGAGTTACCAATAACTCTCCGAAGATGGTATTTGGTAGACTTTATACCAGCCTCCCAGAGGCCTCCAAAGTTTGGAGCATGGGGAGGGATAAAACTCCATTTAGTTCCGTTGTTTGCCAAGTACTCTGTCAGTTCCGGAATGAAATAGGACTTTTCCTTGTCTAATAGCTTGGAGAGTTCTTTTGCAGCGCCAACAAAATTAGTCCCATTATCACTATGTAATACAGCGCAGTGACCACGTCTTGACACAAATCTTTTAAATGCCGCCAAGAATCCTGATGAAGTCATGTCACTGACTGCTTCCAGGTGGATGGCGCGGGTAGACATGCAAACAAATAAGGCAATGTATCCTTTGTATGATTTGGTACCACGGCCCTTAGACACACGCATGTTTATTGGGCCAGCATAATCTACTCCGCTGGAAAAGAAAGGTCTCGTTGGCGTCACTCGTGAGGATGGAAGCTGTCCCATTAGTTGAGTTCTGGTTCTGTTACTGTATTTAATGCAAGTCACGCATCTTCGAAAGTAGTTCTTGACTACAGACTTCACTCCTAAAATCCAGAATTTCGTCCTTAAATATGAAACCATAGCTTGTGGACCACCGTGCATGGTTTTGGAATGTGCGTCAGCAATTAAAAGGTTAGTGAGAAATGAATTTTTTGACAGCAGTATTGGATATTTTCGGTTGTAGTCTATCTGAGATTCTTCTAATCTCCCCCCTACCCTTAGCACTCCGTGTGAGTCTAAGAACAAATTCAGAGATTGCCACTTTTTCAACTTTGTGTCTAATTGTCCTCTTCTTTTCAGGTTATGTATTATTTCTACAAAATCTTCTTGTTGTGATTTTCTGATACATGTGTTCATTGCATCTTCTATCTCTTCAACTGACAGGTAAGTTGTATTGTTTCGATTTACAGCGTTACCTCTTAGATTTAAAAATCTCCTGCAATAAGATACTACTCGCAGCAACTTACAAAGCGACGAGTATTTTCTCCACAGCGAAGTATCATTTATTGTACAGGTCAAGGTTTTTGTTTCTTCTAATCTAGTTGCAAGGTGTTCAGGTTTCTTAAGTTCTAAAGTTTTTTGTTTCAGAAACTCGGGGCCGTCGAACCAAAGAGAAGTGCTGGCTAGTTCCGCTGGATAGACACCGCGAGAGGCACAGTCAGCTGGATTATGCTTGGAAGGCACGTAAAACCAGTGCTGTGTGTCCAGTGTTGTCAAGATTTCTGAAACTCTGTTGGCGACAAATGTCTTCCAACGACTTGGATGACTGTTTAACCAAGCTAAGACTATTTCGGAATCTGTCCAGGCATATATATTGTCTTTTGTTATGTCTAGCACATTTGCAACTTCCAAGAGCAGTTTGGCCAACAATACGGCTCCACAAAGCTCTAACCGGGGTACTGAGACTTGCTTTACAGGAGCTACTTTTGTTTTAGACGTTACCAATGATACTCGAATGTTTCCTTCAGAATCCTCTATTCTGATATAAGTCACAGCAGCATACGCCAGTTTAGAAGCATCAGAAAAACCGTGTAGTTGAATTCTTTTGTCATTGGATCTTGTAGACAACCAACGTGGAATTTTTATTTTTGATAATTCAACTAAACTATTACGGTAAGTATGCCATTCTTTTAGTAAATTTCTGGGGACTTCTTGATCCCAACTTATACCAGCTAACCAAAGCTTTTGAATCATAATTTTGGCTGTAATTATGCTGGGCGCTAGCCAACCTAATGGATCAAATAATTTACTAATATCCGACACCATTTTTCTTTTTGTTACAGATTCTTCAAGAGCAGGAAGATCTACGGAGTACTGGAAGACATCGGCTTTCGGATCCCAGGTAAGTCCTAAGATCTTTGTTATATTATCCACTTTAATCTTTATATCTTCCTTTTCTATCTTCCCTTTCATTATTTTATCTAATAATTGCGTAGAATTACTCACCCACTTCTGTAAAGGAAATCCACCTTTAGCTAGTATTGATGAAATTTCATTATAAATTCTATATCCTTCCTCTGTATTTTCAGCTCCAGTCATCAGGTCATCCACATAGAAATCATTCAAGATAATTTTCTGTACTTGAGGAGATTCCGACGCTTCATCATAAGCTACTTGTTGTAATGCACGTACTGCTAGATATGGTGCTGAAGCTGTGCCAAAGGTGACGGTGATCAATTCTCGTTCCTCAATTTCCATTTCAGGGCTGTCTCTCCAGAGAATACGCTGAAACGGTGTATCTTCTCTGTTTACTAGAACTTGTCGATACATCTTGACTATGTCGGCAGATATACATATTGGATGAGCTCTCCACCGCATTACAACGTGACGAAGATCCGCCTGTAAAGATGGACCCACCATTAAGTTATCGTTCAAAGAGACACCATTGCTCCCCTTGCAAGATGCGTCAAATACTACGCGAACCTTTGTAGTCTGCCTGTCCTCGCGGACAACTGCATGGTGAGGTAAGTATAAACCCTTTGTTTTTACACCCTTTGGTACGCTTACCATGTGATTAAGATTTTCGTATTCCTGTATTACTTTAGCGTAGTCAGCTTTCAACGTTGAGTTTTTACTCAACCTATTTTCTAAACTCTTCAATCTTCTCTCAGCAATCTTCCTTGACTCACCATTCAAACAACTGAGATCATTGTCTTTGAATGGTAGACGTACTATGTAACGTCCCGTGTCATCACGACTAGTGGTAGTGGTAAATAATTCTTCACATTTCTTCTCCTCCGCAGTTAATATCTTTTTATTTACAGCAGGCTCACCTTCAAGCTCCCAGAATTTTCTAAGAAGCTCATCTGTCTGTAAATGTGTATGCATAACAGTTATAGAAGAAAACGATTCTGCGCTAGGTGGGCTTTCCGTATCGACGACACCTGAAATAATCCATCCTAAGGAAGTGTCCTGCGCTAATAGGCGTCCATCTGCGCTGCGCATTATGCCTGCTTTTACAACTTGACTGTAAACTTCAGCACCTAATAAAACGTCTATCTTATTAGGTGTGTGATACTGAGGATCAGCTAAATCATCATTAGATAAGCTTAACCATTCGACCACTCCAGTTTTTACTGCTGGGAGAAGACATGTAATGGACCCTAATACATATGCAACAACCTCGATGCTGAAACTTGGATCCATTCGCGACTGCAACTGCAACGTCACTGTTGACTTCGATATGAAGCTATTGTTACCTCCTACACCTGTAACTGTATGCTTTGCTGATTTTTTCATTAATCTTAAATACTGCACCGTCGATTCGGTTACAAATGATCCTTGCGAGCCCTGGTCTAGCAGAGCACGCACAACTTGATAAGTGCCGTTTCTTGTCTTGGCCTTTACTAAGGCAGTGGTCAATAGGACTGTTTTTCCACACTTTCCTGTTGACATGCATGAAACGACTGGTTGTTCAGTAGACCTCTCTACTACTATGTTTTTATTGGCCTCTACCTTTTCTCCTTCCGCTATTGCAGCAGATCCCTGGCTCGCCGTTGAGCCTTCACCCACAGACTGAAAATTCTTAGGGTGCAATAATGTGTGATGACGTCTCTTACATAAGTGGCATTTGAAATTGCTTTTGCATTCCTTGGCAGAGTGATTACTGTATAAACAGACAAAACACAAACCATTATTTTGAGCAAAATCACGACGAGTTTCAGTAGATTGTTTTGAAAATTTTGTGCAAAATGTAATCTTATGAGTACCGGAACAAAAAGCGCAACATATTTCATGTTGTACATGAAACGATTGCGAGTTTCTTGGACCCTTTTCAGTGTGAGTACTCCTAGTATCTAAATTTTCCAGACCTCTAAAACGACCTACTAAGAAGTCAGTAAATTGCTTGTAAGTTGGCAATTCATCTGACCCATCTGATGATACACTAAGCTCCCAAGCCTTGCGCGTTTCTTTGTCTAATTTTGCGCTGATAACATGAATTATAAGTATATCCCAAGATGAAACGTCAATTCCTAGCGTTTTGATAGACTCTAAGCAATCAGATGTAGTACTAACTAACTTTTTTAATTCATGAGCTGATTCGAACATCATGTTCCTTTGAGCTAACAGACGTTTTAATATGTTATTCGCCAGAAATCTCTTGTTATTGTACATAGCCACTAATTTTTCCCAGCTACTAATATAATTGTCAGAAGTGACAGTAATGTTTCTCAACAATTGTTCCGCGTCACCTGATAAATGGCTTTTTAAATAATACATCTTTTGGGCATCATTGATAGAGCTATTATTATGTATAAGTCCCAAGAATAAATCTCTAAAGGTTTGCCATTCGATATATTTACCTGAAAAATGTGGTATTTTAATTTCTGGCAACTTAACATTGCTCATAGGAGCTGATGATCTTGCGCCTATAGAACTCGACAAATGTTCTGTTGGCGGTTGTAACCTAGCAATTTGTCTTTTTAATTCGGACTTGAAATCGGTATAAATTTCCTCAACCTCATCAAAAATATTTTGAGAATGATAAGTGGATGCAAGTAAATCAGTTTTAGATACATTACTAATAATTTCGACGTGAGTTTTGAAAAATAGTTGCCACTGTTGTTCCAAATTTTCTAAACGGGATTCCATGTAATTAATCGTCAATCTATCCTTAGGTGCCTTCTTGAAGTTTGCCCTGGTCTTCACAATTGTCGCCATGGTGGCTTCCTGCACATTGGCTAAAGACTCCATTGTTGTTGAATAACTTGTATTCGGGCTCCGCGGCTTCTAACTTGCCTGGTTTCCTCCCTTCAACGTCTCTCGTCCTTTCTAGGACCCTCCCCTGCTGCTTGACTAAGTAAGCGGGGTTCTGGACCGGATTTCTCCGTCCAGTCTTTGACGTGTGGGTTTTGTGTGTGGTGATGCTAATTTAAATAATAATCCAGCTCCGATGGACCATGTTTGGGATTGTTTTAAAATAACACACACAAATTTTTGCACACCATTTTATTCATGTGACAACTTACGTCAATAATATAATTAACCAAAGAGGATTCTTAACAACAAGTTTGTTGTATTGTTATAAGGTCAGCATTGAGTATGGTAGACACTCAAACATGGTATGATTGCAGCAACGATAGTTACCTTACCCTTTTTATATTTCGAGTTCAAAACTCCACCTATTTTTTATAAGTTTTAGTTCAGCTAACCTTATGATATGATTGACTAACCGATATGTCTATACTAAAGCACTTGTAGCCTAGGTTATAAATTTTTCCTTTCTTAATTGTGGTCTGCTAAGAGTTGATTGTAAATAAGCTTTTTAAACTTGAATGTATCCGAGTAGTCCCTGGTGCATTTAACACTTTAGTTGCTAAAATACCTCTGGTTATATGTAACAAAGTCACTTCGCCCAGATCCCACGTGTAAATCTATTAAATTACCCAAAATAATTATAGTTCCATTTCGCAATGTAAAATGATTTTCAATTGGCTATTAATTATTAAAAATAATTACGGCTTCATTTGGTAATATTAAAATTAATCTTCAATTGCCGAAGCATTAAATATCATTTGTCTCGTTCGTGGACAGGGTATTTCCATAATTCAATTATTTATCAACGAACATTGTTGGCCGTCCTGCGTAATTAGCTGTTGATAAAAGCGATGAAATTATTTACGGATAAGAACAACACTCGAAAAGTATTATAATTTTATTCTATTTATCTAATGCTGTGTAGTCTGCGATATTGTTCATACAACTTCGCCAGTATATTGTTCGTTTTGAATGAGTAAAAAGTAAATTACTGTTTTCTCAAAATATTTGTTAACCTCATAGATTTAGAATTTTTTGACTACGCAAAAGATACATAAAGCGTGGGAGCGAGAAATCCTGCTGAAATACAAACCGCCCGAGAGAAAAAGAGACAGCGAATGAAGTACCTATATGTCAATGTTTTTGCGAGTAAGAGGCCATAGCGTCCCGGTCTATTCTACGTCGCAGTGAAATTTGTGCATTTATGTATTAAACCTTGGATTATAATCGAGAATATTAAATGTGCAATTGAGGTGACTTGTTCTGTACGTGATTGTGAGGTTACACGACGAAATAATCCGAATAAATACACTTTTTACAGGTAAATACGATTTTATCATTAGATTTTTTCAAACCATATTTTGTCAAATTGTTGCTAGTAATCAGTTTAGAAAAATATGTTTACAATAGTATATTGATTATTATTGATCTTTCTAAGTATACATCGTGATTATAATCAGAATTGGGGAAAATATTGTGTAAAATTGTAAATAGTTTGGTTACGCTAGTGCTTGACAAAGCGGTGACGTCACGAGTATCGATAAAAACTTAATCGTCTTTTAGCGACATCATGACATGAATACAAAGTTATTTAGCCAAGTTATGTTGAAATATAATTATATTCACATTGGGAACTCATTATCTCCGTAAATTTGTTAGTTAAGTAACTGATAATTTTTCTAGGTTTCCAAGCAACCCAGCATTGTGTAAAAAGTGGATGCGGACTATAGACAGTCTAGATTGGACTCCCAGTAAGAACTCCACTATCTGCAGCAAACATTTTGACGGCAATTGACGGCAGCAAAAAAATTGTTGCACTACATATTATTTTTAAATAACTAAATGACACCAAATTAAAAGTTGCTTATATATTATTTGTTCCATTTCATTCCATCAGTCAAAGCAAAAGTCATATCTTTTTGTCTTTGTATAAATCATAGAACATATTTCTATTTTTTTAATTTTTTACACACTGAATATACGAAGAATTTTACCATCTCATTGTTAATAGAACTGCTTAGAATGAGATTTCTTACCGACTAATTCCAATTTACTTAATATATACAACTACTGATTTCAGTCAATGCCATAAAAAAATAATCAAAAGTATAAAAAAGCGTATTAAATACCTATATTATTAGTATACAACTGAATCAGTCAATAATGTGAAAGTGCGTCTTTGACAACACTATTTTTAACTCACACATAGACGTCAACCAACACATGCTTAAATTTATTTTGGTCACGTCTCCGAGCCGTCTTTGTGTATCTTGTACATCCTAAATCTATGGTTAACCTTGGTTGGATATTATAAGCTGACATTGTATATAAGTAAGCGGTACGGTGTCATCAGGTGATCGTTATAAAAAAATCTGGTGTATACGCTTATTAATATTTATATAAACCCTTTTTTGAATCACAACATCAAGCAAAAACTTCAATTAAATTTCAAGTCAAGACCGGTCGGAGCGATATTAATTATCGTTCAGCGAGCGCTTTACAGGTGCCTAATGACCCGTCTCATAATCAGTATCCACTTAATTAGCGCCGGGAATCTTTGAATAAATCAGACCCAGCCGTCTGGGGTCGCAGCACTTTCAATCATTTTACGGATAATTTCTTTAGTTGGAAATCAGTCAGTTCCATTCAGCATTTAATTGGTTCTGTCCAATGTTGAGAAAAATTTAACTTTAAACAGCGTAAATTTTATATCGTTTTACTCTTTTTAAGGACGCCAACGGTCCCTTCTGCTCAGGGACCTGCTATTCCTCCATAGATATTTTACCAACTGTACATTCTGCAAAAGGTAGAATGTCAGATTTTGGTTGTCATATAAAAATAATGTACTTATACAATATAGTTTAAGGTTCATAATAAGAAAATACCTAGTAAATTTGCAATATTAATGTAAGCGTCAAAAATATCCTTCTTCTTTTCCTGGTCCTTCGAGCCGGATCGATGTCATGTAACGAACTGTTGTCGGTCGCGTTAACTGAAGTAACCACTCACGTAGGAGGTATTAAGCTTTCCTCAGTTTACCCATGAATAGTTGTCGGCGCACACAAGCGAGTATTGTCAGCGACGTCGCGGAGCAGCCGCGCATTGTCGCCGCGGTAAGCCGATTACGGCGAGTGTGTCGCGTTACCGGGCGACATTGTTGCGTCGCCGCGGCGCTCGCTTGAAACGTTTGTTGATTAGATTTAAAACACAACTTGTATCAGATAGGATTACTGCACAAAACGTCTTGTTTGTATGTGTAGTAAGCTGTCAGGAGATAAAGTGAGTAACAACAGCTCCAGCTGTTCAGTGGGGAGATGATATGAGATAAATGTACAAAACAGTGCATCATATGATATAAAAAGCTTCAGAAGACATGTTCAGATATGTCTTGTGGCAATGACCCGAACCGATACAGATTTTTTTGTAGACCAAATATCAAGCAATACGTCTAGAGAAGCTTTTCTTTGAAGCTTGATACTTCCTGTTTGTGGTTTCTATGATCTCAAGGTTTCTATAACTTTTATATGAGTATTTACAAACGTATATTAATGTTACTTATATGAGAAAACAAGTACCTATTGCTTCAAAAATTAGATCGTTATGAATTTATTTTTCTACATTTTTAGGCCTCAGTTTAAGATTTTTTTGTAAAGTCGTCTGCCAACTGAAACACGGCTAGCTATCGTTTACTGTAAGGAAATGTGTACATCGCTGTAATCAAATTATTTTTCAAGTGTAAAAGAATTTCCTGAGCGTTTGATGTAAATATAATGTCGAAAATGCCTCGAGGAAGTTTAGTCTTTTTAAGATAACGTCATTTTCGCTCTCAATGAAGTTCGGTGTCTTCCTATTCTCCAAGAGAGGAGAGTTGCCCTATTATATATAAAATATTTCACATAGGTATATTTAGAATAAGGTAGCGGTGTATAATTGATAAACCTAATTAAATATGTATTGTACTCTGTGGAAGGAATCCCAGGCGCAGTTTTTTGTTTTGTGGCCAGTTTCTGACTAGATGAAATAACTGTCTATTTAAATGAACTTATATCTTAGTTATCTAGTTTTATTTTATTTTAAACAACTTATTTTAAATCGTAGAGCTTGTATGAAAAGGATTATGAATGTTGAAGAGGCGAGTGAGGTGTGTAAGGATCGTGCCATATGGCGTTCGGTTCTCTCTGCCTACCCCGCTAGGGAAGTGGCGTGAAGTTTAGTTAGTTAAACAATTTATTCAATTTTGATAAAAGTAGTTTGTTTTCATAGTCCAGCTTAATTTTAGCCGACTTTAAACAATATTAATGTCACTTTTTAACCGACATAAAAAAAAGGAAGAGGTTCTCATTGGAGACACATATTACGTTTTCCATGGCGCATTTTTTATTTTTAATCATATTATTATTATAGTTAAATTAAATAAATAACTAACTAAACTTCACCCCACTTCCCTAGCGGGGTAGGCAGAGAGAACCGAACGCCATATAAAAAGTTCAAGTAAAAGTGTATGAAAACAGGATCTGTGTGCAGTACCGATATTTAGCTCTCATTTTTAGTACCTATAAGCATTTAGTTCATATATTTTTTTAGCATAAGTTAAATTTGCACCAGCCGAGGCCCTGTTATCCACTCTGAAGCTAAGCACCTCGTTTCTATTCGGGGCGCGCGCGCGGCCATTATGCAGCGCAACGGCCATTACTGTAACAAATGCACCGCGCAACAGGCCCGAATGGGACTTGTTCCGAGAGTTTGTCCTTGAGCACCCCCCACTTGGATCGGTCTTGTGGCGATGAGTCGGCTGGCCGGCGATCTGTTCTCGATGGGCTGGCTTGACCTAAAGGGACAAGAGGCATTTGAAGATGGGGAACCGATTCATAAATGCACATTCAATATTACGTGCATACCGAAGGGGGAGGCAGAGTCAAAGGGGCAGCTAGCCCTTTTAATCACTATCTGAAAATTTTGTGAAAGTGAGAAATGGCTAGCTCGTCGCCTTCTCCTACAAACCCAATACTCTATTCATCATAAGTCGCAGGATATGCTGGCAATGTACACAGTTGGCACATTATTTCTTAGTCCCAGACCAATCTGGGTTAAACGTTCAATATTTCCATATATAAACATAGAAACCACTAAATGATGTATAGCTTGAATGTTTAAGCCGGGCATCAGGCGTCCTTGACTTGTTTAGTACTATGGATTTATATTACTGCAGATATAAACAAACACGACACAATATATAGAATCTGTATTATATTACGAAGTGTATAAACGTCAGTGGGTCCAAGGACACACACACACATATGCTTGTCCATGGTTCACTATATATAACGAATGATATCCTGGGACTTAAAAAGAATATGCCAACAAAAAAAGATATAATTTCCTCTTCATAGCAAATGTATCAAATTATAACTATTACAGTATCTTGAAGAAATAAGGTCAGCTGATTTTTCGTTACAAAATGTTACTTCATGTCAAAAGGTAATTAAAATGTCCATTGATCAGTTCACAGTCCCATGTTGACTTGGCCCATGTTGATCTGGGATAAAAAAAAAAGAATGTGCCAACTGTGGTTCTTGCTTTGCATGTCGTAAAAGGCGACTAATGGTAGATCCGGTTTTGGGTGAGTGATTGTGTAGGCGACAGGTTAGTCGCTTGTCACATCATTAAAGATACAAGAAGTTGACGAGATCGACCTATTTAATGTCTGTCTATTAGATCAATATAAAAATGTACGTAAGTTATTCCTAAGAGGCTAGCCAAGCGTAATTTTTCATTTGAATAGGTACGTTTTTTCAGCCAATAAAATAATTCAGAAATAACATAATGGAAACATTCCTTTAAGTTAATACATTTAGTTCAAAGAGCTGCGAAATTAAAGAGGTTGATTCCGCTGGGGGTAGAGGATCGTGTTATGAATATTTGAGATACGAGTAGGTCCGTGTGTGTGGATTTGATCCGGCCATGGATGCATGTACAAGAATATGGGTAACCTATATATACTGGCACATATTTATATGAAGACTAGTTGCCACACGCGACTTTAACCACCTAGATATATTTAGTTGTCCTTTAAATGGCTTTAAACATTAATGAACAGCCTAAGCGACCAATTAGCTGACTAATTAAACCAGAGGGCTGTGACATTTCATTTGAATGTCAATAATTTTTTGTAATTATGGTGTTTAATTTTGTAAATACAGAATTTCCGCCAAGTGTGTCTACTATTTATGTTAAATAAATAGTTATGTAAATTTATATTCGAACATATAATAATATGTGAATACACGTTTGCCAATTTCAAGCCGCGATAATTCAGCGTGTGTAGTGGTAGCCGTTAAAATGTGTTAAGAGTTTTGAGTCGGCGACTAAGGGTTGAAATTTTAATGAAAGATATAAATGCCCCGGCCGACGGTGTGTTATGGAGTTTTATTGAACGTTGTTTTACAATGTCGTATGTATGGCCCACTTACCGTTTCGTTTATAGTCAAATAAACGGCTTTGTGCCTTGCGTTTACAGCGTCGCACTGGGATGCGCCACGGTCGCCACAGAGGAACTTGGTACAGAGATGGTGCCGTTGGTTGTTATTACGAGTTTTGTTTGAGGAAAAATCCATGTGTGTTGTCGAATTCATGAATTATCTTACCAGTCTTGATTACCATTTAGGCTTTATTTATTGTTCTTATTACTTTATATTTATTTTATTGGGTTCGTGCATTGAAAAAACGAAATGAAATGATATTATAATTGTCATTAGAACTTTTCCATATTCTGATGTTTGGGATCCCAAAGCTGCCAGACGTTACCTATTTTCTTAGAAATGTAATATGTGGTTTACCTACACATTTAATTTCTGTGAAAATAAGTAACGTCTGGCGATCCTAGGATCCTATTCTATTGCAGAAAATAGCGCATTTAAAATAATACTTATATACTACAAAATTAATTAGTAAACAGTTAGTCGACTTTCTTTTTAAATTACTTGTCAAAGTTACAATGTAAGATTAAGTCGCGTTTACAGCTGGCTTTATATTCAACGAGGATTCACCCGCGTTTTCACCCGCGTAGATATAATATGTTTCTCGCTGATAAAGCAGCTTTTCATTGGTGATTTTTTTTAATCGATTCAAAAGTTTAGCCTATGCAATGTAAACAAACAAACAATTAAATAATTCCTCTTTATAATATCAGTGTCTATAATATATTCAATCCAGTTTACTTACTAAGTATTGCAGTGACCTGTCTGTGAATAGGTATTTTATATGGGTGGTGAGACGCGAGGGGCTGGGGGAAGGGTTGGGGAGTGCATTCTTTGTGTCGCCAGATGTGCAGTTGCGGTGTCGTAGAGTAAATGTTATGAAATATCATCCAAAGAGATTTATTTGGCAAACATTCAAGGAGTGGCTTTTGTAAGTTGAATATGATAGCCTAACGAAGTATACACTAAATATATATTCGTTTCATTTTTATTTTCTATTTTAAAAAATATTCATATATTCTTAGAATTTAAACATTTTCATTATAATATTATTTCAAGGATCCATATATTTACATTCATTCATAATTTCGGAAATATAGCGAATAGAGCGTTAGGAAAATTCTTAGACTTACTTACTTACTGTCTCAGCCTTTACGGTCACTGGCTCAGCTCGCTATACACCATGCGGTGCTTATTTCTACGCTAACATATGCAAGCGAGAGCTGGGTATGACAAAAAGAGCATGAGTTCACAAGACGACGGAGCAGCAAGCTTCTATAACCACCTTTACCTAAAAATACAATTTAATTTAGTTGTGAAAACGTAAGTGCAAGTGGCTTACCTTCACAATTACAAACCAAATAAACCATTAAGCAAAAATAACAAATGGTACATTGTATAAACTTGTATATTATACATTCTTGTGAACGAATCTCAGGTTAGAAATTCTACAATGAATAATAAAGACGTTGTATTGTCTTGTACATTCGAAATAAATATATTCTCATTGTTGCCGGGAAAAGACTGAATTGAGTCTGACAGAAGAATAACAATGTAATCCTATCGTATGGCTTCCGCACCTTTTACCTTCAAACGCGTCCAGAAACCATTCAGTCGGAATGTTTTGCAAGCGGATTCGCGACGGGACTCCGTCGAATCGTCCATCACTCACCCACCCGCTCACTCAGCTCGCGTCACGTGTCACTGGCTGACAACACGCTCAATGAAAACATTGATCGGTGCACGCCAATTCTATTTAAACAAGTCAAAGTTAATTTTTATCGTTATTCTAAAATATAAGGTGAGCAATCATCACCTTCAAGCGTAACAATGAATCGACCTTAACTATTATACCAAACTATTCCACAATATAAACAAGCATGAAACAATATAAAGAACTAGCTGACACGGCAAACTTCGTTCCGCCTAACAGTCAACGACACATAATGGGGCTAAATAAATTGAGATGTAAGCTATCCTATCTTTCAAGTTGGATCAAACTGCACATGGTGTGCAAATTTGATTAAAATCGGTTAAATAGTTTCGGAGTTCCTCGCGGACAAACAACGTGACGCGTAATTTATATATATTAAGATATATATGCAATGCGGAGTCTAAAAACGTCAGTGGATCAAACCCATAATATAAAAGGTGATTTTTTTTTTAAAACACTTCAACTATCTGTCTGTTCGACCTCGCAAGAGTTTACTATAAGGTCCTTCTAACCGACATCGGTCCCGGCGCCCAATATCAAAGAGGATTAGCCAACTGCGCAGGAGGTATTATAGTGCACAAGTGTGTGCGCAAACACAGGTGCACTCACTATTCCTTTACTCTAATAGAATGGTGAGACGGCAATTCGTCATGACCGGAGAGAGGTCAGGCGCAGGACCAATGGCCTAACGTGGTATACGAGGCACTGGGGTGATTACCGCTAACCTGACTCCAGACTGAGTAATTTCAATATTGAAATACCCAGCCAAAACTTATTGGCCCGACCCGAGACTTGAACTCGAGACCTCTTGGTCCTTAGGCGGCGCAAGCTACCACTACAACAACGAGGCAGCCTACTTATTTAAGTATCAGCCATATGAATATGATAAACTATGATTGAATGTCGTGCATGAGAGCTTCTGCCGCTCTGATAGTTTCATTGCGCGCTGACAAAACAGTGACATGTGTGTTGTTAGTCCCCACCGCAATGTTCATAGCGTATATGCCTCGTACTTAGACGGGGTTCGCTTAGACCAAATCTCAGATATCTCATTTTTTCTATATTCAATAAGCTCTCTTACGACATTTAGTAATAAAAAAAGATATTTTTTTCTGTAAAATGCTGATCATATATCATTGAATAAAAAGAACCATTTTTTATTAAGTTTCCATTCTTTACGCTCGTTTATGCATTCGTTGGAGTTAAACATAACTCAAGAATTGTGCAGGAAATTTCAGTATGTAAACTAAACGAGATCGTGAGCAGAGCATAGTTAATATTTATATACAACGTCACTCTTTGAGGGCGGCCCTCCCTCGTGTTTGTTTGGGACACGCTAAATTATTCACCCAAGACTTCTCTGTTCCAGTAAATATATGTTCATACGGTTGCCTAGTTATGACGTATAGTTTCGTCTATCTACGTCATTTAACCTTTTTCAAGATTCTTTTTATTTCTTGAAAAATATATCGACATAGAGCGGTGGTAGCTCAATGGTAAGGACACGCGCCTCTTAACCGAGGAGTGTGGGTTCAAACCCGGGCATGTACCTCTGGATTTTTCAAATCTATGTACGTATTTATACCATTAGCTCGACGGTGAGGGAAAACATCGTGATGAAACCTGCAAATTCAAACAACTTTGGATTTGTAACCATGATCCAAAAATTGTCTGGTTCCCCTATCTTAAGGTTACGAAGGTCAGATCGGCAGTCGCTTCAATGTAATTACCAGACTCGCTAAATCCTGGATCATGGTCTAAGCGGACCCCGTCTAAACACGGGACATAACGCTAGGAAGATGATGAAAAATATATCGACATCCTTTTTTTTTCCATAAAATTTTTTTTACCGTAATTTATTTAACATCAAATTACGTCTTTTGGGATTTTATAGTATACACAGTTTATCTTTTTTATGCTAAAGCAAAAATAAGTGTTCTTGTAAAGTAAAGTATAACGAAATAGAAAATAAAAATCATTTAGACACTGTACTACATCAACAAGCACAGTATTATTCTTGACTTAACTCGACCGCGACACTTGACCACTTTAATATGAATTATGTTTAAAAAGGTTGCAAGGTGTAATGAACGAAGTAATCAGTGTAACCACGTTTAAAAAAAAGTATAAAAAACATTTTTGCTTCTAAATCTTTTATCACATCACTTTGTAATAGCTTTTATCAAGACATCAAAACACAGCAAAGAAAATAGTCCTACACACTACATTTCGCAAAACATTTCATCCACATAAAGCTGGTTACGCGAAAGAATAAAATGAAAATAGGAGGAAAAACTTCTTTGGAGAATGAAGCAGATTGCGCGGAAACATCGTTGAATATTATCTAGTTCGCGAGCGAAGTTTGAACCAGCGGCCGAATGAGGCACTTGCACCAACAACGCCGGCGCTCGCGCTGAACGACGTGAATCTAAGTGCCGAATAAACGTTTATTCATTCATTCATTCTAATCATAGTGCGGCTCGTTCGATTGTTGGGGCCCCTAGAGTTTTAAATCGAAATTATTATAAATAGCGTGCTAACTAGTTTTCTGTTTCGGATTTACGGAGAACATATGGTTTAATTAATTTGTGAAAAAATAAATTAATTTGTGCACCTTAATTTTTTATGAAAATCCGCATATCCATAATCTCTGAGAGGTGCAGTAGCGTTCTTTAATCACTGTTGAATATAATGAAATTAAGTTCAACTCAATTTTGTTTTGGCTTGGTTGAAAATCGTGAAAATGTAGCTAGCTCGTCTCGTCTAGATATAATCACGAGCACGCCTTTTACACTTCGCGGTTGGTACATTCTTACTGAATGAATGAATAAATGAATAATCGTTTATTTGGCACTAAAATACAATAACAGCAAAATTCAGCAATATAGTACCAAATGGGTCCCCGCTCAGCATGTGCCGTGACACAGGGTGCCAGGTGTTGAGTCTTAGATCGACAGAATATCGTGTTTTGTAGAGCAGTTTCAACTTTTAGTACTAAATATAGCATGGCATTGAATTGTGCAGTTCAATTACGCAGTCAATACAACTAAACACACTATTTATCGTACATACATACATAACATCACGCCCATAATCCCCGAAGGGGTAGGCAGAGTCAAAGGGGCAGTATACCCCCTCAACCACATTTAGCCAAAAATAAAGCCGGGCTGGGTTAGATGGAAAATTGTGAAAAAGCAGTGACAAGCGGCTAACCTATCGCCTATATATATTTAATTAATTATTAATTAAAAATATTTATCGTATATCAGCAATAATAATTGTTGTATATCACATTGTGCGTGCTATTTTTAGTGACCGCCTCGTGGCACAAGTTGGCGGCGGGTCCGGCCGCAAATTAGATGAGCGCACTAGCCAGGGCCGCCCCGGACATATTTGTGGTGGAGTCATTTTATTTTATGGGATAAATACTTAATTTCCGAAGCTTCCTTCATTTATACTTAAGCCTAGACTGATGTTTTATTAATTAATTACAGGCAACAACATTTAGGTAACGCATTAATTCATGCGTACCTATTATGAAGAATAAACTGTCTTCATTACCACCTAGTTATTATTCAAGAATATCAAAAAGAACGGTAATATCTTAAAGATTACTATAAGAAATAAAGTATTGTCAAATAAAAAATATATATTACGATACTTTTATGGTTACATATTACTAAGAAACAGGAGCAGTGGTAGCTCTGTGGTAACGATACGCCTCTTTACCCAGAAGTGTGACTTCAAAACCGGGCACAAACATCTGGATTTTTGAAATCTATGTACGTATTTATAGGTCGGTGAGAGAAAATATTGTGTTGAAACCTGCTTATTACAACAACTTCGAATCTAGGGGTTATCAGAGGATATATCTAGATCAGATCGGCTGTCGCTTCAATGTAATTACCAGACTCGCTCAATCCTGGAAAATGGTAAAAATCAAAGAATGAAAAGTCAAAGACTAATGCGAGAAGGATGATGATAGTACTAAGAAACAGATTTAGTTTTTAAATATTAGTTGGCGTCGACTGCACTAAACTTGACTTAATAAGTGTTAATGTTTGCCAAATTGCGTGAAATTGAAATATATCGCCATTGAATCTCACTCGATAGCAATAGTCAACCCTGCGTGTCCAGCATAAGGGAATCGAGTCCCTCCCTCGCTGCGAGGTTTGCAGTGACCGCCGTCCGCCGGGACGCGCCCTCCACTTCACTCAGATGGAGGACTTGGGACTTCGCTCGAACTATAAATACGGGTCTAATACGGCACTTGCCTTTATACTGACTACTTTTAATCTCGAAATAGGTTACAAAGAATGAAACGCTACGATGTAGCATAAAATGCTGCGTCGTAGCTTGGAGTGCTACGACGTGACATAAAGTGCTACGACGTAGCATAAAGAGTTAAGACAGAATTAAGTGCTACAACATATCCTTATGAAGCAGTGGTAGTTTAATGGTATGGACACGCGACTCAAATGCGACAGTTAGTGGTTCAAACCCGGGCACGTAACTCTGGATATTTCAAATGATATAAGTGCGCATTTATAACATTTGCGCAACGGTGAAGAAGGCAATGAAACTTTCATTTTCTAATCGATATTTAGCCGTCGTCCACGTTATTTGGCTCTCCTATTATTATGAATTCAGGTGGGCATTCATTTTCATGTAATATCTGCGAGGGTGGTCCTATCGCGATTGAATCGGCCTAGTTATATCGAAACTAATGCGACTTACGAGCAAGCATGGCTCGTGAATTCTATTACTAGTGTTATGCTCATTTAAATACAAACAATAGCATTGGTTTCAGCAGCTGTTAGCGTAATAGCAGCAGCAGATAAAAAGCCGTTAAATCTTTGTTTTGTTTGTCCCGACCGCGCTGCTACCGGGAATAATCACGTTGGCTGCGCGGGGCGAGGCCGGCCATTGTCTGCGCCGTACCATTAGGTGCGGGACGAACGCGACGCGCGCCCGGCGGCCAGAACGAATGGGCCTCTCTTCCTTTTGGTGTGGTCGAACGTTTGCAGAATAAATCTAGGGCACTTTGCAGGGCTTAAATCCTTTTTTGATTGCATCTAGTTGGCTTGCTCAAAAAGCTAAATGTTAATTTCTCCATATTAAAAAGATTGACTGGCTCAATGCTGTAGCCCCATGCGCCAAGAGTTGTGGGTTCGATCCTCACTCAGGAGAAACAATTGTATACAATAAATAGTTGTGTTTTGCTGTGTCTGGGTGTTAAAAACCATATATTAAAGGATATATTTGTAATACTACTGGTAATATTCTGATATTTGTATCACAAGTGCCTAAGCTACTTACCTCGGAGTCAGATCAATGTATGTGATGTAGTCTATTAATAATAGATCGCGGATATTTATATATTTATTCAAGTTTTTTTCCAAATTACGGTTTAAATACCGAAACTAACGATGATTGAGATTGATGATCGAATATCATCATTCATTTAGAACCATTATAGTAATACTTCATTCGACAATATTGTATATTGACATAATCAAAATGTGATTTGTCTACACAACCATAACAGGACGGTAATCATAGCGTCATGATATTTACAACAGCGTGTCATATTTATTATCAATTGATAGAACGACTTCTTTTATATCCATTTAACGACAATTACTATACTAGACTATATACTATTTGAACTAACACAGGCACAGTGTTGTCCTAATATACTATTCATCTTTTTTAATGTTCCAAAGCGAGTCTTCCAATATTTATTTTAAATAGGTAAGTAACACAAAACATAACATAACATCACGCCCATAATCCCCGAAGGGGTAGGCAGAGTCAAAGGGGCAGCAGGCCCCTTCAACCACATTCAGCCAAAAATAAAGCAGGGCTGGGTTAGATGGAAAATTGTGAAAAAGCAGTGACAAGAGGCTAACCTGTCGCCTACACAAAACACACCCAAAACCCGATATACCATTAGTCGCCTTTTACGACATGCTAGGCAAGGACCACAGTTGGCACATTCTTTTTTTGGCCTAGATTAACATGGGCCATGTCCCAGACCAACATGGGACTAGGATTAGCGAGTTCAACCAAAAAATATAACAAACTCGTTAGCTTTATAATATTGGTAAGTACAGATTTCACACTGGTCATACAGTCTCTTATTGTTGTAGGCTACAAACAACTTGTTGTATAACATAAATGGACTATCTGCGCCATATAGGTTTTCTTGTGTAACCAGACAAATTCGATTATAGTTACACATCCACTGTTATTCGAGTAACCAAGTTTTGCAAGTTTCTTTATGTTTCTTTATATCCAAATATAGGTCTCAAAACCTCAGAACTCAACAAAAACCTAGCTTACCGTCGGGCGCGGAGTGTTCGATGACAATAAATAGATTTGGGTCTCGGTGACTTTACTTCAGCTCTCGCTCGCTAATGTAATATCGATATTATATTACCTAGGCGCTTTTTTAGGAAAATTACACCCTAGACATTGTTGTGAAGTGGTCTTCTGTTCGGAGTAATCAATTTCTTTGATGATCTCTCGACTGAGGCTTGTTCGCCGTCAACTGTGGGAAATGTGTCAGTTTGTTATGTTGATTATACCGAGACATAGAGGTCTATATATAACTGTGTTAAGAGTAGTTTATTTTTTTCGGGTTAAGCCTTTAATTAGTTGGCTTAGCTGTCAGATGGTTAATACGCAATATTAATAGTATATCAATTTAATTATGTTGGAGCAATTGAGCATTAAGTAGAAAGAAGTAATTCATGCGGATACATTAACAACTGTTTCAAAATTGAATATTAATATTTTTGATTAAATACGTCTATAAGTATAGTACGTCCTATTATCGACAATGGATGAAGATCATTGAGTTTTAAAAGTGAGAAATTAAACGGGCTGCAATAATCAATCTATTGCCACCTTAACTAACATAATCGTAGTAATCGTATACTCGTAGTTTATACGCTACAGTAGTGAGACAAACGTAAATTCAAATATACACGTATGGGATTGCTAATAAATTAAAATTCAGCATCGGATGCAAAGATTTAAATATGACAAATGTCTAGTAAGTACCATTAAGGGTTAAGCGTCGCACCCGGTGCGGCGCGGGCAGCGGGCGGCACGCGGCGCGCGCGCACTCCGCGTCACTAATGCACGCGCTACACCGCGTTGAAGGACAGCGAGGAGTTCTCTGGTGAGCAGTACGTACTGTATGGGCAGAAGAACATCAAAACGTCTGCTCGAAAAGCAATATATATGAACATACGTAAATGGCCCCCAAAAATATTAGACTTATATAAGTTTAGAAGTCATCCTTTGTATACGATGAATATTTTTTGCCTGGGAGCTTATATTTTAAATTTATACATAGATCAAGCTGTTTATGGGTGACCAATATCGCTCGGGTCTTCATAATCTAGTAGGTATAAGTTTCTTCACTGCCATCTCGTGATTAGTGGCAGCAGTGGCGCAGGACGCAACGAACCGGCGCGGAGTGACGAGGGGACGCCTCTGAGGGCACTTTGACTTCGAACCGCTCTCACAATCTGCATCTCGACCGCCTGAAAGGCAACTGAATTGGATATGTTGTTGCTGGCTGGTATGGGTTTTACTGGGATTCCTTTCGTTTTGATACTATTTTCATATAGTTTATAAAACTTTTAAAAACTAACTAAACTTCACGCCGCAGTTCAGTTTTATAGTTCAGGTGTAGCTATTTTTACAGCTTTTCTAAATAAAATTAAATGTTTTTCAGAGAGTTTCATTAATTCTGAAGTAATAGAACAACAAACAACATTTAATTTCATAAGACCATAAACAAATATATTTTGTTGAGCAAGAATTTTAAACTGACTTTTTATGGCGCTTATACATTTATTTAATGTAAAAAGACCTTGAAAAACTCTCAATTTAAAAAATAGCAAGCTTATTGTTGCTTTTCTAACATTTCCAACAAATTAAGACTTCTTATAAGTCTTCAACAGTTCTTTACCATTATATTTAATAGAAAAGTCATGCATATTACGCATTATATGTGTTCGGACCAAAATCTCGTCACATACAACAGCACTGACCGAGTCTTCACCGAGATATCGATGTAAACGCAATGTGACATTCCACATAAATCCCCGCTACATTGTGAGTAACTGATTTAATTAGTACTAGTAGTGCCAGCGGTGTCACTCGCGTTTATGGTTTATATTATAAAGACTACTTCCGTCATACATGATTTCTGTGTAACTTTAACCATTAAGGCTGCACACGCGACGGAAGCTTAAAAAATGGAGTAACTTCTCCCGTTTTCCCAACACTTCCCTTCACTACTCTGCTCCTATTGATTGTAGAGTGATGAAAAGTATACTATAACCTGCCCAGGAGTATGAAGAATAATTGTACCAAGTTTTGTTAAAATCCGTCGAGTAGTTTTTGTTTCTATAAGGAACATACATACAGACAGACAGACAGACAAAAATTTTACTGATTGCATTTTTGGCATCAGTATCGATCACTAATCACCCCCTGATAGTTATTTTGAAAATATATTTCATGTACAGAATTGACCTCTCTACAGATTTATTATAAGTATAGATTACTCTCCGGACTTTGATATATGTAATTACAGAAACCTGCGTATAGCTGCGATCGTTACTGAAAACTTCACAAAGAAATTAGGGGAAGGAAGTGAAGCGAAAATAATGATCCTTATTACTTGTCGAGTAACATCTCTGAGGAGGGCCGAGGCTCATTGACACAATTAGATCGGTGCGAGTGGCAGCCCTGATTGACGGTTAGGGTCGTCAGGGCGGAGGACGCGGCCAAGTTAAACGTCATATACCTATGCGACCCACGGCGCGAAAGATGAAGCGGAATGAAGACTTTCCAATTTGTCTTGTAAGCTTACTAAACGGCACTTGAAATTGATTAATTGTGCCGGTACTTTTTTTTTGCAAGATATGCATGAAATAATAAAATTGTATGTGTAGTTACATCAATTCATGGATAAAAGGTTTGCCATAAAAGTTTCAACTTTCAATGCACAAAGACGGGACTTGAATTTCCCTTTGTAATTGGTGTTAAATTCAATTCGATCGACAATTCGTTGCGAGTGACGCTGGCGCGAAGAATGAACGAATGAACGAACGAACGAATGGTGGCGGCCGCCCCGCCGTTTTTCATTTCGCTCCACGTCCTATTCATCAAATGAAAGCCCCTAATTTGATTCGCCACGGTTCCGCAGAAGGTGGAAGGAATTTGTGGAACATGTTTTTAACAATTCACACGCAACAGTAGAGTGGGACAACATAACGGAATGTGCTTTCATGGGGTTTTTTGATTTAACTAGGTACCTTGACCATTCTGGAATTATTGGAATGTGTTATTCACGGAACAAATGGGTATTGCTGGAATTATAACAATATAATTTAAAAATATATATATTGTGAACTACATTAAATTATTACTAACGATCCGATATTCGGTTGCGAAATACATTATTGAGAGGAAAAATTTTATTCTTTATAAAATAACGTGACTGAAAGATTTTATAATTATTGCAAAGAATCACATTATTATTGTATTTTATTTGAATTTAGCTATGTCCACGGCCTCATCCGCTTCATGGTTGGTGCTGTGTAGCCTGTAGCCTTCCTCGATGAATGAACTATGCAAATGCATGCAGGAATAATTTCTCGGTTGGCACCAGTAGTTCCTGAGATTCCAACTAATCATAAAAACAAACTCTTTAGCATTATATATATGTCAGCATGAAGACGTCATTGTAAACCGGTGTAGCAAAACACCACGGGCACCGATCACGCCACCGAGCGCTCCCCACCGCCCGCTCTACTCGACTTGTTTTGCAACGGGTATAAAAGGACCGCGCAGCGACGGAGCGGGCAGTCTTGGCTCTGGCGTTGCTCGGTGCACTGGTTGTACTAAGCTATCTTGTCCTAGACGCTCTCGGATAATTAGTTTTAAATTAATTAATACTTGCTATTAATATTTGCTACACCGGTGTACAATGACGTCTTCATGCCGACATATATTAAGTTTCTGTTTTATATTATTAAAATGTCCTAAGAGGAAAAGAATTTGGGTTTGTCTATTTCTCTGACAAGCTCGATGGCGCATTCGGTAGTGACCCTGCCCCATGCGCTTAGAGTTGTGGGTTCAATCCCCACTCAGGACAAATATTCGTATCATGAATACTTGTGTTAGTTCCGTGTCTGGGTGTTAATATCCAATGTTTAAGTGGTTTCTGATACCCGTAACACAAGTGCTTAAGCTGCTTACCTTGGAGGCAGATCAATGTATGTGACGTAGTCTGATATTTATTTATTTGAGATTTTACTTATGTATTAAAAGTTTTCCCTTTGAAATCTGTAAATAATAAAGTAGAAGAGAACTGCGTCATAGAAATGATTACGAGCATGTCCTAAATATTCTGATGAGATGAGAGCGGTGGTAGCTCAATGGTAAGAACACGCGCCTCTTAACCGAGGAGTGCGGGTTTAAACCCGGGCACGTACCTCTGGATTTTTTCAAATCTATGTACGTATTTATACCACTAGCTCGACGGTGAAGGAAAACATCGTGATGAAACCTGCAAATTCAAACAACTTTAGATTTGTAACCATGGGCCAAAAAGTGTCTGGTTCCCCTACCTTAGGGTTACGAAGGTCAGATCGGACCGACTCGCTAATTCTGGATCATGGTCTAAGCGGATCCCGTCTAAGCACGGGACATAACGCTAGGAAGATGATGTCCTAAATATTCTGATACATGAAAGAAATCTATTGCGAATTCTCTTATCTTTGAAGCTCTTTACGGTTCGCATACGAGCTCACAACACGGTTTTTACTCCACGTCGAGAAACCGTAGCCAGCAGCCTCCCTGTGACGTTTACAATTAATTCTCTCAAATAATATTCGGCCGAAACTTTGTCGTAGCTGAATCCTGATATTGACGGGATTAAGTTAATTAAACCCCTCTCAATAAGTAATTTAAGTTTAAATTATTTGCTAAGCAACCAATTATGAACGAAACACAAAACTGGATTTCAAAGGAATTCTTAAGTTACATTGTCTGTCAAAAATAACGAAGTGAATGGAATACCCAGGCGGTGCCTTTGAAATCACTGTGCGCTTTTACGGAATTTGATGATTAATGGGATATTAATATCTTCACAGACTGAATTGAAAATAATATTTAGTTGGTAACATCTCAAACTAACACTTGACACAATTATAAATATATATATACACTTTGGGTCGTAGTCATAGTTAAAACTATATGAATGTGCATGTTTATTAATGACTAGCTGTGCCAGCGGTGTCACTCGCGTTTAAGACTATTTCCGTCATACATGATTTCTATGTAACTTTAACCATTAAGGCTGCACACGCGACGGAAGCTTAAAAAATGGAGTAACTTCTCCCGTTTTCCCAACATTTCCCTTCACTACTCTGCTCCTATTGATTGTAGCGTGATGAAAAGTATACTATAACCTGCCCAGGAGAATGAAAAATAATTGTACCAAGTTTGGTTAAAATCCGTCGAGTAGTTTTTGTTTCTATAAGGAACATACAGACAGACAGACAGACAAATTTTACTGATTGCATTTTTGGCATCAGTATCGATCACTAATCACCCCCTGATAGTTATTTTGAAAATATATTTTCATGTACAGAATTGACCTCTCTACAGATTTATTATAAATATAGATAATTGTCCGCACCAAGGAGCTGATGGTATTAAGTAAATGGATTAGGAGAGCCCAGAGATGTGGGCTTGGGTTTTAATCTTAATCCATACCCCTTAAATATGAGGCGCGTAGACTTACCATTGAGCGTCTTTGCTCAAGCATAGTACAATATTAAAGACGAAAAAGTTAGTGAGTAGGTCCCGTAATACTTATCGTCCTCTAACGACGCGTAAAATAATTTTGGAAGTCGTATAGCGAAATCAGCTAAGGGGATCACGCTCTCTTATCCGTTACTATGGCGCACTGAGGACCCTTGCCTTCATTTGCCAGTAGGTGAAGTGGAAACACTTTTCTGCCTTAACGTTACAGAGGATAAGGACTATACCTTTTAAATCTTATTAGAGGCACGGTTTTATTTACGACTTAGAAATCTTACGCATTTAGAGCTCTTTAGTCTCGACTTATAGATGTTTCGGAATAGGTACGTATGCCAGCAGCGCGTTGCGGTTTCGCCCGCGTAGCTCCCAATCCCGTAGGAATATGGGGATAAAATTAACCTGTTAATATATAGCTAATGACAATCACAAATAATGTGACTTTCTATTGGTAAAAGAATTTAAAAAATCAGTTTAATAGATCCAAGTTTACTAGGTAAGTAGCTTAAGCACTTGTGCTACGGATATCAGAATCAACAGTGGCATCACAAATATATATACTTTAATATTAGATATTAGAAGTAGGAAGTAGTAGTGAGGAAGTACCGTAGTGATTGTAAACTACGAGAAGGCTCCAGCGGTAGAGTGACGCCGGGGCTGAGGGAAGTGTAATGTAAAATGTACAAAGCCGTTTGGGCGGAGGCGAAGTGACGCGCGCCAGGGTTACGTTTGAACGATCCTCTTTGCGCTATTGATTGCTCCGGGGTGGGGCGGGCGGGTAGGGGTGCTGCGGAGGAACCTGGTCAAAAATATGATTTATTTGCCAAAGTACATAATGCATATCGCGTTTAGTCCCATCAGTATTATTTCATATGAGTAAGAAATAATTGCAATATTTATCCCATAAATGTAAACTATTTATTGCACCGTCAATAAGAGTAATACAAGATGAATTTAATACCACTTTCCAAATTTTTTCCAGGCCTTAGGTATCGATAACATATCACATTTATGAAAAAAAAAGAGTAGAATTATTTTTCAATATAAAATAACTTGTGTGGCGGCGCGCAGCAGTAACTACAAACGTAGGTTTTTAAAAGTGACATTAAAAGAAATAACATGTATATCGTAATTGTTCCTTGCAATTGCCATATACAAATTTGGAGTGTGTGTCTAACGGGATTATATAAAATAGTTTTTTTTTTGTCTACGGTGACTTTTGTTTGGCTTCTCCAAACGAACGTCCACAAAGATGATCCGTTGTTTGAACACTAAGTGGAGGCGGCAGCCCTGGCCGGGCGCCGACGCCTCTTCCGCGGGTAATTCAATATTTATCCTGCTTTTTCAGCTTTCAGCCGCCGCGTGATATTTGTTTTTAAACGCTTTCAATTTAGAGAGCAGTCCGAACAGACGGCGCCGTGCCGCCGAGTGCGGGCTGCTGTGCTAAATGAGCCTTGCACGGGCTGTGGTGCAGGAGCGGCAACAGTGTCGTAGCTAAACGTAATTGCACCTATTGTAATTTAATAAAATTGTTTGGACTAGCACACCAATTCTCTAATTTATAAACTAAGCATGTTTGCGACATACTTTAATTCCTTTTTTTAATCCATGACTTGGGTAGAAATGTCAATTTTCATCACACGAATATTATACTCTATCGGGGCCTAGAATTTATAACTAACTACCACCATACCAAGTAACGTTGTACGAGTATGTAGGTAAGGCGACAATCGTAGCTAGCGTTGTTTGATAAAATGTACATAATAATTGGTGAGCTTTTTTGGAACTTTGTCGTTACATACATAAAACATCACGCCCATAATCCTTGAAGGAGTAGGCAGAGTCAAAGGGGCAGCAGACCCTTTAAACCACATTCAGCCAAAAACAAAACTGGGCTGGGTTAGATGGAAAAATGTGAAAAAGTTTGTCGCCCACACAATCCCTACCCTGCAATACCCGATGTACAATTAGTCGCCTTTTACGACATGCTAGGCTAGAAACACAGTTGGTACATTCTTTATAAGTCCCAGACCAACACGGGACAGTGGGCTGGGTTAGATGGAAAATTGTGAAAAAATAAATAACAAGTGGTTAGCTCGCCGCCTACACAATCACATACCCAAAACCCCATTTGTCATTAAATATTATATTTGATGATGCTGACGATAATAAATCCGCCTTTTATTAAATCTGCTACAGCACATGTCACAGCGGCTGAACCTAGGGCATATAGCCGCCAACCAGGATCCGTTCGCGATCTGCCAAATGGGATAAAATGCTTTAATGTAGAACATTAATCAAACGCCAATGTTAAACTTTTTAAACAAAGTCCTTTCGCTTTTTCCTTTTACCGCTCACTTTTTAAACAAACTGCGCCGGAAACAATAAACGAACTCAATTTCCTTCGTTTCTCTCGTCGTAAATTTCCAGCTTACGGTCTGAGTTAACCGATGGGGTTTGATTTGCGATACCGACGCAGTTGAGCTATCGATGAGTTTGCGAATGTTCGCGTCAAATAAAACGCCGCTGATGCGGAACGCGTCCGGTAATGAACAGAAACACGCAACAGATGAGCTGGCGCCGGGGTGGTGGCGAGAATCGAATTGTGAAATATCGATGGACGATGGATTGCATATTTCATTGGTTCGAAATAATGTAAAAGAAAACGGAAGGAATAACATAGCGGTGAAACATAGCAATACGTAATAAAAGAAAAAATAAACACACACAATAACATTATGCTGTTGATGCGTAGAGCTAACTAGGCCCTAGACTAACTAGGTCTTTGCTTTGATGGTTTCATTCAAAACATCCGTGTTTTTTAATGAAGCAATCAATATGTTACTCGATATTGGCAGAGATAAATTAGCATTGGTTGCCCATTAATGTCAAAAAGGTTTCAAATAAATGACAATTGACAATCAACTGTCGATTCAAACTAATCGACTTCCGATAGTAGATTAAATGGTTGGCTTAATGTGAAGCAAATAAAAGCGCTTTAAAAGAGATTTGGTTTTTGAATTGGAGCCAAACGTTCGCACCAAATGAATCCCGGCGCCTGATAACGAAACAAAACACGCGACAGGCCGACAAAGCCGTGACGCTGCGAGCCGCGGGTGAGGCATTTTTATGAGCCGCGCGCGACGTTGATGAGGGTTATCGGCGCGCCACGAGCCACGCGCCGCGCGCCCCCGCCCCACCTGCGGTGCGTGCCGTGCACCATAGGTGACGCGAGCAGTGAAGTTGGTGGCTTGCATCATAGACACTAAACCTTTACTACCCTCTCGATCTCATATCGGATAGTTAATATTCGCCTTCGTTCGTTGTTATTGCATGTTTTGCGTATATACTAACATCATCATGTAGTGACTGATAAGCATCTGTATAATATAAAGTGTCAACATGTTATTCGATGGACTGTTATTCATTGCACTGTGCTATCATTGTAAATACATATTACTGACCAAATGATCAATGTTTGGATTGCATCAGGTTATTGTAAATTAATAAAATCATGTATTTTTTCTAAATAAAAAGGAACATTTCTCACTGTCGTTGACTTCGTTGCGCCTCTGTCTAGCGCGGGATGACATGATAAAGCGACAAAATTTTGACATTCTTTTGGAATTGCGTTTAGAATGTGCAAGATTTATTGCTATTTTGATATTTACATGCGTTTTATAAGCGTCCATGTAGCAATAACACAACATTAATACGAGCAAAACGTTTTTCTTTGTAAATTCTATATAACTGAACAGACGTACAGAGCATCTGGCGGACGCTACTTGGAAATAATTGTTTAGTAGAAATTCCTCCCGTTAAGTAACAACCTAGAACCCGCCTGTTTAACGGTGATCCATATTTCTTAATGCAGTGTTTGCTATGAAAGGCCCGAGTAGAGCAAGACGTTAGTTTCTTCATTGTCTGTGTTTAGTCTTTCAATCAAAATAAATAGTATACGATAGATAGTGTACATTCTAGGAATCCAATTTGCAGATCAGATGGAATCTTGTTTTTTATTACTATTAATACAAAAAAAAACAAGCAGTTCCATAACTGCTCGCTAACTAGATATATGAAATTTTATGGCATGTACGGATAGCCAGAGTTCATACATCACTTTGAAATAAAACCATGACAAATGATAAGTAAACAGGTATACCTTTTAAGTACCATAAATTATAATGAGTAGGTATGCCACTTTTCTTCTTATACTTACATAGTAATAATCAATTACAATGTCTAGAAGTGGTAAGGTCACGTCGGTATTCAAGCACGTCTTGTTTGAGAGCCCGCTCCGACGAGCCATGTCGAAACAATTCGAAATATTCGGAGCGTTGCGGGAGATAATTGTAATCTCTTAGCTCGTCATTACCCGGAATGTGATTATACTTGCGCAAATAAGAGATTGGCGAAGTGACTGAGATTCCATCCGTCTGCTTGGACCTCGAGAAGGGGTACAGAGGTCCCGCTTTATCTTCAGTGCTGGAAAGTGCAGATCAACAGAAATAGCTTAATATAGTATATGTGTATGGCTTCTTAGTAAAATTAGTTCCTAAGTATTGTAAATAGATGGCGCTGTACGTAATTAAAACGCGTAAGTTAAATTTTTCTCCGGACCCATATATAGTTTACAGATGTTCTTGGAAATCGAGCGAGAGATGCGTGCGCTGCGGAAAATCTGCGGTGTATCGCTCACATCATATTCTGAACGCAGTCGCGTTCAGAATGATGTTCAATTGATGATGTAAGAACGAGAGTCGCTCTGAAAGACAGCGTCGGAGTCAAGGTAAGAAGAGGCATGCTTCGGTGGTTCGGACATGTGGAAAGAATGGATGACGAAAGATTGACTAAACAGATTTGAGAAGAATGTCCTAAGTTCCGTGCCAAGCATGTCGTAAAAGTCGTAAATTGGCATATCGGGTATTGGGTTTGTGTTAGTGACGAGTCAGCAACTTGTCACTGCTTTTTGCCAAGTGTACCTTCTGCCCCTCCCAAGTCTGTGGCGGCCCTCCTCCCCAGGCGGCTGAGGAACGCGCGGAATGCGTCTAGAGTTTTCAAAGACAGTTCCGACACTGAAAGTCTAACAGTTATTGAATTCTTTAGGACATTCTGGCTTCGCTGGGTCTTGTTCATTTGAAAACGTCATTTTGAATTGTACCGTTGTTCTTGTCAAGGTTTTTTAGAATATTAAGTACAGAATGGTTATCATTAAAAAATACAACGCAGGCAAGAAGGTAGAATATTGTTTTATTTTATTTTCACACCTAAATTAGTCAACCAATTTTGATTAAATGTGGTGCGGCAAAAGTATTTTCCTTTGAAAAAATATAGGTTATTTTTGTCCCACATTGGTGTGGTACTTCAAAAGAACCTAGCAACCGTATTTCCTTGCCTAGGATGTTGTAAAAGTCGACTTATATTATATCGGGATTTGAATATGTGATCAAATAGGCGACGAGCTAGCTCCTTCCTTTTTACACATTTCCATCTAACCCAGCCCAGTTTTATTTTTGGCTGAATGTGGTTAAACAAGCTTGCTGTCGCGGAGGATTCCTTAGGGGCACCCGCGATGCCTCAGTCGGCATGGAGGATGCATCCCGGGTTTTAGTGGGTATAACCCGGCCACTAACATTTTGGCCGGAGAGGGGGTCTCCTGATGCAGAAGTCCCTGGGTGTCCCACATAACCATCTCGTCCCCCCGAGGCGAAGTTGTATGCGTAACGAATTTCTCCGGGTGAAAAAAAAAAGGCTTGCTGTCCCTTTCACTCCTTTGCCTACCCTTTCGGGAATTACGGGCGTGATGTTATGTTTTATAATGATACATCTTGTTAGATCAATGAAGGCACGGTAAAGAATTAGTCTGGAGACTTTATCTTTGTTTAGTAAATTATCACAAATAAAATAAAATAATCAACTAGTAGTACTTAAATAATTTACTTTTTATGAAAATTCAGCTTTTGTTTATTTTTATAAACTCCTAATGATAATATTTATGTAAATACAACTCTACTGAAACACCCAGTTAAACAGCCAGACTGCTGCATTTGTAAGTAGCGTGGCGCATTCGCATCAAAAAGTTATATTGCGCTGGCGAGTGCACGCAGCGCAGTATTTATCCGTCGCGCAGGACCATTACTCCGGGCCGCTCGCGATATTAGCTCGAGACGCTGCAATGTGTTTATTGAGACAACTGAAATGGCCCCATTCTGGATGTTCCACTGTTAGGGCTGTTAAATATACTGTGACAAAACTGGATTCCTGATTATATACAACTTCTCACCCAAACATTGTGTAATAATGAAAACATTTCTCAGAGCTTTTCTCAGATCTATCTGAGCTATCTAGTTTCAGTATAATTATACTACACTTAACTTCGCGCCACTTCCCTAACGGAGTACCTAATAATACCTATATTATCTATCTATATATCATATAGCTATATTATCCTATTATAAGTTTATAACGGTACCCAATAAATAACAATTTAAGATTAGCAATACATAGTGTGAACAATATTTTATGTGGTTTTGCTATTTCTATTTATTTGCAATTATTTAAATATTGCTGGTAAGTTTCGAACCTTAAGTAGAAAAGAAAGAACAGACATGTACATTAAATCATTGTTATACACTCATACTTATATTCAAGTATTTTCACGACCTCTGTAATACCGAGCTAAATGTATATACCGTACTCAGATTTGGCAATCCAGTGGTACCTATATAACAGATTTGAACCAACACCTGTCACAAATGAGACACGTGTCCTTACCATTGATCTGCCACCGCTCTTAGCGCCAGACTCCAATAAAACCAGCATCAAATCTCATAGCGCCAGTAAAGTCGTCGCGAGTCAGAGACCCGTCGCATATCGACGCAGACGGCGCTAAAAAGCTCCACTCATCTGCAGATCCAATTAACTTCAGCGTCGCGCGCTATTGAACATTCCGCGCGGGCGGCGCCGGGGCGCGCGACGTCGCCAGCCGACAAGCGACCGACGCTCGATCACTGGCGGTAATCAAACGTTGCAACAGCATTTACCCTTCACTGTGATTTCTTTCCTAGTATTGATACGCTTCTTGCTTTTACATCAATAGTTTCGATGGTGTGAAAAAAGTTAGAGATGTAGCGAAACACTTGAAAAACTTAGCATAAATTCGTTCATTTTGTTTTTTTTTACAAATCTCAGTAATCAGTTGAACTTCTAGCTTAAATTGTGATAAATAAAAACGATATCTACTGCAAGAAAGCAGAAAAGTAAATGAACGAAGCTGAAGTTAATTGAATCTGCACTTATTGTCGGAGGAGATAGTGTCACTCGCCTCGTTTAAGTGGGCGAGTGACGGATTTGTCAAGATTTCACTGTTTATATGGGAGATGTTTAAAGTAGAGTACAGAAAAAAGATATCGATAGGTTATTTTTCAACTAGAAACATTTAGTTCCAAGAACCTTTATTAACGTGCGTTAAATAAGTCCAGAACAAAAAAAGCAGGTGTCTATTGAATATTTATTATCTCTCGCCGGCGATATTTATTGTCGAGGCGAGTTTATTTATCACTTGTCCACAACGTCTGCAAGCGCGGGCGCACCGAGAGGGCGCGAGATTTACGGCGCGCCCGTAACTCTGCCTCGTTACCGGCCCTTCACGTCGCCGCGTTGCGCGTAACGAGGACCATCCCTACGCTTCGCCGGGCTGATTGATTGCAGGACTACATTATACGTATACAATTGCTAATAATGTATTTGCAGATGGAGAAGTAGAGCTGGAAATATAAGGTATGGTCAGACACAATAGGCTATTAGTACAGCGTATACAATTGACTTACTTTTCTTATATAAGAAATCTGTTCGTCATCGGCTTGATACGAGAAATAAACACAAACTCGCCGTTCCAAAACGAATAGTGATGTTTTATTAAAATGAAACGTAGTTTAGATTCGTATAGATTATTTATTTTATTCACGATACGCACTTCAAAGTGAATGGTTATACGAAACGAGATATCAAATTCAAATTCAAAATCTCTTTATTTATATAGGCTTCAAAAAAGCATTTATAAATAGTCAATTTAAACAGAAAAAAGGATTACCACCGGTTCGGAAGGTAGAATCTATCGACAAGAAACTGGCAAGAAACTCGATAGTTACTCTTTTAAATGCAAAAATGTACAATTTCGTACTTAATAATCGATACTTATTAGGTAACAACACTGCAGGTGAACACTTCATTATGAAGTTAAACATATATGCTTATCATTTAGAAAGTCTTAAATCTTATAATAGCCCTTATTCATTAAGAACGCTTTAATGCACACTTTGAACTTATGTGAAGGTAATGCTAGCAGACTTTCTGGAAGTTTATTAAATATTTTAATACTAAGACCAATAAATGAATTACCATTCTTCTGGAGTCTATGGTTTGAAACAGCAAGTTTGTGTTTATTTCTTGTATTAAAACTATGAGCGTTTGACTTTTTAGGAAGTTGGTCAATGTTTTTATATATATATACATAATACAATCTAAAATAAATTGTGATGCAATTGTTAAATGTTAATTTCTTTAAATATATCTCTAAGAGTGTCACGTGGTCTAAGGCCGTATATGGCTCTAACGGCCTCTAACGGCCAGATAATCTGAATAGTTTGTGCTAAGCCGACGATACCTCTGTTTTATTGTATTGCTATTGAACGTGCGGTGCGAGCTGGCGGGCGCATCGGCGTCGTTATTGCCGCTGCATCCGATGCAAACAGTTTATGCGATGGCCATATGTTTTTGCACTCAGGTCTTGATATATAAATAATATCAAGAAAAAATTTAAAGCGGTGAATTGATTTGTAATAATCCTTAAAGCTAATCCTTGTTATCAGCTAGTTTGGGAAAAATAATCATGTATCAACAAACCCGTGACAATTATAATAATAATAATAAATATTACACTACATCACATACATTGATCTGACTCCGAGATAAGTATCTTAAGCACTTGTGTTACGGATATCAGAGTCAACAGTGATATTACAAATATATACTTAAATATTGGATTATAACACCCAGACACAGAACAAACACAAGTATTCATCATACGAATCACGTACAATGGTCTCAAATGTCAAAGTCAATGTTTAAGTCAAAATACTCTTTATTTATATAGGTTTGAAACAAACACTTCTAAATTGTAAATTCAACAGGAAAATCAACTAATAATGTGAATCTACCACCGGTTCGGAATGTTGCTTCTACCGAGAAGAAACCGGCAACAAACTCGGTAGTTACTCTTTTCAACAACATATTTTACAAGGGTGTATAGATCATATTTGCATCTGAACCATGTCATGAAGTCGGCTTGTCAGACACCAAAATATAAAATAACGATTTTTACAAAATTTAAGCATAAATTAACCAGACCCCAAGGGGGCACCTGTTCCCAAGCATGACGTATGTGTCAGCCATCGCTTCACTCAACCATATCTTAGGGAATGTAACGACCCGTCACATAACGTCTCCACCCCAGCGACGTTATAGTGAGCATGACTACTCAAGCTTGGTGAGGTAAAAAAAAACAAAAAAAAATACAAGTAATTGTATTCAACAAACCAACCGTAGGACATAGCTCAAAAGTCCTATTCAAGTTATATAATTGAGATTATATTAAATAATACATATAATAATAAATAAAATAAATAAATAATTTAATTTACAATATTACATGCACCAAGATTTCGATCCCCACCCAGCACAAATATTCGTATGTTCTATGTTATCTATGTTAACGGGGATGGTTTCCGCACTTAGTCCTTGAAGTTCGCTGTCACGTCATCTTGCATGATCTACCTGTTTAATCACAATCTGAGCGAATTTATTGAGAGATTGCACAAAATAAAAAAAAACTTGCTTACTTAGTGTTTACACAAAATAAATTACAATTGTACGAAACACGACTAGCAATACTTAGCGAGAAATGTTTATAACTCTTTGTTCAAAATATTAGAAACGATTCTGCTCCTCCTATTCGGTATCGTAAAACGAAGAAACGAAGCCATTTCCGATGCCATTGTGCGGGCGCACGTACGCGGCACGTAGGCCGGGATTCAATGTGTTGTCCCGGGCGCTTGGTGCTTGTGACGGAGCCGCAAGTTTTCTCGTGAAGTGGGGCGGTCGCTCACACGGCGCAGTGCCAGAATCTTTCCACACGCTGCGAATAGGTCAACGGTCATGATATTAAAAAGAAGAAAGTTTTTGTTTGACTTATATTTTTTATGATTATGTAACTTTAAGAATAATTTTGTGCATATTAGTAATAAGATAGATATCATTAGTATATATGATAACAAGCTCTCTTCTATTTGCTATGCCCTTGCAGGGCGTCACATGTATACCTTCTACACATACCCATCTATGTAACTGTTTTTGTAATGTGACATGCAATAAACGTTTGTATTTAAATTTCAATCAAAAAGTTATATCCAGCCGTAGCAGACATCTCTATAAAGCATCATTAAGTCCCGTTCCTTGGTGGTGTGCGCTAGAAGCATGAATTACACTCTAGAATAGTATTAGCATTCCGACCCAGAACTGGGTTGATACAAGTCAGGATCGAACTATGTATTTTTCATGTTTCAGCTCCAGTGTCACCGAGATTATTCAAATGTAGCGACACACAATGTTAAAAGCCCTCATATGATTCTCATTTTATAACCCTGTACGGACGTATTACGTGTCTTGGTTCTGAAATATATTTTGAAAGACTTAGTTTTTCCAGCCCAATTTATGAGGTTTTTTACTTATTGTTCTTTTAATTAAAGAGAAAGTTGTATCTGGATGTCTAACACTTAATAGAGCAGCCAGTTAATAAGTAAGTACCACATTGAAGTTCATATAGTAAATTTTAACACTCTTGGATGAAAGCCAATTTAACATATTATTACTTTGTAATTATATGACATTGACTGGCCCGTTGGTCGAGTGGTCAGAGACTCTAGCCACATAACCAAGGGTCGCGGGTTCGAATCCCGTTAGGACCAAATGTTTCGTGTGAAGAACATGGATATTTGTATTAGAGTCATGGATGTTTATAAGTATGTCTATCCGTTAACCTAGTAGCCATACTACAAGCATAAGCTTAGTTTGGAACTAGGGAATTGGTGTCAATCTGGACCATTTATTATTTATTTATTTATTGTATAAAATCCCCCTATGATAGATAATTTGATACGATTGAGTTGATCTGAAAATTGATCCAGAAGATAACGTCTGAGTGTCTTCAATATATTCTCATGAATCTTTAAATATAAATAAAAAAATGTTTGATCTGATATTCTATTGGTTTTCTACTCTTGTGGTATTCTAGTAAGCGCGACTCCTGCGCATAAAAACATGATTTTTTTATCAAGAACATGTTTAATCAGATCTGAATGATAATGTAAGTAAAACAATTAGTAGATGATCTATAATGAAATCTGTAAGAACAGAAATAGTCCAGACTATGCTATCCGGGTCGCGCTCAAAGCGGGAGGCGCCGCGGTATGTAGGTCAGCGCGCGCGCCCTTAGCGCCTCGGCGCCATGTGCCGTGCGCTGTGTGCCGCGCCCGCCCCACGTGTGCTGAGGGTGCATACAACACATGGGACATGCATTTACTATTATCACGTGTGAGGTGTGCTGTTGTGTGCTGTAGACTTACTTATGTCACGGGTGCTAGTAAAATGAGATGAACTTTATTTATATAGACTTCAACAAAGCACTTATAAATCGTCGAAAAAATTTAATAACAACCGTTTCAAAAGGTAGCTTCTACCGAGAAGAAACCGGCTAGAAACTCGATAGTTACTCTTTTTAAATGCCAAGTCTTATAACTAATAGTTACAATTTCTTAATCAAGCTAAATCTATTAGTGCAGATGAACAGCCTATTATGAGACCAACCAGATATTCAACTTAAATCTAGTGAAGAAAATATTAGAAAGCATGTTGTTTTTGATAAAGCTGAGCTAATTATTATATGCATTGATTCCATTTAATTTAATTAAACAGCTTTTAGCTTAAGACGATTTATTAAGAAACAGATAATAATTTTGTGCGTTTATTGTCTTTAGACAATGAGAATTTTGAAGAAAGACCAATAATTGTGCCGTATTTGTTTTCTTCATTAGCTTTTATAGTTTATTAGAAATTAAAACTAAACTTAACTAGCATAATTGGAGGTGCAAATAAAGACCTTTGTCTTATAAAAATGCGATCAACGAGAAACTTTATTACTACGACAGAATCCTAAAAATCCAAGTTGAGCTTCAGGACTGTATAAATTCTTTACCAAGTAGACTTTTCAAAGTAAGGAGATAAACAAACGCTTGAACCATTATGTCACCACTAAAATCCAGGTCAATGAAGTATGAAGGGTCTCCATAAAAACATAATACCTACGACCTTAAAGTATGATAAAGAGCTAGATTATAGCTCATCCCTTAGATCGAGGGCACGGCAGAATTATGACGTCACAGCTGAATGATGACGTCGTACGTCTCGCGTCCGCGTTACAGATGTGCGCCGCTCGCGACGAACAAAAATGAGTGCGGCGGTTAAATTAGATGAACGATGACTCCTGCTTGATGCGCTGCTTCTGATCGAGATGAATGGAATACACAGCGGGGGTGAGTGTGTGAGTAAACGAATGAGGTAGGCTTTTACCAGATATCGGCTTTATTTGTCGACGGAAACATTTTGAAGATCAGTTTCCCCGCGGTTTTTGCCGACCCGTGATTCCTTCTTAGCTGTCAATTTATTGTTTACTAACAATGTTAATTATTGTGTACAATAAAAATAAGTGTAGCTATTATAGGGATAGGTGTTCTAAAGCTTATAATGAGAGGTCCTTGAGTTTATAGCCGGGAATAACGTGTTCACTAACATGCAAGGGTTTAGTATCTTTGCTCTTCTGTCTTCGTAGTTTGCGATGAAGTGATTAGTTAATTTTTTTATAATTAGTAACTTCACTACTCCTCAAACCTTACGAAACCTCACCAAATTCGACGAGAGCCTCATTTTTCATTACACAAGAACTCTAAGTCAAGTTACGCCACTGAAAAAGACCCTCTAATCTACAAAGATACTTCTCTGACTGATGTGTTTACATTATTATCATTATAATCTGTATTGTCCTACATATTTGTAGGTCAACTGAGGTCAGCACAACACGTTTCTCTCTCTCGTTCACCCCAATCAGTCACCGCCGCGATATCCATTCTCTTTTCGTTCTTATCATCTTTCACGTTCGTGTTATCGTCGAGTATCGGACATTCATTGATGTTTTAGTCGACCATATGCTTGCTTATTCATTATACATAATGTACTTATTGTAAAAAAAACAGTTATAGAGCGTTTGCACCGACTGGTTTATTATATACTAATGTATATAATAAGTATCATGATGAAGGGTCCTCACATAAAATAAACGTTCTTCGATAATTTCCACGCAGTTAAAATTGCAAGTAATGACTAATGATTCCATAAATTATTAATTGGATTACTATAATAATTGCAGTTTAGATGCAGCGCGCAGTAATCACTTGCAGCCGCAACCGTCCTGCCGTTGCGCGGCTTGTGTTGTATTCGGCAAAAACAATTTGTTTTTGACATGAATTACTCACATGCCACTGTTTAGGATTGCCGAAGCTGTTTATAAATACAATCACACGGAACCTGGTCGAATACTAATCAAAGGCTTTAATTGAAATTTTCTGCATTTATACTGCAGTTAATTTATTATTTGATAATGTGACATATTCAACAAAATCAACTATTGTTTCTTAAAAAAACTTTGACGATGAAGAAGCATTAGTAGCTCAATGTTATAGAAACGTGTTATCAAGCAGGTTGTATCTGTGTCTATTAATTAACGTATTAATTATTTAACGTATTGCACGGAAATATTTACTTACCAAAGGTGGACATATACAGATAGAAACTTAATTCATAGTTGAGGTTTATTTTAGAAAATCGATGAAAGATAAAGGAGATATAATCATACGCGAGAGCGAGAACAGAAAAGAAGAGAAGAACTTCAAGATAATAAGAAGATTCTTTATAATTATTTTTTAAAGATTATTCTCTATGATAATTATACCTTTTAGTCCAAGTCACTTTTAAGAGATGTTCAACTTCACTTTGTCTTGTTTTGACATTGCAATCTTGTAAACACGCCTGGATTTAATAACTAAAAGTTCCCTTAGGAAAATATTATAATTACTCATGTCACACATCGGACTCAACAATACAACCAAGGTGCCCATGTGCCAAACCTTTTTATTCACTGCAATTATTTTTAGGAGTGTCGGAGCGAGCGAATAAAATTTAATAGTCTCTAACATCTTTAACATCTGTGCTTAGGAATAAAGTTGAGACCTATCATGTGTTTTCCCAATTCCAATTGCATTACAGTTATAAAATAAATCAGATTTATTCCACCCCACTCAGCAATAAAATCTAAGTTATATATATAAAATGAAATGAAAGTGAACACCAAGTTATTACCATACCAATTAAGTTAGAATAGCAAAAAGATCTCGAATGCTGATAAACGCGAAGTTCCAAGTGCTCGTTTGAAAGGGTTAGCCGAGCGGTGGCCGTCTCGCGCGCTCGCGATCAAACAATATTCATTCGAGACGTCTGCGCAGCGCGGCGCGGCCCAACGAGCCGGGGATTGTGCTTAGATGCTCCTTTTGGATGGTTAATAACTGTGAGATACTTGGCGATAAAATAATTGCGGAAATTGATAAGTTAGACTGTACATTAATAACATATTGTGCTTACGAAATCCCTCTGCAGGGCACATCATTATTATCTCATGTAAGAAAAATATAATTGCATTATTTATACACGCTTGGTATATTTTGGCACATTTTTAATCGTGTTTTAACAGAAGGCGTTGTCAGGAGCCACAGAAACCGTAGAGCGTACATGAATAAATACAAATATAATTTATAATATTCAACGACATCACATACATTGATCTGACTCCGAAGTAAGTAGCTAAAGCACTTGTGTTACGGATATCAGAAACAACAGTGGTATTACAAATATATACTTATATATTGGACATTAACACCCAGACACAGAACAAACACAAGTATTCATCACACGAATGTTTGTCCTGGGTGGGGATCGAACCCACAACTCTTGGCGCATTGGGCAAGGTCACTACCGAATGCGCCATCGAGCTTGTCATGAATGTCAAGCGAGTGAGGTGTGTACAGACCGAGCCATATGGCGCTCGGTTATCTCTGCCAACCCTGCTAGGAAAATGGCGTGTAGATTGTTAGTTAGATTGATACATATAGGTACGCGAACTGATGAGCAACCACTCCTAGAAGCAAGGCAGTTAGTTTCTATCCACTATCAGCGCATAACTTCTTTAACAAAATATAAATGATTTCCCTTCGCCTCGTGGTTCGATGACTATCGGATTTTATTCACCACTTAAATAGTTAAGTTGAATGTGATTTATAGCTTTTCTTCTAAGTCATAGATAGTCTCTTTCCATCCAACCCAGCCCACTGTCCCATATTGGTATGGGAATTAAAAAGAATATTCGAACTGTGGTTATTGCCTAGCATGTCGTAAAAGGCGACTAATGGTATATCGGGTTTTGGGTGTGTGATTATGTAGGCGACAGGTTAGCCGCTTGTCACTGCTTTTTCACAATTTTCCATCTAACCCAGCCCGGCTTAATTTTTGGTTGAATGTGGTTGTAGGGGCTTGCTGCCCCTTTGACTCTGCCTACCCCTTCGGGGTATGATGGGCGTGATGTTATGTATGTATTTAGGATCTCAAATAAAAAGGAATCGAACGAAAAATAACAAAACCGTCTTACACAACAATACTTCAGAACAATTTGCAATTGTTAGCACTGTTTATTTGAAATTTATTCGCCAAGTTGGTAGTCAAAAGTTTGCAACCGCCATTTACGGCTCTTTGACGTGGTTTATTTTATTATTTCACCTCTTCTTCCTTAGTATCTCGTAAAGTGGGAATATAAAGACAAAAAAAGACTACAATATATATAAATTAATATCAGAAATACATAGATATCCTTTTAATATTCAAGTAAATTGATGTTTGCATATAAAAAAGGTTCTCAAACGCCACATAGCACTTTAATGATCATGTACAAGGTGATATTGACCAGGAACCTAATATGTACATGTATGAATTTATGAGGCTATGCCGCATTGCCGCACGTAGTAAAATACAGCACGTACTGCACGTACGAAACATAACATGATTAAGCATATACTAACAGATTGAGCGATAATCTATGGTATAACGGTAATTAATTGAGACATCCACCAACTTTCGTCTCATCCCACACCGTCCCATTCGCGGTTATAAGGCTAAAAAGATTAAGAAACTAATTTACCCTCCCTATAGACTTTAGACGCCAACGAGATGACAGCAAGGCTTGAATAGCATGTTGGATATCGGTAAGTAACTAATAGAAGTGAGGATCCTGATTCTGTGTGAAGGGTTTAAAGCTTATTTCCCCACTTAAGGAACAACTCAGCGCTTTGCCTTATAATATTAAAGAGACGGGTAATACGAGTCGGTGAGAGCGCTCTGCGTCCGGGCGCAGGGCTGCACCTTGCGCAGCGTACAAACTTATTTGTAATCGTTAGTATTCTTATCACAACTAGTATCTTAGTCTAGGATTTATAAAAAATATGCCAACTGTGCTCCTTGCCTAGGATATCGTCAAAGGTGACTGGTGAATGGTGTGTTGGGTTTGTGAGTATGTTGGCGACGAGTTAGCTACTTGTCATTAGTGTACTTTGCATAATGTTCCATCCAACCCATCTAGACTTTATTTTTGTTTAAACGTGGTTTAAGGAGCTTGCTGAACCTGGGCTCTGCATACTCCTTCAGGACAAATGGGGCGTGATGGTATGTGTTATATAGAATAACTTATGAAAATTCATAACTTCAACTTATATGCATGGAATTCGATGGCTTCAAGAATGCTTTAAGTATATAAGGAATTATGTTAGCTGTTTAGTATCGAAGTGAGGGATATATGGTATACAAGAATAATTACATACATACATACATAACATCACGCCCATAATCCCCGAAGGGGTAGGCAGAGTTAAAGGGGCAGCATGCCCCTTCAACCACATTCAGCCAAAAACAAAGTCGGGCTGGGTTAGATGGAAAATTGTGAAAAAGCTGTGACAAGCAGCTAACCTGTCGCCCACACAATCACACATCCAAAATCCGATATACCATTAGTCGCCTTTTACGACATGCTAGGTAAGAACCACAGTTGGCATATTATTTTTAAGTCCCAGACCAACATGGGACAGTGGCCTGGGTTGGATGGAAAGCTGTGAAAAAAGAGTGACAAGTGGCTAGCTCTTCGCCTACTCAATCACATACCCAAAAGCCCGTAAACCATTAGTCGCCTTTTACGACATGCTAGGCAAGAACCACAGTTGGCACATTCTTTTTTTTTTGTCCCAGATCAACATGGGCCAAGTCCCAGACCAACATGGGACAAGAATAATTAAAATAAAAGAACCCTACCTAAGCCAAAATAACAAATTGTGGCAATATTTGGCAATAGTTATCGGTATAAAATACATATAGATTATTTTTACTAAGCGATTTTCTATATTTACATGGCTGCGATGACGACTCGGGTAGGCGTCAAACGCGTATTGCAGCCGGTTGCAAACATTCCAAATGTTAGTTTAGATTGGTTATTCGCCGGGCGTTTTATTTTAAACGATATTAGTAAATACGATTATTACCTGGAGCTACGAACGCTGCGCTTGCCCGGCGCGCGCGCGTCCCGTAACCTCGTTACACCGCGCGCTCATCCCGCGCCGGACGCGTATGCCACTCGCCGCCCGCACCGCACACTAATTGGCGCATTCGATGCACCTTGCATGTAGTCTAATATTAATGTTAACGAAAATACACGACGGCGAGAAACAGACCTGTGACTAATACTAGTTACCGGTTTCATCAACTGCTATCTGGGGCGATATCATCATCTGCTTGGCGAGGATGATGTGTTATTTGAAATGCATCAACAGGGCTGCAATATTATTACCTAATATATTTTTATTATTATTAATGATTTTCCTATGTTGTAGTCTTGCAAACAAGTTATACTCCGAACTAGTTTTTTTCTGACATAAAAACATTAGTAAAAGGTATCTTATTGTACATAACCAAATATTCTGAATGCACATGCATATTTCTCCTTTCAAATGTAAAAGTTGTAACTGTACATGAAGCAACGTGTACCCCTTGCAGAGCCACCCCTGCTCCGGGCACTACACTGCCGAGCTCCTTGCTCATATAGTCGTAAGATGTCTCGCAAAATTTAAAAATTCGCCCCTGCATTTTATAAAAATTATGAAGCTACTAAGTTTACTGCGCGTATTTTTAGCGCACCGCACGTTGATATGAAGGTAACCTATTTTACTCTCGCAAAATGTAGCAGAGTTTCTTGAGTGCCGATAGGTTTTCGATTTGCTATTATGGGAGGGGGAGATAGCTATTACTTTCAGCATCAGGTCAGCAACCATCTTGAATTTGTAAAAGCTAAAGATATGTTTTTTTATATATATTTACTACGAATACAATATATTACCTTTACTAATCCTATTCAAAAGTTTGAGATTAATATAATTGAATGATAAGCACAAATCTATTAATAATATTATGTTAAGTTCTAAAAGTAAATTCGTCGTAATGGTACCTACTGGAAGATTAAGCTCGTTATTTTTCATAGAATCAATTCTAGATTTGTGGTTGGCGGAGACATAATAAGACGTCCATTTGCGTGACAAACGGCTTCACTGCATACACCTACACACTTGAACTGTACATACATATATATATATATATATGTCCTATGGAGTAGTGAGAGACTACCGCCGGCGTCCGGAGACAAATAGCTGCATTATAAATCACGCGCCGAGGATGCAGCGCGGAGGATAACGGGCTAGCGAGCTGGAGATGAAGCTCCTGCGACTCGGAGGTGGGGCTAGCGGTGTGTTACGAGAGACTGGCTTTTAAATATAGTTTATCCAATAGAGAACTTGCCTTAAGGGGCTTGCGATCTAGTCTGGTCTTTCAAGTCTGAGGAACGATTATAGGAATTATATATTTTTGGTGTTAAGTGGGTGTTTTTAGACCTTTTCTGCTTGCTTAAACATGTACGCGATGTATCCTAAGAACTGTTTTTTAAAGTTTGTGTCTATTTTGTAAAATCTTAATATTCTTTTCTATTAGATATTTATATTAATTAGTCTTTTACTACTTTTACTATTAGATAATGGTTATAAGTAAAACAGTGTTTTAAACATTTATTAGACAAATAAATGTTTAGAACACAATATAATAATGTCACTATAAGGATTTTCAGACTGTCTGAATTAAAAAGTTTAACTTAGTATAACTCATTAATCTTATTAATATATAACATAATAATCGGCTTGAAAACCGAAATGAGGCTTGATATGTAAAACATTTCGTTTCGCAATAAGAGAATCGAGTACATTTGCTTACGCCTGAGCACTCGACTGATGCTACTCGACGCGGGCGACACGACTCTCGGCGTCGTGTCCCTCGAGACAAGAGTAATAAAATCGGCTGCAGAGTCGTCGCGCGACAAACGCCCTCAGCACGCCGTATCTCAGCGGAGTGGAGTCACTTAGCGGAGTGGACGCGCCGGGACAGATAGCTGCCGGTGAATCACGGGACGCGGCGAGATAAGGCGGCAATTAACGGGACAACAGCGGCCGCCAGTGGCCTTGCAATAATTCATGTAACGTGTTTTGTGACACTATGCCTGGTATTGGCTAGGGAGGGGTTGGTTTTAAATTTTAAAATGATAATATCTGATTGGTTTGTGTTTTGTGAATAGCTGGTCTCTTTAGTTGTTCTAATTAAATAAAAAAATGCCATCTTCCGCGTCAATTCTCTAGCACTAATTTGTCTTTTTATGAAAGTAAGTACACGTCTAATATAATGGACTGATATTAAATTATGACATTGATGCGACATTATATGTATATTGCCACCATTCTCATGATCATAAGAGCATATACAATTTTCGCTAGACAATTTTGACACTACATGAAGGTATCTTGCGCTACTAAAAATAAACATCTGCGCTCATTCATTAAAACTTTTGTTTTGTAACAAATTAATTCAACTACTGAAACTGTCGGCCTGTCGACATTTTGAAGATAAAGCCTTAAGAAATTGAGTTTATCAACAGCAACTTTCAAAATCCGACTATAACCATAAGGATTGAATCAATGGTGTCTAAAGGATCCCTCCTTTAGACACCATTGATTCAATCTTAATTGATTTACAAAGTGGAGTGTACTTCTAGAAATTAAACTCTAAGACAGTTTACATTTAAATCCATCATTAAATTCCATAAATAAACCCAAAAGAATGAAGCAAATCTGAGTAGAATTGATAAATATGAAAGTGTACTTAGGAGCGCTCGGTAGACAAGAGAGTGTGCTGTCTGCGGTATGAAGACACAGAGAGGCTGAGAGTATAGAAAACAATCCAGGCTTAAGACATTTTTTTTCTCTAATGTAGCTTTCTCAACAACCCAAAATAGAGTGGCTATTTTACAGCCAGAGCAAGCTGCAAGTCAACAAATACGGAGCTAAATAAAATTGCAACATCAGTTCTCGTCTCTCGGCGCTCAGACGCGCCCGGCGGAATAAGTGGCGCCCATCGCGCGCGACGGGCGCGCTCCGCCCCGCGCCCTCTGGCGGCGGCCGTTGCCCCCGGGGGTGAATGCTGCATATGGTGAACGTTTAACTGACTGCAGGTGTCAGATGCCAGGTGTTATCAAAAGAGTAATGATGTCGGCGTACAGGGCAATGAAAAAAGGTTGGCTTTTCAGGTCATTAGTATTTCGAAATTGATTCCGAGCAATATACTTATACATACATACATAGATACATAACATCACGCCCATAATCCCCGAAGGGGTAGGCGGAGTCGAAAGGGCAGCAAGCCCCTTCAACCACATTCAGCCAAAAATAAAGCCGGGCTGGGTTAGATGTAAAATTGTGAAAAAGCAGTGATAAGCGGCTAACCTGTCGCCTACACAATCAAACACCCAAAACCTGATATACCATTAGTCGCCTTTTACGACATGCTAGGCAAGAACCACAGTTGGCACATTCTTTTTTTTTGTCCCAGATAAACATGGGCCAAGTCCCAGACCAACATGGGACTAACAATATATTATCTTCTCTTCTATAATCAATTCGAACTACATAAACGAAAACATAATTATCACGTCTGTAATCGCAAAGGGGTAGGCAGAGTCAAGGAATAGCATATAGCCTCATTAACCACATACAGTCAAAAAATAAAACTGGGCTGTGTTAAAGGGAAAATTGTGAAAAGCAGTAATAAGTGGATAGCTCGTCGCCTATATATTCACATATCTACTTAAAACTCTATTTACCATTACATGGCTGCTGGCACATTGTTTTTAAGCTCCAGACCAACATGGGACAGTTCAACTTATGTAAATATATTCTGCGTAATAGCGTATTTTATCAAACAGTCGTGGTACTAGTATATCATGCCCAACTATCGGATTTTGTTTTGAATTAAATCACAGGTTCTCATTTTGAGAATAGTATGAAATGCTGATCTAATACTTAAAATCGTTCCATGTGTTGATGCGGCGCGCTGCCTCGCTCCCATTAAACACCATAGAAACGAAGTAGTATCGAGACGAGACGAGACAGATTGAATGGTACATCATTCGTTAGTTGAATTGAATATATTATAAGAATAATAATAAATAATAAATTCTCAAGACTGACACACCAATTCATATCATTTGTACTCGAGATGTTTATAAACGTATTTATAAACATCTCGAGTACAAATGTCCATGTTGATCACACGTAACATTTGCCCCTAGCGGGATTCGAACCCGCGACCCTTAATTTCGTAGCCAGGGTCTCTGACCACTCGAACAACGGGCCTGTCAATAAATATATCTTTTTAACTCAATTTGAACTCTAGGTGGGCATGGTATTTTGTAAGAACGGCAATTTCAAATCCAAGTGAAAATAAAGAGTTTATTTGTACATTCCAGTTGTGGATTCCGTTTTAAGCAGCTCAGCTTTAGCCTCGGCTTATGCTGGAGAGATCCGGAGCTTAATAAAAGACAAGAGGTAAACTCTCCTTGAAGAATGTTCACTAAATAGTAAGACAGTATAGTTTTATTTGACGACATTATCTCAACTAAGCCAAGGGATTAAAAAGGTCACTGCCACAGCATTACGTTCGCAGCGATGTATAACACCCGCTATGTATGCGCACTTAGTTTCATCAATCATTGCAATAAGGTTAATTGCAGGCTGTATACGTGTTAGCGCGTAATTGCCCGCAGGCCGGCTGATATACCGGATCAAGTTGCTGGCGCATCACATCATTTAATAGGTATTATCTGGGTCCATTAAGCCGCAAATAGTAGACACTACCAACTTGTGTTTTTTAACCATATTTCAGTAATCAATTTCAGTATCTAAAAATTCAAGTGCTTTTGTTAACATATGCATAACGATGTGAGATATCCTATGTTAGGACGCGAGTATTAATGTGTATTAACTGAAGGTGATGTTAGGAGTCATAAAAACCGTAGAGCTTGTATGAAAAGGATTATGAATGTTGAAGAGGCGAGTGAGGTGTGTAAGGATCGCGCCATATGGCGTTCGGTTCTCTCTAGGTAAGTGGCGTGAAGTTTAGTTAGTTAGTTTAGTTTAGGACGCGAGTATTATCACAGGTTTCAGAAAGTAAGTTTGAAATTATTTAAGAGACCACCGTGTGTTATAATTTTATTTTATTTCCTATCTTTCGAATCCTAAGTATAGCTTTTGATTGGATGCAGGTATATGGGTAATAGATAGTTTAACTACATTAATTCACAAAGCGAATGCTGATCCCTACTCTACCAAACCCTTTGGGAATTGCGGGCGTAAAAGTATATAGCTTACAATATTAGCTGACAAAAATCTTATACTTCTTATACCGCCTGCAATATTGCAGCTTTTCAAGTGCACGCGTACTAATAAAGGCGGCTTGATGCGGCTGTTTGCATTCTATTAGCGTGCCCACACTCGCGCTACCTGGAGCGCAGTGTACACAGAACAACGGCTGACGCGGGGTATGTTAGCTGGCTACTTCAGGGAGGGCTTAATAGGTGCTATATAAAATGCGAAGATTGCTGTTATTAACTGGACCTGACCTGGTTTAGACATCAATCTGTATTAAAAAAGATACATATCACGCCTGCAAACCCGGAAGGTATAGTACAAGGAGCAATGAACTCCTCAAATTACAATTAGTCAACAATCTAATTGTATTAAATGGATAATTGTAACAAGTATGTAATGGCATACGTTTATTAAATTGCTAATAACGATTTGTAGCGTATAACGCTTATATGTTTAACACTGTAATACAACCATCTATTAATTTACGGGAAGTTAATGTGGCATACTCATATTGAGGCCTTTTAGTCTTAAATTAAGTGTTAAGTTTACGAAAGATATCTTAATAAAAGATTAACACTACCTTGCTAACTTAGACGTTTTGATGTTAATAAGATTTAACGCGCATTCTCCGCGTAATATAAATACCTACCTCCACATATTTCATAATTACTCAAGCCCAGCTCCCCCACAATTAGCAGTTAATCTCGGTAACCGCAAAGGCGCACGCTGCCGCTAGAGCGAGGCTGTGGAAAATGCACAATTTCCCGAGATGCGCGGTAAACGTTTTATGTGGCCACTTTACTTACACGAGTATAAGTAGGTAAATCTAAGCACGTGTAAGATGGTTTATAAATAACTGGTGCACAGTCGACTGCGGCGTAAACAAAGGAAGCGATAAAAAAAAATTGGTTAGATTACCTGACAATAATGTCAGTAAATTAGTTATGTACTTTTACTGAATTAATGTTTGGACATTGCCCTTTCAGCCAGCCGTCAAGTTTTAACTAATCATTACATTTTATTCTATACACTCACACATAATGCTAGCTTACATCTCTTTAAGCAATGGTAGCTCAAAGGTAAGGATTGCTTCTAGATTTTCAAATCTATGTACGGAATCACGAAATGAAATGATCCAACTTCTCTGTTCCCCTACATATGACGAGACCATATAGACAGTCGTTCCAATGTAATAACTCAACTCGCTAAATTCTACGGTTCAAGCGGGTCCCGATTAAGCATAGAACATAACGCTAGCAAAATCATGATATACCAGCTACAAAGACTGCAAGGAATAATGTAAACACAACGGACACCATCATTAGCATTTGAATTTGAATTAAAAAGCAGATGTCGCACGCAACGCACTCTGGAGATAATTTAAATAATTAGAGAGTCGCGCGCGCGGGCGCTCCGGGCTGCTGTTAATAAGCCATGGCAGCTGTATCAAATAACAACGGCACATTTATTACATTACAATACTCACTACTTACTATCATGCCCAGAATTTCCAGAGGGATAATTGCAAGTAGCAGCTATCTGCCTAGCGTGCTTAGAAGGGGTCTGCTTAGAGCAAGATCCAGGATTTAGCGAGTCTGGTAATTATAGTGAAGCGACTGCCGATCTGACCTTCGTAACCCTAAGATAGGGGAACCAGACAATTTTTAGATCATCGTTACAAATCCCAAGTTGTTTGAATTTGCAGGTTTCATCACGATGTTTTTCCTCACCGTCGAGCTAGTGGTATAAATACGTACGTCGATTTGATAAATCCAGAGGTACGTACTCGAGTTTGAACCCGCACACCTCGGTTATGAGGCACGTGTTCTACCATTGATCTACCACCGCTCTAATTCCAAGTAGCAGTAAGGTCCTTTAATCACTTTTAGCCAAATATAACATTGAGTTGGGTTAGATGGAGAATTGAAAACTTGTGCGTAATGATTTAACGGTGAGTACTTAGCGTATCATGCCAACACAGAGGTACTCTTAAAGGTAAACAAATGACCTCCTTCATTCACATCGTGATCACATCTGTTGTGTAGGCGTAACATATTTAAATAAGGGGACTAATTCCTTTCAATTATAATATTAATATAAATTACACGTGGGTATATATTATGTTACATAATATAATGTAGAACAAGATGCAAATGTAATATCATCCAGGTAACAACCCATAAAAGGAAGGATTTATAGCTAACCGTAAAAACTGCCTTTAACACCATTTTTCATGTTTCTGCTAAATATCACGTAGATTCTACTACTTTCATAGAGGTCAAATAGGGAGTCACTTTAATGTAATTTATTACTTTTAAGTAACTCCCTATTTGACCTAACTGACTCTTTTTTTAATCATAGTCTAAATTGGCCCCATTTATTTGAAGACGGGACTAGGGATAATAAATATTCGACTACATCACATACATTGATCTGACTCTGAGGTAAGTAGCTTAAGCACTTGTATTACGGATATCAGAAACAACAGTGGTATTACAAATATATACCTAAATATTGGATATTAACACCCAGACACAGAACAAACACAAGTATTCATCATGCGAATGTCTTGGGTGGGATCGAACCCACAACTCTTGGCGCATGGGGCAGGGTCACTACCGATTACGCTATCGAGCCAGTTATATGTTTACCACTATCACAAATAACACTTAAAATTCTAAACAAAAAATTTTATTAGGTCAACCATTATAAATATGTTACGACAAAGAATGTTACTAGGACAGTAACTCCATTTATCCTCTATAAATTTACCCACAAAGAGAATAATAATGTGTACCTGAATATATTGTTTTACAATTTTCTACTTGGCAGAATGCCCAGAATCGAGAGGGTGGTCAGAAAAAAATACCTAACGCTATAAATCATTATTTTTATTAGTTACAAGAAGGACGCATTTAAAATCCGTGTAAGTAATATAATACGAGCGTATTGGTGTGCTCGTCGCGCAGAGCCGGAGCTGGCGCCGCGCCCGCTCGCGGGACCTGGTTCAATAACCCGCCACATACTATATACCCGTGACACCCATCAACCGCTACCAACCATGATCGGCATAGTCGATAAGATAACATATTCATCTCACAGGCTGTTTTTTAATCTCATAGGTTTATGTAGGTAACTGTAGTTTGTAGAAAGCCTTGTTATGTAACTTGCATATTGAAAACAATTAAGATTCATGAAATTATGTCTTGAAGTATTTCACTTAGGAAACAGGCATTAAATGATCTGTATTATTATTTATTCCACTGTTATATTTTATCTTATGACTTGCAGCGCCCCGCGGTTTCACGCGCATAGTTCCCGTTTCTGTAGGAGTATGGGGATAAAATATAGCCTATGTTACTTCCGGATAATGTAGCTTTCCAATGGTAAAAGTATTCTTGAAATCGGCACAGTAGTTTTTGAGTTTATTCATTACAAACATACACACACACACAAATACAAAAATACAAATCTTTCCTCTTTATAATACGAGTATAGATTGAAAAATCATCCCTTAGTATTACAACGGTCAAATAATATACACTGCAATGTAATACGCTTGAGAAAAAGAACGCTCATTTTCGTCAAGGTCAAGCATTAAGGGTGCAAATTGGTCTAGTTTTATTCGGCATAATGAGACAAGATCGCGTTTAGCAATGTAAAACAAGTAGAGTCTCAGAAGGCCTACTTATTCCAAGATACGGCTTTGTCAGAACTTATACCTACCCCGGACCCTCTTTTGAAATAAATGGCAAAATGGTTTGATAACTTTATCTACTTGACGTATTTATCAGAGTCTAAGTATTCAGAATGCTAAAATAGATAAATGATGAAGTGTGATCTTGTGTCACTTCACTGATATTCATCACATCATCATCTTCTTCCCGCCGGAAGATGGAGCGATGATTCACCATCGTCTTCAAATTGCCTGTCATTGTGCCATCATTTCATCAAATAAAGTCATTGTCTAATATTTGGAAACCTTATATATTTTGTTAGTATTTAAGAATATTCCATTGAAACGCCTACTTATGCGATGTTGTTAAATGTAATTATTTAAAATCTAGCATTTAAAAGTTTAAAAAGAGATATCAATTAATTTGCTGTGGAATCCAAGTGGCAGAGGTTAAATTTCAACCGACACAAAATGGAGGCGTTTAAAATTCTTCTGAGTGCAATATGTCCATGGTCGGGGTTTACTTTTTATTGTAATAACCGGAAGGCGGAACATGTAGGTAGCAGGCTGTGTGCCCGGAGTAAGCTAATTTAAATATCGCGCTGGCTCGCCGCCTGCGCGCTGCGGGCTGCGGGCTGCGGGCTGGCTGACAAACTGCGAGATTTAGACCGGGGACAACGATATATTTATGCTTACACGATCATGAGTAGAATGTTAAAATTGATCTACCTACGACTACTTACTAAAAAAAAATCTGTTGAATTGAGAACCTCTTCCTTTTTTTTGAAGTCGTTTAAAAAGGGCCCCATATCGGCCCGGGACTTGAACAGAATGTTCCAACTTTGCATAGCGACATGCTAGTATGTGTGTTTGGAAAAGGCACTAATGGTATACCGGATATGGGAATATGATTGTGTAGGCGATGAGCTAGCCACTTTTCACTACCTTTTCCCATTTGTTCATCTTACCCAGCCAGCCAACCCAGGTTCTATTTTTGGCCAAAAGTTGTTAAAGGTGCTTGCTGCTCCTTTGACCCTGTCTACCCTTCCAGGGATTGAGGATGTGATGATATGACTTGTGGAGAACTGGTTTCACGTAGGATGTACATGAAATCATAAGAACAAATTCTGATAATGGTGATTTGTAGTCATTGTGGTTTTAAATGTACGTGTATCACATCACCAGCTAATTTAAATACAGTTAATTTTAAAAAAACGTTCAAGTAACAAATAATAGAAAAAGAATGCAAAATATATTTTTGTCAAATATTCCGAAGCCCACTGCCTCGCAGTGCAGTAGGGTGTCACAGTGGACCCGCAGTGCATTATTAAAGGCCGTGCACTTGAGCGCGCGCCAGGCGGGCCGGCCGCGCGTGGAGCGCCCTACACGTGCCGCTGTAATGCAATATGCACCTGTATTGCAGCTTCATTTGCGTGGAGATATTAATGCAGATACCTTAATAGAATTACTTTAACGTTAGCGGTGAGTAGGGCCTTACTTACTTATTAATTACGATGTAATATTAGGTAATGATTAATTATTCGAGCTCGTCGTTGTTCATTTTTATCATATCATTAACTGTTTATGTAAACCATATTGAAGAGTGTCTGGTGCGATGGTTTAGATTTCAGTGCATTTGTGTAATAGAAGCAATTTAAATTGTAGCGACATGGTCGGCACTTCCTTTTTGTCCATCTAAAAATAGGCCGCATCTGTTGATGTAACTAACTAACTAACTAAACTTGACGCCACTTCCCTGATACAAACATATATCAGCACGCCCTCAATCCGCGAACGGATAGGCGGAGTCCACGCAGCAATGAGCATCTTTAACTACCTTTAGCCAAAAATCGAGTTGGAGGAAGATGATGATGGTTAGATAAAAAATGGTGAATAGTAGTAACAAGTAAATGTGATACGTGTCTTGCTTATCCCTTTAATAATTTGTGCCCCTTAAGTGTGGAGCGTGCCGGCGGGCGGGCGGCACGGGCGCGCGGGTACTGCCGCGTACTGAATATGCCAAGCGAAAGAGCTCTCTCGGATTGACTATCGTCAACGTTGTTGTGTATTGATTTAAATCCAGATTTAGAGGTTGATGTTTTATTGTAACAAGTCGCTGCTTATGTTTAGTAAGAGTGAAACACAATCACATATGTTTTGATTGAGAAAAAGACGATCAAGTATAAACCATTTTGAGTGAATTGCGATGATTTCCAAACTTTTACCGAGCTGTCTGCCTGTATCTTTGTCTCTGATCTAAAAGATTCATTATGATTCTTCTTAATGTATTTTGGTTAAGCGTATTCCTGTCATCAACTGCCCATTATACCTATAATTATGCTTCTTCAACTTAATGATCCCTTGATTCACGTTCCTGTCTTCTCTCTACTACTTAGGTACTTTAAATGATTACTTTTCCAAGTAGTCTCTTCTCCAGCTGGCAATACCCTCATTTACATAACAACAACATAAATACCAAATGAATGGCCGTCGATAAAAATCGTAACCCTCATTTCCAACCATTTTCTGGGCAGGTGAAGGAAGAATTCCGTATAAATTCCCCAGCGAGCAGTTTCTGAGAAACATTAGAATTCATGCAGCCGTGATGAGGGCGCGTGTAAATCAACAGAACGACTGACGAGGAGTACCTGCCGCTGTTTGGTCAGACGCGGAAATGGCGCGGTAAAAATTCACTGGATTGTTTTCGTTCGGCCGCGAAAGTAAACATTGTTCTTTGTGTAGATAGGTATCGTGTTAAATAATGTTTGCGGAGCGAGCGCCCAGGGGGTAGAGGGCGCCACTTGTGGGCGCCGGACATGTGAACTATCGACAAAAATTATATCTAGATGTGATACATAAACATTTTTATTAAGTAGCTCATACGATGATATACATGTGGTGTAGTCTCGAAACTATGAATGAAACATCCGCATCAACTATCAACATGTTCCTATATTTCTGTGCGTTATTGCACCAGGTCGTAATCGTAATAGGTAGTACAAATATATAAAGAGATAATAGGTGGTCTAAGTGTGTGCACAAACACAAAACGCCCGGGCTTTTAGTTATTATAAGTCTGTTATATTCGTTCGAAGTCGTCAGGATCATCGAGGATTATTCTGGGAAGAAATAACTAGATAGATTGGTGGTGAGACCCATTTATATCTGCGGTTGGATATCTTGTGCGCCTTAGTGTCGCAAGTATAACCAAACTGTTATCAAACGCAAGTTGAGTACACAGATAGTTGAGTGCCCTCCGGGAGGGCAGGCCCTCGCCCGCGAGCGCGCGGCGCAACCGCGGCTGGAGGACGGTCCACCATCCGGGGAGGTGGGGTCACTCATTTTGACTTAATGTCTTTAGCACTGTTATGGAACTTCATTTGTTTCTTAGTATATTATAACTATACTTTACCAAATAAGATTACGTAAATTTAAATCGTAAAATGTTGTTGGCTTTACTAAGAAACTGACTCAACAAATTAGTCTACATCTTAGTCAGAAACCATATATGTCTAGGCGGTTTCGCATTTTCTCCTGGAATTGTGATAGGAGTAGAAAGGTTCGTCGAGAAGATTCTCCTAAAAGATATTCAATATAATATGTTGTACCAATTCGAGAGCGGTGGTAGCTCAATGGTAAGAACACGCGCCTCTTAACCGAGAAGTGCGGGTTCAAACCCGGGCACGTACCTCTGGAATTTTCAAATCTATGTACGTATTTATACCACTAGCTCGACGGTGAGGGAAAACATCGTGATGAAACCTGCAAATTCAAACTTTGGGTTTGTAATCATGATCCAATAATTGTCTGGTTCCCCTATCTTAGGGTTACGAAGGTCAGATAGGCAGTCGCTTCAATGTAATTACCAGGCTCGCTAAATCCTGGATCATGGTCTAAGCGGACCCCGTCTAAGCACGGGATATAACGCTAGGAAGATGATGATGTTGTACCAATTCGAAATGATTTTATTAATTAAAATCGGGGTGGTTCTTCACAATTTTGAATAAATTTTACACGTACGTTAAGCCGTCGCTTAAATAAGAAGTAACGTGTTTAATAATAAACTTCATCTTTAAAAACAGACGCAACGTTTATTTAGTGTTCAGTCGGTGTGATTCATGATGTTGAGAACGATTGTCGGTTTGTCCTGTCTCGTCAGCTGACAGCTTTATCAGGTGAGCGACGGCGGCATCCGCCCGCGGTCAATCAATCGCAGAGGTCGCCTCCTGGGGGACACCCAAACTCAACTCCGCCGAATGCTCGCCATTACCGCTTTCTTGATACTAACAAGTTTCACTACAGGGAATAGCTACGAAGGGGACATGTCGTCCCGGAAACTTGCGCGAGCGGTGTTCCGGAACCGCTTTGATGTAGGAACTTTCTTGTTCTTTGCTCCTGTCCTCTCAGTCAACGAGCTGTCGTGAACACTTACCATCAACTCCTATGACTTTATCATACACATATTTAAAATAATCTACTGAATTTTAATTGAAAAGCTAGAATTTCCAATAAAATAAGAACCGGTGAATGATTCTATTATTCAAGCAGTATTGTATAATATCATAAAAATCTCCCTTTTTTTTAATGAAAATCGATATCAAATTTCAAAAGTGTTCTGCCCTTCAGGATTATATAATCTGCTATTCAAATGGGATTAGCAGCTTCCAATGCAAATGTAGCCAATATAGTTTTTTTTACAATTAAACATAAAACACATACATTTTATAACAATCACTGAAAATATATTTACATGCTGTCAACGATATTACCGTTTAAGGTTTGAATACCATTTGTGTTATTCGTACGTTTATGTTAAAATACTAAACGTTTTCATTCCCCGTGCTACTTACCTTTACGGAGTTCCATCCTCAGGGTATCCAGTTAATGACATAAAGGCTGATGAAGCCGACTCCCACGTGGAACAGGCACAAACTTTGCAGGAACGTCGCTCCCTTTGAACTACGAATATATACACATTTAATTAAGATCCTATTTATAAACGTTTAATAAAGGATACCTTGTATTAACCCGATATTTGACCTTTGATTCTAATATTATTTGTAAACAAAATTCCTTAATAGCTTGTCAAATTTCCAAGAGAATACCGAGTTATTTCCGGCTACGGATGAAAATTAATGGAGCGAAAGTTGTGGGCAATAACAACATATACATTTGTAAACACACCATTTTGTCTCCCCGAATACGAAAATAACAAAGACATAATAATAAGGTAGATCAACAGCTCATTTGTAGCAGAGCCCTCATACATGCGAACGCATAAAGGAGATCGGTGAAGGTATGTCTAGCTGCGAGTATATTTCAACGTACGCTCATTGACATTGCTTTACTTTCGGACCTGAGAGATTCAGTAAATGTATTCTTCTTCATCTTCCTAGCTTGATTAACCGATGTTAATCCTCTATTCCATGATCCTAGATTTAGCGAGCTTATTTTTATCTTATTGAAGTAACTGCTTTCTAACTGTTAAAAATAAAAATATTAAATATAGTGGTTTTTTTTTTTGCATACAGGACTCTTCGTAATGATTACCTCACCGCCGAGAGTTGAAACTTCGATGACGTGAAAGGCAACTAAAGCAATTCGGAGGTACGTGTTAGGTTTCAAATAACACTCATCATGTGTGAGGCATAGTTACCATTAAGCTACAGTCGCACTTATTCAGAAGACGATATATGACTTTTTAATCGTAGACTAGGTAGGGCTAGGCGGAGTAGGTATATCACTTCCATTTAAAAGAGACTGATATCGATTGTCGGCGCCTCACCTCCAATGTACGCCAGTGCCTGCCAGTGCCCGCCAGTGCCCGTCAAAATCTGCCAGCACCCCCAGAGGCCGCGAGCCCTCACCCCCGCCCGCTGCCCTTCTCCCCGAGCCGCGTCCGTATATTTGTTCTTTTAATTAACTCAAAGTTGCTCAAACCGTCGAGATTTATTGCCGCGCCGTTTCGGTACAAACTTTCGGATAACTTTAAAAGCCACTGATTCAAGAGTTATTTGAGTTTTATGTTTATCTTTCTTTTTGTATTATACGTACTTTACGGAGTTTAAAACCAGTTGTATTTTTAAAGGCTAAGAACGCATGAATGAACGATAAAGGCAAATGATCCTATTAGCTTTTCACTACAGTTTATGCATCTTAATTAAAAGTAAAAGAAAGTATTTGAACGCTTCAGAAGTATAAATAGTACATAATTAGACTGTTAACGAACGGCCCACAGCCGGTTAACCTAGGTAGGCATACATATTTATATGTAAGTGTATATGTATACCTCATACGACGAGAGGTACCTTTATTAAGATACACGTATCGTGCACATGGCTCAGTGCGGCGGACCGATGGGGCTGGCATGTAAGTTGAGCGCTTCATCTAAACACACGGCAGCGGAACCGGCCAAGTTTGAAGAAACGCTGAGCTAATTCTGTATGACACATTTCCCAATATATTTGAAGAACTGTTTTACTAGAACTTCCGCTCCTTCACTACTTTGTGTAATTGTGTTTAAACTGTTTGGTCATAAGTCTGAGTATTTTCTCAGTCAGCCAAGTTAAAGCTCAAAATGCACCGCGTTGCAATAAATTAGTTTGACTGTCGACAGTCACGCTAAACTTGGCATCTTTTGAATAAATTAATACAATAATTTTACAATGAAAAATACAAGAATTAAACGATAATTTCCTGGTTATACTACTCTTTGTTCGGGTTCTTTCGCCTTGCCTATTATTTATATATATATATATATATATATATATATATATATATATATATATATATATATATATATATATATATATATATATATATAAATAATAGGCAAGGCGAAACAAAAACACATATATATATATATATATATATATATATATATATATGTGTTTTTGTACAGATAATAATGAATTATTTTTTTATGATCGCGTATATACAAAATACAAAATATCATATATAAAAAATAATAAATAAATATCATAAATTCTATACAAAATATCGTCGGAATAATTTATAACAAAATTACTTGAACATTGAAAGGATTATTGCTCGTAAAGTCAATCAAGAGCCCTTAAAGTTATTCAGTGCCTACAACAGCCACTATTTAGAACTCAACAAACAATACCCTAGGCGGAGTGGTTTAGCGGCTATAATTATTCTTATAGTGTGTTCCGAATCTTGATGCCGTGCCTTCCTGTTGCCATTAGTCTGTAGATACTCGCGAGATAGGATTGTAAGTGGACCAGCCAGTGGTTCCTTAATATTCATGTACCTAACGTTTGGTTAACTACTAACATGTGAGACTTACTTAGGTATAAATTATATCTCATGTTCTCGGAATATTTAAAAAATTAAAAAGGTCTCCTTCAGTCAATTAGTATATTATGATTGCGTATTCCTTTGCCAATTTGCGGTGAATTACGACTGATCAAATTATCTTCTTTTTAAAAGAAAGCGAGCTACGCAAAGTTTAAGTTTAACAAGCTAATTTTAGATGCTAAAGGCCCAGTTAACCTACGTTCTGTTTGCACTATGTTACAAAGTGCCGAATACCAAGTTAGCAAACTCCATGATAACATTAACGAAGTTACTCCGCGGTTGTAAGGTAAACTTACCGGGGAATTGTTCCAGGCATGATAGCCGCCTACCAATATATCAAAACGTTTCTAAATATGGCTTTTCCTAAAACAGGTAACTAGCTTAATAACAAGAAAGTTATAAAATAACATAGTCGTGGCTCTCACTTGGTAATATTTAAGGTTATCTTAAATATCACCAAGTGTGTATATTGAATGAATGTAGACCGGTGGAAGCTCAATGGTAAGGACACGCGCCTCTTAACCGAGGGGTGCGGGTTCAAACCCGGGCACATACCTCTGGATTTGTCTAATTTATGTACTTATTTATACCACTAGCTTGGCGGTGAGGGAAAAAATCGTGATGAAACCTGCACGTTTCAAGAGCTATGGATGTAACCTTGATCCAAAAATTGTCTGGTCCTATAAGGGTTACGAAGGTAAAGTCGACAGTCGCTTCAACGTAATTACCAAACTCGCTAAATCCTGGACCCCACCTAAGCACGGCACAAAACGCTAGGATGATGATGATTAAAGAAGTGTCTGCCCACCTGTACCCATGGTTTTCACACCTAGCCTAATACAGACATGTTTTACTTTTACATTGGAAAAAATGTAGGCCGCTAGATGTGCACAATACAGCATCTGAGTATTAAACAGACGGGTGGAGCGTTCCACACGGGTGGAGCGACGGGCACATCCTAATGAGCTTTTGTTTCATATGAGAGGCGGCAAACAGGCTAGCGAGTCACCTGCTGGGTAGTCACCTCGTCTATTGACTACTGCAACACCTGCCTGACCAATAGCTGATGCATTGCCGGCCTTAAAGAAAGTTGGCATAATAGAGCAGTTTGAGCTGAATGGAAAAAATATAAATGATAATAATAAATTCTCCAGACTGACAAACCAATTCCCTGACTCCAAACTAAGCTAATGCTTGTGCTATGGATACTAGGTGAACGGATAGACATACTTAAATACGTTTATAAACATCCATGACTCGAGTACAAATGTCCATGTTCATCACACGAAACATTCGCCCCTAGCAGGATTCGAATCTGCGACCCTTAGACCCTTAGTTTCGTAGGTCTCTGACCACTCGACCAACGGGCCTGTCAATAAAATAAATATCAATCAAAATAACTTCGAAGGCACCTATTTGTGTATACGTTATATACCTACCTACCTACTTCTGATATTACAAGTAAATTTATCTACATGAATATTATACTTCAATTCACATAAGGTAATAATTCATCTATACAAACGACTTCTTAAATACCTGCGCTACGTACGTACATACGTTATAATACTTCAATGCGCTTATGTTAGGTCGACAGCTTAGTCGCCCCCTGCACGTGCGGCGCCCGCGCCGTGCCTCTAACAGGTAATTAATCCGGCGCGCCGCTGTAGCGGCCGCGGCGAAAGAACGCCAAGAAAATTAATTACGCGGTAAATCGAGCAGCTGGCTTTGTTAGCGCTGCGCTGGGGCATGGCTTGGTCGGCGGGTGAAACGCTTACAAAATAGGTTTAACATAACGGTTAGCGGGCTTGCGACGCGTATGGGTGGCACGTGACGTATTTATGTAGCTACTATGAACTATACTGTAACTGGTAATTAGGTTACTTTTATTATATGAAAGGTTCCACATAAAATATAAACGTTGTTGATTAAATTTCAAGAGAAAGAAGTGCCGGACATATTCGAATAATATAAAAAGAGAAGCAAGTATGTTTGGCGTCTGCTCCGGTCCTGATCTGGTAGACTTTTGGTTTGTTTTACTTGGTGCATATTTTTGAAACTCTTTTGAGTCCGAGCCAAAGTAACTTTGCAGATTGTTAGACTTTACGCCTCACCAGCTCTGTGTAGCGCGACTCATAATTTTGCGAACTTGCGCCGTATTCGATAACCTAGTACCTACTCTGGGTTTGTTGACTTTTTTACTTGTATTTTTGCTCTACTTAGTACTGTATTGTGCATTAGGACATAATGTAAATAATGTATGAATTTTATTTGTTTTAGTTACTCAAGCTATACGTACAAAGCTTAATTTTACATTACCAGATATAATGTAGTCATATATATGGATATTATTATAACTGCGTAATTTTTATGTGACATATATACACGGCTGATGGATTTCTTAATCATTTTGCTTACTACACTTTTGCAACTTAAATAAGTTACAATTTACAATTTTTAATACGTATATTTTTAACTGAATATGATATGCGACTGATTGAAAGCTTTCAGAATAAATTTCAGCTCGGATAGATACGTTTATTATTGAAGGTTTTACCAATAAATATTCCCAGTGACAGCTGGGATCAGCGCACTCGGGCGCGCCGGCGCGACGCGCTCGCGCCGCGGCCGGGCCGCTCAGCGCGCACATTTTTGCCCGCATTTACACAGCGAATATAATTTATTGCGAGTGCGGTTGAAATGTGAAAGGGCGAGGCCCGCTTAAGTAGAGTTACCAGGAGTTGACTTAATGGCCGGACAGTAATTCGTTATTATGCGCCACCAGAATTACCGCCTGAATCATTTACTGCGCCGCCTAATTTATACTTGTGACCCATTAGATTGTTTACCCGGAAAAAGTTGTGCTTATTTGTAACCAAACAATATTGCAAGCGCTTGACCATAGTTTTCTGTAAACGTGTAGTAAGTACGTGACATTATGTAACTGTATATCATAATTAAAACTCATGAGTGACATAAAGGGAAGCATCACTTTGATCAAATTCGGGTGTTTTAATATAATTAATTAAAGCTGGAGCATTATTAAGCGTATCAAGTTGCAGCGGCAATCACCGCGCGATGTAATTAGCACTCCGCAGCGACAATTTTGATCGGCGTTAATGCAATTTACACATGGAAGATGCTGAACAATATAATTAATAACATACCTACTCGTAGGCCGCCTAAGTTCGGAAACTGTTATCCGAGCCTAATGGCTCATTCCTAATGAAATGATCCAATGATAAATATATCTAGTGGCGTAGGAACTACGTAGGTCCGTCTCAAATATAGTGATGGGCACATTTCTTCACTAACATATTGTTTGGGCAACTTTTACAGATTCTTGCTAACTATTTTCGGCCTCCAAAGATTAGCGGCCTCATCTTTAGCACGACATGTAATGTGAGGCTTCTGGGTCAGTGTTAAGAGAGTACTCCTCTCTCGTTAGTCACACCAACAGGGCGAACATACACGAGGTGTATTGGAATGAAGATATTTTTTCCGTGTCTCATATTATACCGTTATTTATGTGGTATAAGTTGGGCACTCTAGCAGGTTATCGAGCGGCGGCCGCTGATTGGCCGCCGATTTGCGATTACCGTCGACGAGCGCGATCACTCGCGCAACGAATATTTGCGTTTGCGCCGGCTTGCGGATGCGTGCACTTTGTGGTTGCGCTCAAATGAGAGATAATTAGTCATTTGCATGCCGTAGCGCGGTCGCTTATGGTCAGCGCAATATATATATAGATATTCTTTCATTCGATTTATCTATATCGGATGTAGTCGCATGATACTCACTTCCATTCAATGCATGTTTATCCATATATTTATTGTTTTATGCCCAGCCACAAAACAAACATCTAAATTATAAGCATGGGCTGTGCCAACTACGTGCGATTAAATGGATGCGGCGTCTATGCTCGTAGTTGCCATTTGGCTCAAATTCAAAGCGAATGATATTTTAACAAATGTCCTCATTGACCTCGTGACATGTTGAGATTATATACAACTAAGCATAAACTGAAATCATAAACCTCAACCGATCAATCAAATAGACAAGTTATTCACAAGTAAGCGACGCAAAATATATGTATATTTTAAACATGTTCGTAACATAATATTCACTTTACTTTGCCAAACTTTGATGAAGGGCAAAAAGTGAAATTCAATTGGCTTTGCATATATTATAAATAAAGTTTATCAAGTCGTAAGCGTTAAATTTTATAGTTATCTTTTTTTAATATTCTTTTCTCGGTTTAAGACATGTTTTTTAAATAACTTTTCTTTTTAAGAATTGTCTTACAAATAGCATCCGGAACGTGCGGTGCGCTTCGTCGAGTGCGCCGCAGATGCGGCATGCGACGCGCTGTACCTACACGATGGAATACGCCAGCTCCGTGGTGGCGCGGGCGGCTCTCGCGATACGTGACGAACTTAAGTGAGACTGGTTAAATAGGGATGTTGACTGGCTAGTCAATTTAGATACTTTTTAAGAGCTGTCAAAACGAAATCACTTCATAGATTTTGTATGGGCTTGTCAACGTGTGACGTCACTAGTTTCTATAGTCAACTGACTTAATATTAAGCAGTTTTTGTAAAATTAAAAATCTTAGTCTCAATAAGATACAAATTCAATAAGGCTTAACAGCATACTACGATACTTTCTTTTTCAGAAATGATATTTCAAAGTAAGGAAAAATATAAATGGTGTCAACATCCGAATTGCAGTCGGATAGTCGAATTTCTATTAACCGTACCTACATTATAATTTTGTCGGATTTTTTCCTTATTAGTGCGTTTTTAGAAGAATATAATAATAAAATTGTTCCAGTATAGTTGTTGTAAAAGCAATCTTTATTGCAAGTCATCTCACGCGCCTTAGTTGTGCCAGTAAATATGCATCATTGCATTTCAGAAATTATCATTGCAACCGTATACTGTTCCAAATATGTCAGAACGGTGCCGCAAACATTTTCGGTCGGGAGTTCGGTCCCATTGCAGTGGTAACCGCGTCGTAAACAGCGTGGACGCGCGCGGGCGGCGCGGCGCGTGATGCGCCACAAATGGCCGGATTGGTCCGCGTCCGATGTGCATTGGCGCATTTTATCACGGCGTTTGATTAATATAAAGTTATAAATAAAGTAAAAAAGATAAAGTGGTTCATGTGGAAAGAATGGATGACGAAAAATTTACTAAACAGATAAACAATGCAAAAGTGGAAGGATGTAGGAGCCGCGGAAGGCCCAGGCTCACTTACCACAACCAGATTCATAAAAATCGTAGCGCTAGTATGAAAAGGATCATGAATGTTGTATAAGCAAGTGAGGTGTGTAAGGATCGTGCCATATGGCGTTCGGTTCTGTCCACCTACCGCTCTAGGGAAGTGGCGTGACGTTTAGTTAGTTAGTTAAAAAATATACATTTAATTCTAGTTTAATTCGTGCAGGGTTCACTAATGCCACGAGTTTTTAAGTTTAAAATTAAACATGTTACTTGACTATTTAGTGATCTTACAGCTTTTGTCCAATGAGACTAAGATCTTGTGAAAAACTTCACTAATAGGTAAGTTATGCTGAGCAAACTATGTGTGGTGTAGATATTTATTTATTCTGTCGGGTTCTGCAAGTCTTGTTTCCATATCCACGTTATTTTAATATGTGGCACACGAGCATGCTACCCTTTATCTACGCTCCTTGAAAATATAGCAACAGAAGTGTATTTACAATTGGAGGTTTCCAAAGCAGCTGTTAGAAATGCGGTACCCGCGCGGCACATAAAAATGCTTCGGCGCGGGGTGGGCGCACGCTACATATTTCCGGCCGGCTGCGCGGATGCACTCGCCTCGTAAATTGTGCGCCTCGCGGCTGCAGTCTCCTTGCGCCGCGGGGTCTACAAACTTAATTGATTTTTTTTCTAAGAAATTGGTTGGTATTTTATTTGTCTATGTTGGTTTCTTGCTCTAATGATGACAAATTAAATATTTATGAAATATTTTAGAAAACCTAGTAACAGTTATTGTCAATCTACTAAGTTCAATGTTTTTCCCTGCAACCGGGGAAGTAGGCACCATAATACCTACGTATTATGAAAAACACAAAGGTACAAGTAAGGCCAGATTTTAACTACCATCATGACCTTATCGACCTACGACCGTTCTTATGTGTGGCGCTAACATATAAGCATATTTATAAGTATTTAGTTGTAATATCTATTCGATAGAGTTGCTCCAACCAGACACTCTACGTGTACCATAAGTCTGGGGCGCGGAGGGCCAACCTCCGGAAGCTCTTAATCTTCAGACAAATCGATTCGAGAGCTGCTGCCGCCGCGTGCTATTGATGGGAGCGCGCTCTGCGTGCTGGGGAACAGATGGGGTTGAATATATGAGATTTTTCTGTATTCGTTCTTGGTACGTGAACAGCAATATTCAAACATTATCAATCAATGTAAATAATTAAATATATTGTTTAGATTCATACATTCACTGTTCCAAACAATAACTTCTAAACGACCGTCCATGTATTTTTAACACTCTTAATCAATAAAGTCGATAGTCGCTCGTTTTGGTAGGTGTGAACGCCGTCCATATCCAATACGAAGCAATTTAATTCTAATAACAACAGGCAGATTGGTCTTTAGACAACAATGTCATTAATCGATATAACAATGACAATATGATTTGTTTTCCACTCGAAACGCTCTTGTTTGTCTACCTAAAACTAGTTAAAGTTCCTAATTATCATATTGGTCAAAGGGCAGTTTGTTTGGGTAGTGAGCACCTTACAGACGCTCACTTAGCTACAACAACAACCGTGTTGTTGAAGCTTGATGTCGGCCGCGACCAGGAGGCGGCAGACGGACCCGCGTTTGACTCTAACCAACAACATCAGATTTTTAATAAACTATAACCTTTCTATGTCCCATGTTGGTCTTGGAATTGGAAAGAATAAATATAAATAAATAAATATCAGACTACATCACGTACATTGATCTGACTCTGAGGTAAGTAGCTTAGGCGCTTGAGTTACGGATATGAGAATCAACAGTGGTATTACAAATATATACTTAATATTGGATATTAGCACCCAAACACAGAACAGACACAAGTATTAATCATACGAATGTTTGTCCTGGGTGGGGTTCGAACCCACAACTCTTGGAAAGAAGGTACAAATTACGTGCCATGTCAAGCAGATGACTAATAGTATATTAAGTGGTGGATTTATGATGGTGTAGGCGATCCACTTGTCTTGTAATTTTGCAAAGTTTTCCATCTAATTTCACTCAATTCAGTTTTTGGTTAAATGTGGTTTGAGGACTACTTATTATTGCTTCTCAGAATCTGCTCACCTTTTCTAGCATTACAGCTGTGACGATGTACTTTACTTTCCTTTATTACTTTCATATAATATTCATGAATTTTGAATAAAAGAATTGTCGATGTTATTCGCCCTTATTTTTCAGACGAGCCCATACCTTTTCAGACGGGATACCTATAGACAGATCTAAGCTGAGACACATAATGGCCGACTCCTCGATACTTAATTGAATATTTTCCTACGTCGCCGTAATGCCCGGAGGAGATTAGGGTTGCCCGCCGGGAATAGGAAAAAGATTAATTTGTACAAGCTGAGAAATGGTCCGGAAGGGACAGCCCGGGACGGAAATTATGGAAATAAAGCGTTTTATTGTGACACGATTATGATGGAATCAATTTTATTTGACGTCAGGTGCAAACATATCTAACGCTGTTACATTACGTAGTCTGCGAAATTTTGTTGTGATTTCGCTTTACATACGTGACATATAGCATCCTACGTATTGCTGTTTTATGTAAGGTGATGAAATCTGATATATATGTATAAATACTGGTCGTAAATATTATTTATATGGTGTAGCCAGATATGGGGTATTCTTATATTACGACAGTTTATGAAATTATGCTTAGTTCCTGATTACCCATAGCTGACATCAACCGGAATCAATTAATCAGCCCCCAAATGCTCGAGGCTTGACATCGGAATGGGCAATCATTCATCAAAATTCGTTACTAGATATTTGTCCACTGCTTGGTTGACTTCACTATCGCCAATAAACCGTTGTTGCGCCTGCGCGGCGAGCGTCAATTAAAATGGAACGAAATAAAAAACCCTAGTCCATTTCCTGTGCCACAAAATAGGGCCCTAATTATTTCTTTCCCGCCACTAAAATGAGCAAACAATGAAATGTAAGTTTCGCGTGGCGCGTAATAAAGTAATTCGTGCAGATCGCGAGATTGCGTCCGAGTGAACGAGCTTGATTACGTATTAATTGTTTTCGTGTCGGCGTCGCGTGACCGCCGCGCCGGAGCCGCGAGCCGAGCGGCCACTCTCAGGTGACGGACAACATAACAGATGCATATTGACATTAGTAAATATTTTTTTGCATTAATTTACATAAATACATTTTATTGCTTCTGTAAACACCGCTTTATCACCTCGGGAAGCACCTCGAACTGTTGGTCCTGCGCCTGACGTCCCTCCGGTCAAGTCGGGTTACTATACCGTCTCACCGGACTACTAGTTAACGAACAGAAAGTGCACCTGTGGTTGCACACACTGGTGCTCTCTTGCGCAGTTGGCTAATCCTAATTGAGATTGGCCACCATGGCTGAAATCAGTTTAGAGAAATATTATTAATCGTCGCTAGAAAAGAAACTACTTAGTTATTTATGCTTTATTTCATTTCATTACATACATACATATATATATATATATGTATGTATGTATGTCCGCATGTCAGCATGGCCGTTTCGGCAGGACAGCGACGTCATTGTACACCGGTGTAGCAAAACACCACGTGCACCGATCACGTGCACCGATCACGCCACCGAGCGCTCCCCACCGCCCGCTCTACTCAACTAGTTTTGCAACGGGTATAAAAGGACCGCGCAGCGACGGAGCGGGCAGTCTTGGCTCTGGCGTTGCTCGGTGCACTGGTTGTACTAAGCTAGCTTATCCTAGACGCTCTCGGATAATTAATTTAAAATTAATTATTAATTTAAATTAATTATTATCGTTAATTGTAAAAGTGTCCTTTGGCAATTTATAATTAATAAAACAATATTCACTTGTGGTAAAACCCTAGGTATTTACCACAAGAGATAATTGGGTATTGGGATTATTAAGGGGTATTAAGGATTTAGTTCTGGGTAGTAATTGTAATCCTAATTTAGACATTGAAAAGCTTGATTTATCCTGAGATCCCTGACTTCTTATTCAGTATATCCGACCTACTTCCTACATCAGAAGTGGGATCGGATCCACTCCCACTCCCTAATGTCTTAACCACTAATGTCATTCTTTGCTGGAATGGAAGCTATGTTTAAAAAAATAGCTGAGAGCATAAATTCTCAACGCAACTTTTCATCATCATCATCTTCCATACCGACGGTGTTGGCACCTTTTGATCCCGATGTCCCTGAGTCTGATATCACCAACTGGTGCGCGTTAATCGAAATGATCATATAAAAAAAAAAAGGAAATTAGAAGGTGTTGACCTAATTATTACCCTAACTCACTCCCTTAAGGGGCGTGCTGCTACCTGCCTTACAAAAGTACAAACTGACAGAATTTCTTAACCCAAGCAAAATACCTCGCGCAAGATTTTAATTGTTTCTGAAAATGCCATACCTATTTATTCTGAATCTACAATTGTAGTAACACAAGCTGATGTCCATAGAGCTGATGATAGTCATTTAAGATGTGTCTTGTAATTATCATTGTAGGGCTTAGCCGGTCCAATGATAATAGTTAAAAAAAAGAGAAAAAAAAAAAAAGAAAAAAAAAGCAAAAAAGAAGAAAAAAAAAGAAAAAAAAAAAGCAAAAAAAAGAGAAAAAAAGAAAAGAAAAAAAAAACTAAAAAAAAAAAGCAAAAAAAAAAGTAAGGTTTTGAAGGGCATAAGCCGGACCAAAACTGATTAGTGTTGCAGGGTTCAAAGGAACCGGTCCAATACTATTTGTCTGAAGGGTCGATAAGACCGGACCAGAGCTGTATTTGTCTGAAGGGTCGATAAGACCGGACCAGAGCTGTATTTGTCTGAAGGGTCGATAAGACCGGACCAGAGCTGTATTTGTCTGAAGGGTCGATAAGACCGGACCAGAGCTGTATTTGTCTGAAGGGTCGATAAGACCGGACCAGAGCTGTATTTGTCTGAAGGGTCGATAAGACCGGACCAGAGCTGTATTTGTCTGAAGGGTCGATAAGACCGGACCAGAGCTGTATTTGTCTGAAGGGTCGATAAGACCGGACCAGAGCTGTATTTGTCTGAAGGGTCATTGAAGACCAGACTAGAGCATATCGATGTGTAAAGATTGGTAATTTTTTTTTTTTTTGTCAGGATGATCGAGCGATGCTTTTAGTTCTAGAACTACAGCGAGGTTGCTGCGTACGAGGACGTCCGCATGTCAGCATGGCCGTGTCGGCAGGACAGCGACGTCATTGTACACCGGTGTAGCAAAACACCACGTGCACCGATCACGTGCACCGATCACGCCACCGAGCGCTCCCCACCGCCCGCTCTACTCAACTAGTTTTGCAACGGGTATAAAAGGACCGCGCAGCGACGGAGCGGGCAGTCTTGGCTCTGGCGTTGCTCGGTGCACTGGTTGTACTAAGCTAGCTTATCCTAGACGCTCTCGGATAATTAATTTAAAATTAATTATTAATTTAAATTAATTATTATCGTTAATTGTAAAAGTGTCCTTTGGCAATTTATAATTAATAAAACAATATTCACTTGTGGTAAAACCCTAGGTATTTACCACAAGAGATAATTGGGTATTGGGATTATTAAGGGGTATTAAGGATTTAGTTCTGGGTAGTAATTGTAATCCTAATTTAGACATTGAAAAGCTTGATTTATCCTGAGATCCCTGACTTCTTATTCAGTATATCCGACCTACTTCCTACATATACATCATATAAAATTTACTATAAATATACGGTGTAATAAATATTAGAGTTATTTTGTATTTTTCGTATTTACTATATATAAGGCGGCTTCAAGTTTCAACATTGGAACCTCCCCGCCGCACAACCTCTCTCTCTCACAAAGTCTCTTCCATCCCCACTAACCTACATCGAATAAGAACTCTTTTGGCCCGACATGATTCCTCAATTGCGGACTCCAAATTGGAGTCAGCTGTGATTAAGCACTTTACTTTCGTGTAGCGCGGTCGCGTGCGGACTGCCTCAGGGCGGCGACCTAGATCCGTCTGCGCGATTGCCACTTAGCGGTGTATCTGAGCTGTAATGCGCCGTGACAGTCAACATATCGAGTTAAGCCACCGAAACATTTCGTGTCGGAATGGTAACGGAAACCTCTGGCAGCCACTATAAAGAAATCATGTTCGCTCGGGCAATTTGAGAAGCCATAACAACGTTCGCGTAGCAATGTCTCTGATATCTGCAAAAGGAAACGACTGACGTAAAGTTTTACAGACATGATAGCTGCAGGATCGAGGACGATGAACTCGTCAGCGGTTTATTCAAAGCCAAGAGAGATTCGAGTTCAATTCCCTTTTACATTCCTGATCGTTAATTAAATCGTAGTTTTAGTCTCTGTGGCGCGCTCAAAGGGCTAACATATAGAAGTAATTAATTATACTTCATGTAATTTTAATACTACTCGTTAGTCCTAAATAGCCGTTAGCAATTTAGTAAATTAACTTGTCTCGGCTCGATTTTGAACGGTCTTGCTAAGGTCAGATTAGTTTTACTTACGGGTTTTCATGGCCTCTAATAGGGATAGGAGTCCATCCTAATCAGGGCTTTAGGGGTATACTCTGGTTCTGTTAACATCTCGGTCGGAGAGGCCTGTTGTTGACCCGCAGAGTATGTTTTACCTAGGGGCATCCCTAGGTAAAAAATGGGCAGATTAGATTCTCAAGCGTGTCCTTTTGTTGCTTTCTAACGGGCTCCGATCCCTAACATAATAGGAAAAGTTGTTGAAATATCTTTAAAATTAAATTACATTTCTGAAAGGAGTACGCAATAGATACAAAAGAAATATAGCATTTATTCCGTACCGAGGTTAATATAACAGACTAACAGTAAAAGTTTCTTTCATCTGTTTCATCTGCTATTACTTGAAAGTCAAATAAATGGCAATAACATAAGTCTCCGCAATACATTATATGTCAGAACTAAATAACTCCCCAAAAGATGGTTCAATCCGTAAGGGAAAGCGCCCGTCAATACGAAAAACTTCTACTACAAGACTCCAGCGCCGCCTCAACTTCGGAACTATTTGGGATCACAGAAGATATCAGCTCTGTAGTTTATATGTAGACCGTTTTATTACACCCAATAGAAGAGAATATTTTTTTAAACAGTGCTATTATTTGATTGGTAGATTGGAATATTATGTTTTAAGTAATATTGAATTTGTCGTATTTTCTTTGGAAATAGTAATATATATTTTTTTTATTTAGTTTTACAAACCAAAAAAAAATATATATATTTGTGGCATAGAACAAAGATTATAAAAATATTTTTACCTTAAAAGACTGTTTGTATTTGAATCACTAAGTGAAGTTAAATATGTATTATACATAATTTTTCATTTCATTATCATGTAACAAAATCAACCACGACGAATTACAGTACGTATAACTTGCAGCTATAATGATCGTTGTAATTAACCTTAACGAACTTTTACAACTAAATGCAATCACTCAGACTCGTCCACCATAGCACAAACCGGCGAGTCATTCGCCAAATCACCTTCATTAGCACTTTTAAAAGCCGTCGGAAATAATTTCTAACTTAAACAGCTAAACAAAGTTGCTTTACTGGAAGTGGCCTAATCAATCACCGCCCGGAGCGCCGCACACACGGGCCGGACGGTATCGATTACAAAACGTCACGATATTGTACAGTTTAACTGTTATAGTTACAATGTGGTACCATTATCTTATTTGGCAAGCAAACATCGACAAGAGAAGATGTTTCTCTTTTCTACGAATCTAACATTGTTTTATTGTACACACAAGTATGAACCTTAATCGCGATCCCTAATTCTTATAATTGATTCAGAAGTTGTGCGCCGAGCGGGTCCGGCGACCCTCACGAGCTGGCTAAAGGATAAGCGCGGTGTACTCTGCGACCCAAATTGTTTGTAACTTCGATAATTTTTAACACGAAATAATCGAGCTCTATTTCTTCTTGTTAAAGAACAGAGTTAATGGTTATTTCTTCGGGTTTTCTATATTAACTACATAGTTGGTCCGATAGATATTGTCACCTTACTGAATCTGATGGATGACCAAATGTGACATTAATTTGAATAGCGCGTATGACATGATCATACAAAATCTCATCACATTATATAAAATAACATCTGTTTACTTTTTTTTGTGTGCCCCAAATATAAGTTCTATTTAAAGCAAAAATGGAAAGCCGTGTCATACGATTATAATTCTGGTACAAGACCTGATTGCAAGAAATGAGGTACAAATGTACTGAGGTCAGCTAACAAGGTGACGTCACGTGTTCTGGTGCTTTCATTGTTGCATGCACAATTAAATCGCGAATGATAGAAATAAATGTCCGATGAAATACAGCACTCAAAGGATATTTAGAGTCTGAGGACATGTACCTAAGTGGCGCGTCGCGCGCTTGTACACCAGTTGCTCTTACAAGTTCAATGACCTGCGACTCGCGCAGTATTTCCAGGTACAATTATTACCCGAATACCGATAGGACCGGGCCTTCAAAAGGACCCTTACAAGCTTTTAGGGATGCAAACGATACATCGACGTTTACAAAACATCAATTTATCGCTATTGATAACGATGGTTCACATTTACACTTATACTTTTTAATGACATTTTCTATTTCCAATTTTTATCTAATCGTTCCTACATAGTTTGATAATTTGTACATACATTGTAAATATATTTTTATGTCTTTTGGTATTTTTATTTCAATAACCCTTTGTATCTGTAAAAGTAAGTTTCACACAGTGTATAATGGTTTACTTGTGAACTGATATTTTTTTTATTTCACATTTAGTTAAAACTCGGGTTGCTTTCGGGATCAATGTTTTTAATATTGAGGTTTTTTTTATTTAAACAATGTATCGACATTGAACATCGATGTTTTTTATGATGCTTGCATCCCTACAGGTCAATGCTCTTCTCAGGAACAGACGTGATGCCCATCACAGATTTTAACCGTTACTTATATAGGGTGCCTCGAATAAACGATAAAAATGCCAATATTAAATTGAAGATACCTTTTTACTGCGGGAGATTTTATTAAAAACCGCCTTTGGCCCGCACTGAATTAGGTTTGCCGCAGAATGTTACGTTGCACGTTTCTCATTAACTTTCTATATGACCTGGTGTACTTACATAACAACTTAAAATATTCGCCCTCGTTAACTGAGTAGCATTATGCAAGCAGAAGAATATATCTACCTAATATTTTAAAAGAAATATAAAGTTATAGTATAGTGCTTGCGACTTCACTATTTTGTAAAAATTTTACGAAAGTGTGACGTACGCGCAACTTGAATGCATTGTATCTTTGTCAATGTTAGTTTGACAAAAAAATTATAAAATAAGTGTTCAATATTTTTTTATAATCTAACTGGCGGATAACAAGATTTTTTTTAAGTCATCTGGCCTATTGCGCCTCGCCCTGTAGGTAGGTGCGTCGTACAGTCCATTACGGCCGGCGGCGCGGGCCCGGGCTGTTTCGGCAACTTTAGTTGCTTTGCCAACTCGCTCACTTGTTCATAACAGAATTTCCTAATCTGCAAAGTAGCCGCCGCGGGCGAAACCTATTATAATAGGTATTTTAACTTTGTAATATTATTCGCATTATCAGTCAAATGAAAGTCAAAATTGCCTTTAAATAAAGTAGGAAGTAAAATAGTTGTTTATGCAAATATATTTTGCATAGAACTCTCATCTGGATTTTTGACGTAATCAAACGTCATACTAGCTATCATACGACCAAGCTCCATAATTAATACTTTCATAATCAATGATTTCAAGTATAATATAAACCGAGACTCCGTTCCATATTTCTGAACCTTCAATGTTTATATACATTTTAATGTCAAGGAAGTAAATCCTTCAGCCTTGAGGACACTTGTTTAAAGGCAAGCGTTGCGTAATCGCCTTAGGTAATCGCTCGAGAGACAAAGTTATTCGGCGAATACAGAAAATTCCATAATTGCCGTTTCGTCGTCACAGCCGGGACTGCCGGAGTCGATAAAACTCGCCTTAAGGGCGCGACGTGCTTGTACGACACAGAACAGGATCCTGTGCAAGCGCGCCATAGGAAAAAGAAAAAGGTTTTTATATAAACAATTTACCAACAGGATATTAGCAATTTTCTACTGTCGGAATAATATTATTTGAATAGTTTTCAAACGTGTGTGTAGTTGCTACAGGAAAGCAATAACTAGTTAGTGCCTGTAATATGAAGATATTGAGAAGACTAAAATAAACTAAAAAAAATACAGATAATGTTTAGATCATTTCGATCTCATTTTTACACGAGAAATCTGACTTTACAGCTCAGACATAAGTAATAAGTATAACAATCAAATTTTTTGGCATTGTGTGTGGCGAAGTAGGTATGGTTCAATCCTTCAGCTATTGCTAGCACAGTTCAATATAACTAATTAAACTAAACTTCAAGCCACTTCCCTAGCGGGGTAGGCGGAGAGAACTGATACAAACTAACGTTTTCTGCATTTGTAGTTACCAGTAATTTAACAGTTAGGCCAAAAGGCTTCATGTCAAACATGTCATCGAACAAATGTTGTTTGTGTAGAATAATCAAAAATAATGAGATACGTTTGTAAAAGTCAATAATATATTAAAAAGAAAAAAAGCTCATGTTTTTAAAAATTGTTAAGTCTCTCGTATAATTCAGTCGCTCGGTCCCTCTCCCGAAATAAGACTGCCTCTTAAACACAGTTTAGTCATCCCCACTCGCTCAGCCGAATCAACTCCGAGCGGTCCCAATGCAAAGTGTTTCTAAACTCGGAGACAAAGTTCCTTTGAATGATCTCGCGCGCGTTGTCATCGCGCTGCATTGTGAGGTTATGAAGCAGACGCTTTACGAGTTTGGCGAGCTCGTCGAACGCAAATAATGTTTTGTCCTTTTTAGATAATTGTTTGAGCTTGGATGTGGATGGGCATGACTGATAGTTATGTTTAAATAAGAATTTTGTGATTATGCATAATTTAGCCGCTCACTGAAAATAATAATAAAATCAATAATTTAACTACTTAAACCTTGTCCCATGTTGGTCTAGGACTTGGCCCATGTTGATCTGGGACAAAAAAAAAAGAATGTGCCAACTGTGGTTCTTGCCTAGCATGTCGTAAGAGGCGACTAATGGTTTACGGGCTTTTGGGTATGTGACTGAGTAGGCGACGAGCTAGCCACTTGTCACTCCTCTTTCACAGCTTTCCATCCAACCCAGCCCACTGTCCCATGTTGGTCTGGGACTTAAAAAGAATATGCCAACTGTGGTTCTTGCTTAGCATGTCGTAAAAGGCGACTAATGGTATATCGGGTTTTGGGTGTGTGATTGTGTAGACGACAGGTTAGCCGCTTGTCACTGCTTTTTCACAGTTTTCCATCTGACCCAGCCCGGCTTTATTTTTGGCTGAATGTGGTTGAAGGGGCTTGCTGCCCCTTCGACTCTGCCTACCCCTTCGGGGATCGTGGGCGTGATGTTATGTATGTATGTAACTACTTAAAAACACCTTTTCTCTGAAATAAAAAGTTATTATTATTTGTTCCATTTCACCACTTAAAAGTAACTAAGGATACACGAAACAAACAATATCATGTTTACATGTTAATTCTGCTTATATCAAATCATACATTGTATACTTGTACAGTATGCCTGTCCAAAGTGTATCAAAGGACGAGAAGTGCTATAAATAAATAAAACTCATGAAGTTGTGGTAATTCCTGTGATAGTTAATCTGTGTTATAAATTATTAAATAAGAACTCTGACATCGCCTCGTATGCTAAGAAACAATGCAACAGTTGCAGTAAGCGTATGCAAAAGGCTAAACGCGATTGTCGCGCGGCTCCCCCCTCACCCGCGAGGTGGACGCCTCGCGCCTCGAGCAGGCATGCACGAGCCGAGACGCGCCGGCTGCTGCGCGCGCGCTTTCGGATTCAAATGCAGTTTTCTGAACGGAACCCGATCTTTGACGTAAGTTCATTCTCTTTTTTTTTTATTCCACAAGTCTCCATCTAACGTACCTTGAGATGATTTTATTGAAATGTCCTTATTGAATCCTTTCAGAGATTTTTTAGTAAATTAAAGGTTCGCTTCTCTCTGCCTACCCCACTAGGGAAGTGGCGTGAAGTTTAGTTAGTTAGTAAAGATTTTTATTTCGGTTAGGTTAGGTATAACATAATAAGTGATCGGAGGCCACCTACGTAATTTTGATACGTCTAGGTCGGCCTCAATAAGTAACACACAAGTGAACCTCTTTTGTTTAAAAGAAAATCCCTTCGGGCTGCTTGTGTATTTTTCGTATTAAATTTCGTCATGATTTTTGTATAAAGTATTGTTGATGTATTGTTTTTCCAAATTTACTTGCGCGTGAAAGCATTAAGGGTATTGGTAGCGAGTTCAATTTCTTTAATGTGTTCCTCGCAGCTTTGCGTCCCGATCCCCGATCCCTCCCGCTCGCGACACGGATTGCTGTCAATTTGGAGATTCACGTGGTTATTGTATTGATGTATTAAGAGAAATTATTCCAATAGTGGTGCGATTTCTCCTATTGGTAACGTACATAGTAGAATCTTATCGTAAGGTATCTCTAAGTAATTATAACTTTACGAAAGGAGAACGATTGATGAGCGAGATAATGAGTGTACTTTGTTCGATTTACTGCGAGCTCGAGCAGTATACGACCCACAAAATAGCTTTTGGTTAAATTGTGTCACTGTCTGCAAATTGTAGTTGAAATTTAACCAATGACGACGTACTTAACTATACATTGACTTTTTTATGTCTTGATTTCTAGTTCAAGGATTCACCTTTAGTAGGTAATGATTAACTATTAAGTTCGATCGCGATGACCAGAACAGAATAATATTGGCTAAATTTGTATCTTTATATTCGTACATAAATTGCTTTTATTTTGAGAGAAATAAAGGAAAACATACAATATCATCTTCATTAATAAACAATTTTTTTCCTTATAAATATTTCGGGTTAAATATTAGACGTAACTGTTAGTGGAAGTAAGAGACTTTTGTATTTGTCTTTTATTTCACTAACCTCATTATATGTTGAGATTAGTACATATTTTAATTTAATTACTAGAAATGAAAAGTAACTTCCAACATACCTAAAATAATAGAAACGTATAAAAGCAGAATTATGTTAACAGTTAATTACTCGCATTACGTAATCTGCGTTCGCGCTTACTCGTTTGCGTATTATCTACTAATTTATTTTTTACGGAGCGAGGTGTTCCTTTTTTACTACATACTTCATCTAATTAAAGTGGTAATGTGATGATTTTGACGTTGGTAGGATTCAGCGGTTTGTTGCCGCCTAATATAATTATTTATTATTTAAATTGTAACGATTATTATTACTGTCACCAAGCTAGATCTATTAAATAAACAAAAAAATGATCGAAGATAACAATAGCAAATAACAAAGGAGGGCGCTCGCCGCACTGGTGGACTCTGCCGCCGCTGCGCAAGCGACGCTGACAACTCTTGCCGTTAATTGAAACGCTTACATAAAGCGCTGTTCCCTTTTTATATTCGCGCGGAGTCACGGCGGAGGCTAAATACGAATCTTAAGAAATATTATATGCACAAGAGAGATCTTTGTGAAGATCTGGAGCGAGCTGTTGTCTGGAACATCGAGCGCGCGGGCGCCCGCACCGAGACGCACCCGCGCCCGCATCGGTACTCGCGTCCGTGCCCGCGCCCGCACCTGCGCCCGCGCCCGCATCGCCGCTAAGGTTGCCGATTTCAATATTCAGTAGCTGAAGCCCGAGGCTTCGACTCTGTAATTCAATTTGTTCAAGAATTTTTTCGCAAGTCCCTTGGGAACTATCCATTTTTCCCGCATACGATTAGGCGTATGAGTTAATCCAGGTCAATATATGTGAACGTTTTTCAAATATATTTGTATGAGAAATATGGATAGGGTACATTCCTCATACAAATCTGCTGGAAATACTTGATTGAGCTGAGCAACAGATATCACAATTTTTTTTTCATTCATTGTATTAGCGGAGATAAGGTGGTTTTTTTACAGGCAAAAAAAGCTATTTCGTTGGCAAATTATCACTGTTAACCCTAGCGTTCCAGTTCCCATCACAAACAAAGTATCCCGGCCTACGGGCCTCGTCTACGTTCCGCCTTTGTGCTCGTTAAAAGCGCTTGTATAATCGCTCGTAGCCGTAGCACTGGGCTAGTAGCTCGTAGCGCGTCCGTCGTAGCGCATAACACGTACGTCGTAGCGTGTAGCGCGTTGATCCGCGTGTAGTGTTTGAGTTTTGGACATAGATTTATAGTCTAAAAATTCTAAATCTATGGTTTTGGAGCGAATCATGACAGACCAAAGCGTATTAGCCTATTTTCAGAATTGAATGGTTTTATACAGTTTTCATTGTTACTGAAAATCCGGAGCCAAAAGCAATCAAGTGATTTCAATTGCATTGAATGTTGAGTCTACCGACAATACAATGCAAAATCCAATGTTGAATTGACTGTTAACGATAATAGCCTGTATTGTAGTACTGTTTCGGGCACGCAAGTGTTACTTTTGTGTCAGAATTTTATTTTATCAGTCACCCATTTTTGACAGGCCACAGCAAGCGCAACAAAGCCTTTACGACCATCGTCAGATGAACGACTTAACGCACCGCAAATTTCCTCATTCAAGTAATTATTGTGCTAAAACGAGCGTCCCGTACCCACTCGGAAGCCATTTAATTCACAACGCTGAGCGCACGTCGCAATACGCGCGGCGGCGGGCGCGGCGGGCGCGGCGGGCGCGGGCGCGCCTGTAGCGATTACGCGCTCTTATTAAAACACGTCGCGGGCCCGCGATTGGCAGCTGCCTAATGAATGTCTAAACAAAGACTTTACGAAATGTTTCCCCTTCAGAAGTGCTTCGTATGCTTATGGGGCGAGTGTATATAACGCAAAGCACATATTTTGTTCATCTTTTGTTTATGTTTTCATTTACTTTTGCCATTGAAATGTTTCATAAGAGACAAGCAAAAGTTTATGTTTAATTTTACTGATAAAGAGTTGAGCGCGTGTAACAAGTTAATACGCGATGTGGATTAAGGAGGTTGGGGAGGACTCCATCCTAAATTGTTTTACCGTTTTATCACTGTTTATTAAATTTACAATTGATAGAGTTTTGAATGCATGTGTAAATAAATATGTAGCATAGAAGTAGCATTTATTTAGTGCTCCGAAAGAGTCGAGGACTTTTTCATTTCGTTCTGGCTTATTTTTATTTTTTTTTCAATGAAAACAATATACGTCGACTGTAAAATGTGTGCCAACGAGCTCCTCATTAAAATAATTTATTGGTCAAATCTTTCATTATCGGTTCTTGTATGGAAAAAAATAATTTCAACACGTTGTTGCGTTGAGCGCATAGCGTGCCTTATCAGACGAGTCCCGTTGCCGCACGGCCGGCGGTCGGGTAATGAGGGAGCCGGCTAGGACTTCGCAAAACGTTTTGTATGTATAATTGCTCCAAATGTGTGCCAGTCAAGGGGAAGGTTATTGGGTTGTATGGCAAAATATATTTCTATGTTGATATTTTACCTTCGTATGCTTTTCAACCAGTAAGACACATACTAAGTTATATTAATTGATATGTAACTGCATGATATATCTGACATAAAATATATCTTATTATTATCTGACATATTGTGATACTTAGCTATTGTTCCCACACAAGACAAACAATGCGAGCAGTTTAAGAGTGAAATGAGCTTTGTGCTTAAGTTTTCCCCGCACCTCGCAACTTCAAGACTGGAGCCAACAGGCTGTGTTTGTGTACGTGCCTAGTTCACGTTCTTTTGTAACTTCAGGTGTATTTGGAGCAATGACTGCCTTAGTTTCATGAGAGGATTAACTTTATTAAAGTTGTGTATACACTGTATAAAGAAGCAAAAACCGAGGTCATGATTTCAGTAAAACAAACTTATAGGTATATGTATCACGAAAACAGTATTCGTATGTCATCTTCTGAATTGAAATGAAATGATCTTTATTTATTTATATAGGCTTCAACAAAGTACTTATAAATCGTCAAAACAAATTTAATATCACCTTTAATCTTTCTTATTTGCTAAATTACTATATCTGGCGGGTTTTATAAGTAGATAACCAGCTGACATAAGAACGATTCCAGTATACATACACTTACAATTAATACATACGTACCTCACGATCGTACAACAGATACATGTGTGCAGTTAGTACCATTATCTCGAACGTATTCAACATCTCGATAATCATATAAATCATTTATCCCCGCGCGCCCCGCGCGACGGCTCACAAAGGGCCGCACTCGCGCGCCGCGTCATTAGCCGCGCGATAAGCGCTAGTAGCCGAATCCGGCCCCTCGAGCAGATACGTGTGGTGGCTGGGCCTGCTGCAGCGAGACGCCCTAATGCGATTGTGTTGACCTCTTCCTGTTTTTAAGTCAGTTAATAATATTATATGTCTCGTGTTGTTCTGAGACTCAATAATAATGCACCAACGGCGTCCCATGTGACATCTGCCATGCCAGGACAAAGTGCTGCTGAGAACTATAAAGTGTAAATAGAAACTTCATTTTACGGATGCTTATGTAGGTACACGCGACGGCACATCACACTATACATGCTGACCTTGAGACCGCCTGTATGCCGTACGTAATAAGAGTTGTTTTAGTAGTAACATTACAATGTTACAGCAATGTTACGTACATAAAAAATTAAACTAACCCTCTAAGCTTCCGTGAAACTCTGGGGAATTATATTATTTTTCCAGAGTATACCTACCGAGAGTACCTAATATTCAGATCAGTTTGTTTGCCACCAAGTGACCTTTATCATTTTTACCCTATGGGTCTTTCCCGTGTAGATTAGAAATGTATTTTGTCATTTTGTTGATTTTTTAAATGACAAGCGTCCTCCCGATTTTTCTTGGCTATAGATAATAATATGCATGGCGCAGGGTCATTACCGAATGCGCCATCGAGCCAGTCAATCAAAAAGTCAATAAAACTTCAATAAACAGACTTGCTAAATCATGCTTCAAGCGGACTTCAACTTCGCATTGGACTTATTGGCACATTTGACACATTGGTCTGATGCGACGATAAGATACTAATCAAACTCTCCATCTTTCGAATAGTATTTTATGACTGATAGAATCCCTGTACTGCAGGGCTGTCGAATAAAATGCGAAAGTCATTACCAGCGAATGATGCCCCTCCGAAAGAGTTCGCGTGCCTCCGCCCGCTGTCTGCACGCTCGAGTCGCGGGTATATGTGAGGTAACTGTTGTCGTGCGATTAGCTGAGGGAAGCCTTTGGTACATACATACATATCGTCACGCCCGTTAACCCGAAGGGTAGGTAGGCAGAGTCAAAAGGGCAGCTAGTTCCTTTAGCTACATGGAGCCAAAAATTCAACTGCGCTAGGTTAGATGGAAAATTGTGAAAAAGCTGTGATATGAAGCTAGCTCGTCGCCTACACAATCACATAACCAAAACCCGTCATACCATTAGTCGCCTTTTACGACATGCTAGACAAGAAATAGACATTTCACTTTTCACACAACATTTCATTTGGTAATTATTTTTTAGTCCCAAACTAACATGGGACCTTTAGAATGGCTATTTGACGTTATATGCCATTTCGTTACAGACGATGTCATTTCGGATACTTTGATTGTAAGCAATGCTTTTAAACACCTTTTTTAAAACAAAACGTTTTAGACATTCATATTCTTGTTTCTTCTATTTTAATAAGCCCTTCTTATACACAGGCAGCATTGTGTAACGTAGGGGTGTATAAATGAGACACGAACTAATTATCATAGATTATTTTTTGGGTTCATAGGCTGAGTCGTTATATTCGCACAATCTCTTCACTCCGCAAATACGGAGTGAAGAGATGGCGTAAGTTACAATACAATTGGCTACATTAATTCCAACTAATTGAAGTCGGCAACGGCTATTTTTGATAGAAAACTTAACATACCTGCTTTACATTTACAAACGCCAGTTTTTCTATTTGTCAGTTATTGTTACATGTTATAAGGGACAAGTCAGCTTGGGCGGGCTCAAGCTCAGTCAGCGAATATGTGAGGCAAACGTAGGGTGTCGCCCCCCCTCCCCTGCATGAGGCTCGACAATCTGAGAAACAAATGAAAGACAAAAACAAAAAGCAAATGTACGCAAAGACGGGTTACCAACTAGGGGCCGCATCCCACGCTCGCAGCCCAGATCCGCGCCCCACTTCCCGCGGCCCCCGGCGGCCCGCTCTACATTCGCCGAATATAGCGCGAGGGACGGAAATGTGCGTACAGTTTTGATAACGCTGTAAATGAGGTTTTAATTAACCCTGATTTTAATCGTTCGCCGCCGGTAATTGCCTGTCGTATTATTTAAATTGTGTTTTGACAGCTGTCACGATACGAGCGTCTCTCAAAACGTTTTACGTGTATTCAATAAACGAATAAATTCAAAATTTTCTGCCATACAATATATGCATATTTGTTATTTCTACTTATATCTGTAAATACTAACAAGATTTCGCAAATTATTTTCGGCGTGGTGACCTAACAACCTTCACATTTTTATAGCTTTAATTTAATTTCCTATACGCGTACAAATAAACTAAATACACAACGAGTTTGTTTTTTCAGAATCTCCAAAAATCCCTCCATTGAAATGTGTACCTAATTATAGAGCTCATTGACTGTAAAATAAGATCATCTTTGATATACATCAGACGCTTTATGGGAGCTTTTGAAGCCTCATAACACGGAGTTCACATTAACTTTTCATGAAATATTAACGTATTTCTACTGTGTACTGTAGACTTTATGTACATATTTAAAGAATATTTCCTTACCTTTTTTTCTATTTATCTACTGCGTCCTACTGAGTGAAGTCTCCCCGAACTCTTTCCTCTTTTGTCAGTCCTGGGCCAGCTCTTCCCTTCGTATAGTGTAATTATGATATTCTGTTTATACTTGTCCGAATATCAAAGTAGACATAACTAAGTAAACTTCACGCTACTTTCTATTAGCGGGGCAGGCAGAGAGAACCGAACGCCATATGGCAAGATCCTTACACACCTCACTCGCCTCTTCAACATTCATGAACCTTTTCATACAAGCTCTACGGTTTTTATGACTCCTAACATCACCTTCTGTTAATACACGACCAATCCGGTCATGGTAGGTGAGCATGGGCCGTCCGCGGCTCCGACATACTTCCACTTTCGCATTGTATATTTGTTTAATAAAGTAGACATAATTAATATATTACATATATACATACATATTATCGCGCCAGTAATCCCCGAAGGAGTAGGCAAAGTTAAAGCGGCAGCTAGCCATCTTAACTACATTTAGAAAAAAAATAAACTGGGCAGGGTTAGATGGAAATATTATATACTTTGAGCTTATACCAATAAACTTATACGACAGCAATCATGACACGCGATACTGAGATTGTATTCGGAATTATAGACTGAGCTGGAGACGCGCTACACCTATTAAGAGAGTTGATTCTAATCCAAATTCTTGCCTATGGATCTCAGAAATGTAGGAACGTATTAAAACTATAGTGAGGAACCTGCACGATCAAAATAATGGATATTAATGTGATTCAATTCATTGAATCTCTTTGCCAAAGGTTACGAGAGATAGATGATATCAATAGAATTGTTATTGTATACATGGCGATTTAAAAGAGTAACTACCGAGTTTCTTGCCGGTTCTTCTCGGTGGAATCAACGTTCCGAACCTGGCGGTAGAATATTTATTTTGTATTATTATGACTATTCATAAGTGCTTTTGTGGAGCGTGCATGAATAAAGATATTTCTATTTCTATTTATTTATTTATTTAAGGTACAGCAACAGAGTACAAATCCCGGCTTATACATAAACATCTTAGATATAGTAATAGTTAAATATGCACCCGATCATGGCTGAACACGATACTTACATAATAGGTACAGTTTAAAAGGTTAACAAAAACAAAATTACGTTAAAGTCCAAATACATTACAAATTTAAGGGTGTAATAAAATTAAAGTACAGAAAAAATTACAAGTTAAATCATACCTTAGTTTTGCATATTTTCAAGTAGGATGAGCGAGAAAATGAGAAGACATCCAGATCCTTACTAATATGGTTGTAAGCTCTACACATTCGAAAGACAGGGTCGTTGTGTGTAGCTTGAGTTCTACAGGTTGGTAGAGAAAATAATTTTTGTGTTCTTTGGCTACCTCCAATTTTAAATTAAAAATGGCTTAGAAGATCTGAAACGTCCCATTTACACCGTATGATTTTGATTTCAATAGCTTCAATGTAATAACACATTGATAATGTAATAACAAAGTGGGTCGGTATCCCAGAGGAATGCGTTACGCGCCATCCCGCTGCGACTGTACCCGCCGGGGTGTCGGGAGCAACTTTCACTCACGCCCTTACGTAAAGCGCGTGCGGTATCACGTTCTAGTGACCGCGACTGCAACTCACTAAGACCAGTGACATCATTTACTGAGGGCTACTACAAGATACAATAAATTACCTCAATCACAAGGATTTATGGTTAACTTTCAAATCAAGTGTTCACCTGCAGTGATCCAGTCGGAGTATAGATTAATTTGGTTTACAAATTTGTAAATTTTGGCATTTAAAATAGTGACTATCGAGTTTCTTGTCGGTTTCTTCTCGTTACAGTTTCATCGTGATACTAATTTCTCATTTCCGCCTAAGATATTGTAATTTTTTTTTTATCTAAGATTTAAAGGCAGAAATTTTATCTTGTGCGGCCGTGGTCCAATTTATCTGGTTCTCTTGTAAAAAAAAAGGGTTACAAATTTTCAACGACAGGCATTCTCATGCAACAGACTCGCAATAGGACTAGGAAGATATACGCCTATTCAAGTAATACAAAACATATCGACGTACGTACGTATCCTATTCAAAACATATAAATTTCAAAGAAAATATCCTTTACATTCTCAAAAGTAATATCAGTATTAGCGCGGCTAAACTATGCGAAACACAATCACGCTGTTAAAGGCTTCTTTACACAACAACAACACTTGAACACAACAACAAACTCTTATTACGTACATTGTTAGTTGCGGCGTTCACTCGCGCCGCACCATCAAGGTCGCGGCAATAGGTCACCCCAGCGGCGTGGTCTAGAACGTGGACCGCGGCGGAGCAGCTCGCCGCCCTCGAGCGCGCCCGGGTTGCGCTCGCCGCCGCGACTAGCGGACGAGTTATATGATTAGTTAAGTGATGAAGCTTTGCCCGCAGACGGGATGCACAGATCTTTATTTACTTAAGGGTTATTCTAGTATTTTCTTACTAGATTGTCCGTTTGTTCTACTGATGATTCAAGAGTTTTGTGCTAGTTCTTATAGTGTAGGATTGAGTGAATAGTAATTATTGTTCATATCAATTGAGATTTTAAATATGAGTAGATTAAATGTAAAAATTAAAGATTAGTAATTTTATTAACGCGCGCAACGTAATATATGATTTTTATGATCGCTTACTTATTCTCTGATCTTAACTGTGCCGCCTATACTGTTATATGATTCTAAATCTGCAGATAGTGTTTCGTCACACGTGCCTATAATTTCCCTTTGTCATGAAATAAACTAAATGTATAAACAAACAATAAACAAAGTTAATACTCTCCCAGCACGGAGCCGTAAGAATGAAGCAAAACATACTTTTAACGTTGCTTTATATTCATTGCATCGCTGTCCCTTTACGGTGGTACAAAATGACTTCTGCGGGGGACGCTATGGCGCGGCTTACCATTGCTTTCCCCATGAGGTGCACCACAGCGAACAACAGTGACATATCTCGTAATGGAGTTTTCGGCTTCAGCTAAGATACAATAGCATACAATAATATTGCCCTAATTACCGATATCTGATTAGACTAGCTTAATGGCGCATTCGCTAGTGACCCTACCTCATGCGCCTAGAGTTGTGGATTCGATGCCCACCCAGGACAAACATTCGTGTGATGAATACTTGTGTTTGTTCTGTGTCTGGGGGTTAATATCCAATATTCAAGTATATTGAGCGGTAGTAGCTCAATGGCAAGGACACGCACCTCTTAACCGAGAAGTGCGGGTTCAAACCCGGGCATGTAGCTTTGGATTTTTCAAGTCTATATACGTATTTATACCACTAGCTCGACGGTGAAGAAAAACATCGTGATGAAACCTGCAAATTCAAACAACTTTGGATTTGTAACCATGATCCAAAAATTGTCTGGTTCCTCTATCTTAGGGTTACGAAGGTCAGATCGGCAGTCGCTTCAATGTAATTACCAGACTCACTAAATCCTGGATCATGGTCTAAGTGAACCCCGTCTAAGCACGTGACATAACGCTAGGAAGATGATAATTTAAGTATATATTTGTATTACCACTGTTGATTCTGATATCCGTAACACAAGTGCTTAAGTTACTTATTTCGGAGTCAGATCAATGTATGTGATGTAGTTAGATATTTATTTATTTATTTATTTTTAATATGTGTAAAAAATATTGTGACCTTTAAAACGAGAAAACAAGAAAACGTGAATTTTGACTGATAATAACAACAATAACTTCAAATTTCACAATCGTTACTAATCAGAATTGAGTCAGAATGACAAACACGTGACAGTAGAGCAGCTTGGCTGTTGGTCAGCGATTGATCTGACACTAGAACTGGACTGTCGATGGCTATAAATATACATACCGATACATATTCACGTATAGGTACATTGTCCAAACATTGCTTGTATATCTCACGATTGCCTTACCGCTTAAACATGCTACACTGTGGCGCCTTGGCTAGCTACTAATGTGAATATGTGAATGAGTCTCCTCGCGATATTTTCCTTACTCTTGAGGATAACGACGCGATGTTTTGTTGCAGGACAATGTAGCCGCCATGCTGGGTTCGACAATTTTCGTTGCGCAGAAAGCATTTCTAAGGGTGTCGTATAGGCAGGTAAAATTTTCCCATCTCATACCCGAAAATGTCTATTAACTTTGTATAAACCGATACCGTATATTCTGTAATCAGTTTAGAATTTTAAAACTCCTTTAAGATTAAGGAATTATTATTATGTTGTATTAAAGCTTTTTTTAAAATGGCGGCAATCCTGGTGCTGCGCTGATGCAGGCCACCTTGGGGCTTTGTCAGTTCGACTTTAACACACCACTCGCTGTTACTGAGGTAGAGACCGATGGATCTTGGGAATCGGTAGTTGCTCTTGTAAATATGAATCTTTAGACCTGCACGTATTTAGGTCTTAAGGGCCGTGTTAGTAAAGTACTAGCATAAATAACCTACAAGACAGTTTCTTGCAGCCTTCGAGAAGATTAAGGCGCCTGTCCCGGGGCGGGGCAGGCAATTAGGTTGGCCTGGTGCCTAACGTGGACCAGTGCTCAGCCGCGGAGCCGTGGCCCGCCTCGAAGTAATTAGCTAAATTGCGCATGAGTGGGAATCATAAATCTGTATGGCTGCCCAGATACGAGACTTGCCTGACGGACGCAGTTGTTTCAGAGATAATCAATTTTGTGAGACCCCGATCGAATGTGACGATGGTACGATTTATTTTTCAGCTATTTAAAACGGACGAAGCTTTTCATATCACCATCATCAATCATTGATTTATATATTTCACTGACACACTACAAACGTGAATAAACTGCGCCCGCATGCGATTATTATCAGAAATAATAGACTAACGCTGAGAGACACGCGCCCGCGCGTCCTAATTCAAAACATTTTAAAAAATGCCTTATACAAAGCAGAACATATTTGTGAACATACATACATAAATAACATCGCGCCCATAATCCCCTTAGGGGTAGGTAGAGTCAAAGGGGCAGCAAGCCCTTCAACCACGTTCAGCCAAAATAAAACTGGGGTGGGTTAAATGGAAAATTCTGATAAAGTAGTGACCAGTGGCTAGCTTGTCGCCTTTATAAACACATACCCAAAACCCGCTATACCATTAGTCGCCTTTTCCAACATGCTAGGCAAGAACCACAGTTGGCACATTCTTTTCAAGTTCCAGACCAACATGGGACAATGGGCTGGGTTAGATGGAAAATTGCGAAAAATTAGTGACAAGTAGCTAGTAGCTAGCTCGTCGTCTACACAATCACATACCTAAAACCCCATGAACCATTAGTCACCTCTTACAACATGCTAGACAAGAAACACAGTTGGCACATTATTTTTTAAGCCCCAGGCCAACATGGGACCTAATTCATGAAATATTTTTATTGTCATACGATACGGAGCGGTAGCCGCTCAGTATTTGAGACATTCGCTTATATAATATATAGTTTGCGGGTTCAAAACCGCGCACATTTTATCAAAACCATGTATGTTTTTAAACCACTAGCATGGTGGTGGTGGAAATCGTCGTGACAAAACCTGCTAAACTTACTCTAAATGTATACAAAACCATGATCCAATTTGTCTGGTTCCCCTATCGTAGAATTACGAAGGTCGTATCGGCAGTCGCTGCAATTAGTCCAAGAAAATAGGGCTTTAAATACGAATTTGAGGTAAATACTTGAATTTTTGATATAAGTTACTTTGAAAGATTTAAAAACGAACTGTGTAAGTTTTTTGTAAAATCACCCCCGAGAACATTTGAAAAAAAAATAAAAAGTATTTGTTTTTGAAATTTTGGGAAAACGGTAAGTAGTAGGAAAAAAAGGTTCAAATAAAAGTTGTAGAGCATCAGATTTTATAAAGAAATGCCCTGTTTATGTTTTCGCTAACATTAAAATTATCCGAGATAGGGCGGTTAGAAGCTTGGGGATGATAGTAATAGTCCGGTCAGTTTTCCATTTTAATTTGAAAGGATAGGACCAACGGGAAAATTTGTGTGTGTACTAGATATTTAACAATCCAGAAATTCAGGTCTCTGACACATCAGGTTAGTTAAAAAAAAAGCGCGGATGATCGAAAAAGGCAAATAACTCATGAGTAGTGCAAAATATTGAAAAATGCTAAAGGTAAAAGTTATAGATAATTGAATTTCCTACAAAAATGGTATCTGCATATTTTTTCATAAGTGCGATACTTTTCTCAAAAAACACGCCTAAGTGTAAAATTATTTTAAAATGTTTTTTATCTTTCAAGTTTTTCTCAATAAATAATAATGCGTATAGCTACATTGTTAAGTCTATTTTTCAATAATAAGCAGCACTTTATAAAATATTTTTTCCTTACTAAGATGCAATTTTTTTTTCTCATCTAGACGGGTTTTTAATGCAGAATTAAATCCTTTGGCTTATGCGAAATCCCTCTACTTAGTACCTGTAATTTATTAACTTTCATTGAATAAAGAGAAATGATCAGTAGTGACTGCCTGACCGAGTCAGGATTTCTTGCCAAAACCGAAACCGAAACCGAACATTAGGCAGCTCTCTTAGTTTTGGCTTAGGTCGACATAGCATGTTGAAATGAAGTGTATCTTTACTTTTATGTATCCTAACCCGGTGTCTATCTGTAATAGTGAGATTAGAAAAAAAAATTGGTTTCGTTTTTTTCTTTTGTTCAAATAAATTTGAATGACAAATACAGCGCGTTAAAGTTACCTGTGACGTCACTTGTTCCGTAAATGCGCTGCGCTCTAGATTTTTGAAGCGCTGTATCTTTGTTATTTTCCAAGTATTCGATAAAGCAAAAAATACGTATTCAATATTTTGATAATTTTACTTACGAAACAAAACAAATATTTGAGTCAAGTAAACAGGAGGAATCATCAAAAGCAAAGAAAGCCAAAAAACCCTTCACAGTTTAACATTTTATCAAGAACAAAAGCCTAGAAATCCAACTCACTGAACAAGATCTTAAGCTAGACAAACTCATCGACCAAGCGGATATACCAATATACCAATACTGAGGAACCTCTTAATAACAGTAATTAATAAAATTATAATAGAGTAATGCCAGCTTATACAGTTGCTTCTTGGAACATCAATAGCCTGGTCGTTTATGTTATTATGTTGAAATTTTACTCCCATAGCATACATTGATGTACTGCTTGTCTCTGAAGCACAACTAATATTCAATCACATAAGTGCTTTATTGAAGCCTATGTAAATAAAGATAAGTTCAACAGCATTACAATCAAGGACTATCAAATTTACTCAATCTTCCATCCAGACGGGACTGCTCATGCAGGAACTGCTGTGATTGGGAAAAGAAATATAAACCATAAAATACTACCAAAATACAAAACAGTACAGATGTACTGTTTTATATTTTGGTAAAACAGTATAGACGAGACTCCCATGCAAAGAATGTTGCATTTAAGTCTGAATTCTTTGCATGGGAGTCACGTCTGACTATTCCAAGAGGACGAGAGCTGAAGAAAAGCCTTGACAAGAACAACGTCTACGTATTCAGCACAGGTCACACAAAATATTCGACAAGCTCTATAGTGCATTCCGTAGTGACCGTTTTTTATTTTCTTATTTTTTTACCCCGGGTGTAATCCGTCATGGATCTTCCACGGCTCGGGGGAACTGCGGAAGTATGTCAGACTCCTACTGACTAAAACACCCGGGGTGTTCCGCCGCATCGCTTCTGGAGAGGAGCCCTGGGAACGCTATGCCTACCAACGAACCCCTCCCACCTGCGGTCGCTCTTGCGAGGACGACTTTAACATTGCTCCATCGAGCTATACTTCGACTAGACGCCCCGGAACACAAGGGGCGTCTACGTCTGGCTTGGATGCCGGTGATGGACCCCCCGATTCATCACTAGCTAGCGCAGGCTAAGGCGGCATGCGTGCCGTGAAATGCGCACGACGCCGACTGGGCCTATTGCGGCGCATGGGCTGGGAGTTCGGGTCTCGCTCCCGCTCCCTTTCTGTCGTCTCCTTTTGCGCCATGACGGTGTCGCAAAATGTCACCATCGCGCGCCACGCCTCCCCACTGTCCACCATAGCTCGTGTGATTGTCAGCAGTGTGAGGTCTCCACCTATAACCGCAGACAGGTGACTGCGCGGGATTGACCATGCTGGACACAGCTCCCGGGTGTGCTGGGCTGAGCCTATAGCTCCAGTATGATAGTTATGGCAAACTACCGTCGGTTCGCGTCCTGTCACCTGGCACAAATATACCAAAACATATTGGCCCACAGATCCCAAGAAACTACCAGAGGTCCTAGACTTTCTGCTTTTTAATGGATTCTCAGAGCGATATTCAAATATTGAAAGCTGTTACGATAGCAGTTTAGATCATACACAAATCATTACCACTATAAGTTCTTCCTACCCCACTAGGGAAGTGGCGTTAAGTTTAGTTTAGTTAAGTTCAAAACCATAGAGCTTTTATGAAGGGATTATTAATGTTAAAGAAGCGAGTGAGGTGTGTTAGGACCGTGCCATATGGCGTTCGGTTCGCTCTACCTACCCCGCTAGGGCATTTTCCTAGCGGGGTAGGCAGAGCGAACTTACTTCACGCCATTGCATGATGTAAGGTATTGACGTGTAAAACAAAGGGGGGTTATTATATCTCCACAAAATATCCACATTATACGCCACACAATACGCCATACGCTATTACAGATAGACATTGATTTTCATATGTTGTATGTTTTAGCTGACCATATTCATCTTGCACCATGACAGATGTTACCTGCAGATGTACTGTTTTATATTTTGGTAGTACTTTATGGTTTATATTTCTTTTCCCAATCACAGCAGTTCCTGCATGAGCAGTCCCGTCTGAATGGAAGATTGAGTAAATGTGATAATAATAATAAATAAATAATAAATTCTTCAGACTAACACACCAATTCCCTAGCTCCAAACTAAGCTTATGCTTGTGCTATGGATACTAGGTGAACGGATAGACATACTTAAATACGTTTATAAACATCCATGACTCGAGTACAAATGTCCATGTTCATCACACGAAACATTTGCCCCTAGCGGGATTCGAACCCGCGACCCTTGGTTTTGTGGCCAGGGTCTCTGACCACTCGACCAACGGGCCAGTCAATAGTGGTGATAGTCCTTGATTGTAATGCTGTTGAACTTATCTTTATTTACATAGGCTTCAATAAAGCACTTATGTGATTGAATATTAGTTGTGCTTCAGAGACAAGCAGTACATCAATGTATGCTATGGGAGTAAAATTTCAACATAATAACATAAACGACCAGGCTATTGATGTTCCAAGAAGCAACTGTATAAGCTGGCATTACTCTATTATAATTTTATTAATTACTGTTATTAAGAGGTTCCTCAGTATTGGTATATTGGTATATCCGCTTGGTCGATGAGTTTGTCTAGCTTAAGATCTTGTTCAGTGAGTTGGATTTCTAGGCTTTTGTTCTTGATAAAATGTTAAACTGTGAAGGGTTTTTTGGCTTTCTTTGCTTTTGATGATTCCTCCTGTTTACTTGACTCAAATATTTGTTTTGTTTCGTAAGTAAAATTATCAAAATATTGAATACGTATTTTTTGCTTTATCGAATACTTGGAAAATAACAAAGATACAGCGCTTCAAAAATCTAGAGCGCAGCGCATTTACGGAACAAGTGACGTCACAGGTAACTTTAACGCGCTGTATTTGTCATTCAAATTTATTTGAACAAAAGAAAAAAACGAAACCAATTTTTTTTTCTAATCTCACTATTACAGATAGACACCGGGTTAGGATACATAAAAGTAAAGATACACTTCATTTCAACATGCTATGTCGACCTAAGCCAAAACTAAGAGAGCTGCCTAATGTTCGGTTTCGGTTTCGGTTTTGGCAAGAAATCCTGACTCGGTCAGGCAGTCACTACTGATCATTTCTCTTTATTCAATGAAAGTTAATAAATTACAGGTACTAAGTAGAGGGATTTCGCATAAGCCAAAGGATTTAATTCTGCATTAAAAACCCGTCTAGATGAGAAAAAAAAATTGCATCTTAGTAAGGAAAAAATATTTTATAAAGTGCTGCTTATTATTGAAAAATAGACTTAACAATGTAGCTATACGCATTATTATTTATTGAGAAAAACTTGAAAGATAAAAAACATTTTAAAATAATTTTACACTTAGGCGTGTTTTTTGAGAAAAGTATCGCACTTATGAAAAAATATGCAGATACCATTTTTGTAGGAAATTCAATTATCTATAACTTTTACCTTTAGCATTTTTCAATATTTTGCACTACTCATGAGTTATTTGCCTTTTTCGATCATCCGCGCTTTTTTTTTAACTAACCTGATGTGTCAGAGACCTGAATTTCTGGATTGTTAAATATCTAGTACACACACAAATTTTCCCGTTGGTCCTATCCTTTCAAATTAAAATGGAAAACTGACCGGACTATTACTATCATCCCCAAGCTTCTAACCGCCCTATCTCGGATAATTTTAATGTTAGCGAAAACATAAACAGGGCATTTCTTTATAAAATCTGATGCTCTACAACTTTTATTTGAACCTTTTTTTCCTACTACTTACCGTTTTCCCAAAATTTCAAAAACAAATACTTTTTATTTTTTTTTCAAATGTTCTCGGGGGTGATTTTACAAAAAACTTACACAGTTCGTTTTTAAATCTTTCAAAGTAACTTATATCAAAAATTCAAGTATTTACCTCAAATTCGTATTTAAAGCCCTATTTTCTTGGACTAAATGTAATTACCGGTCTCGCTAAATCCGGATCATGGACTGAGTATACCAAACTAAGAAAAGTGCCAATACCAGGTCTAATATGCCTGTAGATACTTTTATGACCTCTCTATGTATTTGTGAAGTTTTGAGTATGAACCTTATTTATTACAAACGGAGACGATCATTTAACAATATTGTTTGGCTCTTTATGTTGTAATTATTCGATAAGGAATATTTTATTTTAACAGTTGGTTGGTGACATTAAAACTCTCCATAGAAAAGAAATCCGTTGTGAATGCAAGCCTAATCAGCCTCAGACACATAATAATAGACTTTACTTCTGTGTCGACATGCAAGTGTATAAGCAGGACTACTAACTCCACAAACTAAATGTCTGTTGTCTGCGCTCTCCCTAACAGTCTCATGAAACCTCCAAAAAGTAATCTCCTGCCGCCATTCGCTCCGATCAGCGCGAACACAAACCTGCAATATTATTATGATGAGCCTCCCCCCCCCCCCCCTCGCCGCACGCTGCGACTCGCCGAAATTGTCACAATTCATCGCCGTGTGCCGAGTGACATGTGCTGGGGGGAGGGATATTGAAGTAATTTGCTCACGTGAACAATGATGAGGGTTCGTTTGCGTGCAGCAGCGACGGAGTAGAGGGCGCAGACGGTACACATACGGACCGTACGTTCCTAGTCGAGGCCTTTTTTTATTGTGGAAACTCCCACGAGCCCTTACACTCTGCTTGGGGTTACAGAGGGCCGTGTGCCAGAGTCGAACCGAATAAAATCCCAATATGGTTTACCGAAGCGCAGTTCCGGAGGAACCGGTATCTCTACTATCGGGCCGGGACTATGCGGCAGCTCCTCCGGTGGTGCGCATGCCACCTCTGCGCGGCTCACCTCGTGCGGCATTGGTTGATGTTGTGCACCCCACGGCCGTTAGGTGTCGGATGCACAACACCGAGCACGCACGTCTCAATCGTCTCCGCGCAGGAATCAGACGCCGGTCGTCCCGGCGACCGGTGTCGTGGGCACACTCATCATCTGTGTAAAATAGATTGAACTCTTTCGAAATAATTCTTGTCGCATCTGTATGTCTTTAGTCACGTGTCTAAGCGTCGCGAAGATGTAACAAAAAACACGTTACCCTCTCCCTGGCCGTCCTTGGTAAATGCTCGTGTGTCTGGCGCGGCCACTTACGCGCAATGAGGTTAGCGCGATGTGATAAGTAATTGAGCTCGCGCTGAGCGGGTCAATGTCCTCTCTACGAATTATGTTGTGCGATGATATTGATACGAGCGCTCATTGTACAGAGATTTGAATACCTGTTTTCATTCAAGAGTAGAAAACAATAGGAAATAAATTGCTATATACAATCTTTACAACGACGCGACGCTGTGTGGAGTTCTGATTATAACTGGGTCCTTCGGCCTGCTTTTACTACCTCATTATGACTTGAATACTTTTACTATCACATGTCTGAATCAGATATATTTGTTATGGAAATAGATTATATATGTATATTTGTTATTTTGTGTTCCAAAATATGATCGAACCAGGCTAAAAATAGTTATAGGCAACTTATGTAGTTAGTTATAAAACGGCATATTCACCTTATTATTTGCTTTCAAGTACACTGTTTAATAGACGGAAGTATACCAAAGCATATTCTTAAATTCTAACGTAAACCTCACGAGCCGGTACGATCCCGTAAAAGAAAAAAAAAAACTATTATTAAAACCTAAGTTTAAAAATAGCAAATGTTTCTTAGAGCTTTGTTGCACAAGCTCCTCCAGTATTTATACGAGTGCTATTTGCGGCGAGCGAGGTTGCGCCAGCGTTTTCATTTAGCGAACGCTATCCATTGCTGGTTCTAGTAATTTCAAATCCTAACCGACTAAAAGAGCCTGGAAATGTAAGGTTTCTTAAAACCCACACATCGCTCATAAAGTTTTAACTTAGCTTGCGTCTGCGGTTTCGTTTATGTAGAATCTTGTCGCGTAGGTAAGAACCGACTGTGTATATGTGATAAATATATCGATTATTCTGCTTAAAGTCCATCTATACGCCTTTCATTTCAATCATCCCATAGTTATTGCAAGAAAGTATACACACAGGCAAATTTCACCACATCATATTTGTAGGGTATTTTATATAATTGGAACAAGCGAAAAGCCGAAGCCACAAATACATAACATTTATCGTTATAAGTCAAAGTTATAATGTAAGTGTTTATTTCTTTGAAGGCGGCTTCATATATTTTATTACCGAGCCGCAGGCTCATTCGTTTATTTGTAATCCCGGCTCACGCGTCCGCGGCCGCTCGACTTGTCGTTTGTACTGCTTAATCTGTTATGTTATATGTATTCTTGCATTTGTTTAACAAACAATCATTTTGTAATTTTTTATGACAAAGCAATTTTACAATATTACTTAAGTACTAAATCCTACTCACAGATATGAATGAATCATAAATAATTACTAACCTAATTCTTATTAACAGGATCATGGCTAAGATTTCTTCTAGAAAAAATCTTCAAACGGATGAGGAACCTTTTTTAACAACGATATTATATTACTAATCGGATAGAATTAAGTTGTTTTCCAAACTACACTAACAATGTTCCTGTTTATCACCATTCAGACAATTTTGTTGTATATTCCAAAGCAAACAGAACATTGGATAAGAACAGTATTACTTGTGTATTCAATTTGTTGCTAACACAAATGGAAACAACAAACTTGCGACGTACAAACCACACATCGCGCTAACAATCCGCAAAATGTAATGAAACATATAAACAGGTGCACGCGCTCCATAAACTATATATTAGCGGAGTTGCGCTCGGCGCGAGCGACAGCGCGCACTGATCGCGCAGTTGGCGCGGAACCGCTCGCTCCGCGCCGCTCGCTCGCCGTATGTTACAGTAAATAAGCGCTTTAGATAAAGCAAACAAGATTACCATCATTCTTTAGAAAACGAAAGTAAATGTACAATTACACGCAAACGGTTCCCACTTAGCATATGTACAAACAGGCGCTATGTACGATGCGATGCTGCTATGCGGATTCTGCGGATATCTATAAATCAAGGGCTTAGAGATAGGTCGTATAATGATTTGTGTGGTCGTCGGCTGGTAGCATAAGTCAAGCAATGCGCTGCAGCTAGAGAAGGGTATTAAAATAGTTAGAATTTTACAAACTTTACAAAATATTGTTGTAAGTTACGTAAAAAAAATGTATTAAATTGCGTCTAGAAATATAATTATCAGATACATGTACGTAAGCGTCTACACTACATATGGTGGATCAAGGTCTTTTTCTTTATAATTACTATTTAAAAAAATACTGGTAAGTCGTTAATACTTGCTTAATTAGTATAAAATATTTATATTTGTACACTAAGTTTCTGAACAGCAAAATGTTTATTGAAACACTCTCCCAGGTAACCGCTCTGTACCTGACCCCGCGTTATCACCGCAACATACAACCTAGACGACTGCAGCGACGCGCGCTCGACCCACGGTTACTTGAATGTCTCCGCCGTCACTTCTGATAATCGCGGTTCATCGGTGACGCCAAGTTTGCCCGACAACTTTAGTTGTAGTAATAATTTTAACATACCTGTGTCAAGCAATAAATTCAATTTCAATTTCCTTCATCATTTCAAACACGCTTTTGATGAAGGTGGCAATCATCTTGTTATTATTACAGATAAAATTAGCTAACTATAATAACCGACTTTTAAAAAAGTAGTCACGTTTTTGAACTTTTTTTAACGTTACCATGACTCACGCTTATTAAAGTAAAATTAAAGTTATTCAAATTTATATGTTATAGATGCAATGTTAAAGAAAACAAGCCAATATCATTATATGAACCGAAATTACAAATATTTAGAATTGCGTACTAATACATTCAATGTTTAATTACTTTCTCTTATAGCTTGTACTTGTACTTAAATATCCCTCTGTTCAGTACAACACGGTCTAGTTCAGCAGACCACCTCGCCGGCGCCCGATTTATTGCCTCTTTAAACAAGATTACGTCCCGCAAACAACGAGCAAGAAAAAGGGCAACCAGTGTGTTTCCATCTCGCTGCCATTACGTAGATTAGTTACAAAAAACGAAATAAGTGCCGTGTTGCTAAGTAATTAGGCACTTGTGTTAGACACTATACGTACATTACTTAGTTGCAATCATTAATCCTGGGAGCAAGCACATTAATTTATTAACACCAAGAGGATTAACACTGTCGGGCATGTAGTGGTACTTAACAGACAGCATGACCTACAACGCGATAAACGATGACTTATCTAATTAAAATGCGTCACATAGAAACGAAAAATTATTTTAAGGTCAAGTAGTTGTTAATTGTGCTTATTATTTGGATAAACAATATATTTTGGAATGATAGCCTAGAATTTAAATTAAATAATGTTGTGTTAGATGAAGTTATTTAGCAGATCAGCTAATTAGAAATTATTCTCATGAAGTTCTTTCGAAAACCACCAGCGGCGATACACCTTTACAAAGGTCCGTAGCTTGTAGCGAAGCTCTTTGTTACATTATGTACTTAACAATGGATTAAATCCTAAACCAGCCGAGCTCCTAATGGGTGCTTACACGAAAGACCGGGATTCTGAGAATATTTGCAGAAAGACCGTGTGTTTTTAGAAAGTGTCGTAAAATAGACAGTTAATATTTACTGTCTACTGTTACGGTTAAAGAAAATAATCTTTAACTTATTCGTCTATCATCTACTATATGGTATAGTTTTACAAAATTTATATTTATTTAGGCAGAGTAGATTGGGTCTTTTACGACTGTGGTGAAATCACAGGGCCTTGCCACATAATCCCGCGATCTAAAGTAGGTACAACCATTTTTGGCAGTCGTTTAACGGGCAGCGTTTATTATGAGAGAAAGCCTGTCTAAACTCCACACGAGTTTAATGAAACCTCTCGTATGTTGCTAGCCTGCAAAGCAACCTGAAACTGCACCAGCACATGAGTAGCGTTCACTATCCCGACGCTCATTTTTTTCCCAATTTTATGAAACAGGATGGTGTGAGAAATACGGCGTTATGTTACTTTGCAATTGCGCTGCTGTTTGGCACTACCTTGTTGGCAATAACAACATGCTGCTATTATATTTTAACATTTTTGATTCCTGTAGGAACATTTTTAAATTAGATTGTTCGTTGTTCGGGTAGAATGAAAATAACTACAAAATTCTTTTCGCTTATTTATTTATACACACAGGCTCGTTTACAAGTGTGCCCATATTCAATTTAAATAATTTAATCTGAAACTGTTGTAATGCAATTGAATGTTTGTCTTACTAGCTCGCCATCAGAACTATTAACTAGCCTCCTCTTGAATTATATCGCATTTGTGTTAAGCAATAATTTAATTGTTCAGTCCCACGTGAAATGTTCCCTGTTCACCGACCTCGGAGCTGGAGCAGGGCAATGTCAGCATTGCTGCTTTAGTTCCGTTCGTGGTTTAGTATCAACGTGAATATTGTTATATTATATACTAACTAACTAATAATTGCTGTCATCTACCGATTGAGGCCAAAGTAGTTTGACTTTGCTGTTCAGTATTGATTGTGCTAAGCTGCACACTTAATACTTGTATACCGGTTTGAATAAAATGCGCTTTTCAACAATATAAGTTGGTGAATGAATTTTACATTTTCACTCACAAATTTCATTTATCTGAACGTCATATAAATATATTACACAACTGCATACTCAATTAATTCCTGCCACAATTGAAAGTCAAAGTTTAAATTATCTCATTGAAGTTTATTTAGTATACAATATATTCAGTAATTGATATCAGCACCCGCGCAAAATAACATTGTGTCTGTAGTTAATTCAATATTCAAAATAAACAAGTCGGCACGATCTCTGTTGTCACGCCATTTGCGCGCACGCACCGCTAAAAATATTCAACAGTAACAGCCACTGAGCACCCAATTAGATATTGCGCAAGATTCTGTTTCACGTGTTAAAGTCGAACCGAAATAGTTTTGGTCGCACGCGATGTTGTTATTGATCTGAGAGTTGCGTAATTAGTGTCGTAGACCACGTTGTAGCTAGACATTGGAATAGCTGACCGGTGTTGTATTTAACCGTGCTGTTATGTATCGTCCGACAATTAAGAGTGCCGCATGCCTAAACCCCCGTAAAACACTTTTGATGCATCTGGTGTTTGGTTGTGAGCGTTCCTGGGCTACAGTGATGCTTACCATCAGGTTGGTTTTGTTCGAATGCCCCATTATATAAAAAAATATTTAACTGTATTCGTGTAAAGTACCTATTGGCTGTAAGTATAGGTAATCATTATTGAAAACTCAATTATACATAGGTACATATCATTTGACTCGCCTCGTTGGTCTAGTGGTAGCATGCGCCGGCTAAGGACCAAGAGGTTCCGGGTTCAAATCCCGCGTCAGGAAATTTGTGGCTGGGTATTTCAAAATTGAAATTACTTAGTAACAGCCCGGTGTAGCCACGTGGCACGGAAAGCACGTTAAGCTGTTGATCCTGCGCCTGACCTCTCTCCGGACTATGAGAGCACAAAGTGAGAAACAGAAAGTGCACCACTGTAATATCTCATGTGCAGTTGGCTGATCCTCGTTAAGATTGGGTGCCGTGACCGATATCGGTTAGGAGGACATCACATATCACTCTTGTATAAAAACCGAAGTGTAGACCGCCATCGAAGGGTATACAGATACAGTAACATATAATAATACAAATAGCATTTCACAGTCAGTGTCGCGTACACGCGTCCCTACTAATTATTACATCCTTAATTATAAAACTGATTATTAAAATACTGATATAAATCGAGAAAGCGTAACAACATAAAACCTTAAATTATTCCTTAATTACTAATATACGTAGGCACTGATAATAATTATTCTTTATAGCTTAGGCATACTTATATCTTGTTCGCTATTATTTACACCTCAATACGTTGCTAACTAGCATTTAGACACGTCGCTAACAGTCAGTTTAAATATTTGTGGAATTATTGCAGAAACATGCCGATAGCGCGACTTAAATGAGTTTGTCACCAGTAACAAGAGCCAGAACAAGAAGTACACCCCCCCGTAGTATATTCATAAGCACATTTCGAATACGTGCTTCCGAGTTGGTGTATTTAGTGGAGTGCCGTTATAACGGTAGTATCAATATTAATATTATGTAGATGGCGCGCAGTGGTCCAGTGCGAGCCAACTGATGCAGCCGGTGTAACGCGCGGCGCAAACCGCGGTAATGCAATAGCCCAGCTCCTAATTGCAGTGCACTCGCGTTGCATATTCATTCGCTTATTAGGTCGGGACAGACCAACAGTGGGGTAATCGGTTGTGACGGTAATGCACTGTTTTTTTGTTAAACATTATAAGTATTGGTTATTGATTGGGGTAATCTGTTTTGACACAACAGTGAGTGCACTGATTTTTTTTAAAATCTGGTTTAAGCCAAATATCTTTTAGTAGGCTTTTGTATCAAAACAGCGCTATTTCTTGCGCCGGAATAGTGCGTGCTGTTGACGCAAGCAAACAGCCAATCGAGCTTGTACACAAGCATGCGAGTAAAATTGGTTGGGCATTCCTTATCACTAGTGAAAAAGAGTTCGTCTCTTAACTTGCATAGGGTGTGCTGACAGTTGGGCTCGTGTTCGCAGCTTCTCCATTGAATTCATTAGTGTATGTTGTCGACGTTTCCCAACAGGCGTACTGTTACTAGTCTCGGGTTTAGAAAGTTTTAGTTTTAGAAAGAATATTAAGCACTAAATTGTAAATTTTTGCATTTAAAAGAGTAACTATCGAGTTTCTTGCCGGTTTCTTCTCGATAGATTTTACCTTCCGAACCGGTGGTAATCCTTTTTTGTGTTTAAATTGACTATTTATAAGTGCTTTTTTGAAGCCTATATAAATAACGAGATTTTGAATTTGAATTTAAAAAAAACAAAGGATTAATTATATAGCGGGCCTGCCTATGATGGATGTTGGAATGAAAATGATAAATGAATGCATGGGATCGCAGACTACGGATAGAAAGAAATGAGTATGCTAAAGGAGGATGACTGATATGCAAGAAGGGGTGCATGGACTATCTATAACAGTACGACCTGCCCCGTGGACGCTCGCCTTAATACTGCACGTCACACACGCGCGCACGTCTCTCAGCGGGCCCGCCGATTTGTAATTGCTTCTGTTGCATATTCATTCCCCTATTAGATAAGGATAGAGCGTAATCTCTAGCGATACAATTGAAACGATCGCGACTGACTAGGGATGCCCCTGGGCAGCAGCATTCTTTAATTATTTTTTTTGCCAAACTTCAGAATTTAAACTATCTGATAGAGTTAGATGTAAGGCCAACAGTATACCAGGTTTTACTTGAAAATAGGCGTGTAATGTATGCATTTTTCGAAACGATAAAGAGAAAAAACACCAGAACTTTGAACTTTTTGTACTGCGCTAACAGAGAGCGCGTAAGTAAATATCATTTAGTAGCGTTTGTAGCGCGAGCAGGACGCGGGTGCTGCTGTAGCGCGGCTGTCGGCAGCGCGCCCGGCGCGGTCTGATTGCACTGTATTTGTGTTGCATATTCATCCTCTTATTAGATCTGGGTAGATGAGCCGGGGCCTGCGGACGCGGTGATGGAGCAAGCGGCGAACTTTACATTTATGCCCTTTTTATACAATTTCTACACATTATTTTCTTGCAACATGAGTTATGAAATATGCAGATGAAATTCGGCGCTTTGATGAATCTGCGTATTCATGTACATACACCTATTTGATGAATAGATGACAAGCTTGATATACCATATTAAAGGTACAGTTTAGCTCTATAATGCTGCATCATTAGCATCATAAATATAATCAGTTTATCTACATTTTCCTTTATTTATGGTGCCCTGCCACCATAAACGTTATTATAAGTTGTATGTTTATAATAAATAAATAAATATCCGACTACATCACATACATTGATCTGACTCCGAGATAAGTAGCTTAAGCACTTGTGTTACGGATATCAGAATCAACAGTGGTATTACAAATATATACTTACATATATCGGATATTAATACCCAGACAAAGAACAAACACAATTATTCATCATACGAATGTTTGTCCTGGGTGGGGATCGAACCCACAACTCTTGGCGCATGGGGCAGGGTCACTACCGAATACGCCATCGAACTTGTCAAATACATTAATTAATAAAAGCACATGCATTGACTGTTTAGCCATGAAATGTCCTTACATGGGTAAGCGCCTCATAGTAAACTTTACGCGCAGAAGCTGTATCGCCCTCAACGAGCCCCGCCTTAGGACAGCTCCTCTATGTTAGTTATTTTGATTAAAATCATACCGGGCACAACTTACTGAGGAAGTTGCGAGTCCTTCGTGAGCCCATCCCGCCGCCGTAATTAATATACTACCTACAAGTATAATACGCAGTTTGTAATAATACACTTGGCGGCGGCCAAAATAACGCCTCGAATATTATCGAGATGATGAAATATTATTCCAACGGGAATCGGTTTTTAACTCCGAAGTCCTCAAATTTGCTTACTTGAGATGAGGGCAAAAAAAGTCAACAATCAGCCTATTGTTTATTTTACTAAGATGTCCCTATTAGATGTATATTAAACGGTTCAAATGTATCACGAAGCTTTAAATAACTTAAATATACTCATCACATATGCTTTTGGATTTCATATAAAGCAAAATGTATTTGTTTTAATAAAGGGTGTGTAAAATGGAAAAATCCAGAAAGAAAGTGAAGAAAATACATTATTAAAGGGCAACTTTCTCCCCGCATCAAAATGGTAAGTATTATTCTGGGGCCGCGACCCGGCCGGGTCAACCCAGTCCGGGAGAGCTTATACGAACGTGTGCTACTGCCTCTGGAGGTGTGCTTGGAAACTGATCACATGAACCATTTAATACCGCAAATATGAAAGGCATTTATTACGCACAATTACTGTCACATAAGATTAGCTACCCGAGTGCAAGCTCTTCATACATAAGCACCATCAAAATTACCAATATTCCCAAAATGTTCTTTCATAAAACCCTATCATTGTACAGACAATGGACACAACAAGCAAGTCACAAGTGATGATTTTACATGCGATTGATTTTTATTAACCTTAGTACTTGGTTACAAAAAAGTATAAAACAAATATACAATGAATTAAAGTGCACCTTCTATAGTTACAAAGGTTCCATCATCGTTGCTACTAGACCAAACACGATGACAATGTTTATTGCACACAACATTTCACATTACGTCAGACAGCGCTGTGAACTGCGCCGCCATCGCTGTCACTATACGCACTTACATAATGTCACGCATATTTGTGTATATACACAAATATGCGTGACATTATGTAAGTGCGTATAGTGACAGCGATGGCGGCGCAGTTCACAGCTCAATCGGATGGCGCGCCCAGCGCATTATTACCGGCCACGAGCGCGAGCCAATTAACCTATCAACACTATCGATTATCGCCCGCCGGATTTACACCCGACGATCGACATACGTTTAGCTAACTTTCTTAGATTATTTTAAAGCGTTCATAACCACTTCGCTGGGAAATAAGTTTCCTCTCAATTATTTACCTAGTGGAAAAAAATACTTACGTATACCTACTGGCATTTTGCTTATTGATGGACAAATGTTTGTAATACGAGTATATGGAGTGTTAGTATAATGTAGGTATGCAATAGATGGTTTAGATGGTCTCGTTTAGATGTAGGTCTGTACTATGTATAACAAAATCTATATACGTTTTAAAATCAAAATTAGCTTTACCTGCGTACTCCTTAGATAGGGGAATCGGACAACTAGGATTATTATTACACATCTGTATAGATATTCGGATGTGCAGGTTTTCTCACGATGTTTTGCTTACTGCCCCGAAGGTGGTATAAATGATTTCAAATATATAGAGTTACTGCCCAGAGTTGAACAGAACATCCCTCGCATGTGACGCGCGTGTCCTTACCATTAAGTTAACGCTGCTGCTTTGAGATCAGTCCTTACGTTGTCCAATATTATAGCACTATCATTCAGATCAATACCAATGTAAATTGCATATTACATTGTGTGCAGTCACACATCACAGTATTGTATCGATCCAGGACACAGAACAATGCACCAAATTCGTATAGCATTGGCCTGTGTAGTTCCTCTGACCATTGAAACAATTATCTGTTCCATACCATTGTACAATAGCGGTAACGGGCGAGGACGCTATTAGCACCGCAAGCCGAAATGAAAACATCGCGTCGCGCCCGTCGCGTGCCGGTCGCGTCACGCCCCGGTCACGTGCCGGTCGCGCGCGCCCGTCGCGTGCTCGCCGCTCGCTCGTGAGCACCGGTGTTGTGCCTGCAGACGCAGTAACGGGTTCGGCGCACTGCGAGCAATGTTGACAGGACACGCGGCCGTAAACTCCTCGTGTTGAAGCAATCGAAATTGTTTTGCTTTGACTCGACAATATAAAGGGGCTATTATTGTGGTAATATACACGATAATGGGATTTTAATGTTCTCATACGGTAACACAAGGTAAGATATTTGTAAAATTGATAGTGTACATGAAAAGAAATCTTATTAAATGTGAATCATCACAATTACTACAGAAGAAGGATATAATACAACTTATTACGCTTACCATAATTGGAGCTATTTACCCCAATTTTTCTAACAATACTTATACACGCTAATGTGATTTCAATGTACTTTGATCTTGATAAAACTAATGAAGACAAAGGTAGAACTACGCGCAAAAGCTGCAGAAAACGCTCACGGACTTCGATGTAGTCGTGACCCAAAGCGCCTAATGCGAGCCTCCCGAATCAGTTGAGCGCTATTCAGGGCGTCTGTGCGGGCGCAACGAGGTGCTTAGTAGGCTCGGCCGGCGCGCACCGCTCACGGCGCTACGTCTGGCCGCGGTCAATCTGCCGACGCGCTCAGACGTGTCTCGCTTAATTGCTGCCTGACAACCAGACCGCACGGCTATTACTCACAGGGCAGCTATCAAACGTAGCAGTCTTAGGTTTATATTCCTTAGAGGGAAGATTTACTTACATATACATACATGTGCGCCTCTTATCGACGGAATTATCATAAAACTATAAATGTTACTCAACGTAATCCAAGAGCCGAGATATTATTTTAGGAGATTCTTACACTCTATAATGTATATCATAATTTTATAATACAAAATAATTAAATTCTCCATAGTGACACACCAATTCCCTAGTTCCAAACTAAGCCTATGTTTGTGCTATGGATACTAGGTGAACGGATAGACATACTTAAATACATTTATAAACATCCATGACTCGAGTACAAATGTCCATGTTCATCATACGAAACATTTTCCCCTAGCGGGATTCGAACCCGCGAACCTTGGTTTCGTGGCCAGGGTCTCTAACCACTCGACCAACGAGCCAGTCAAAAATCATAATAAATTAAATAAAAAATACAAATATCATAATGTTACGTTTGTCATCGGAGATGCAACTACTTCGTCGCATCAGCCGATACAATGATTCGGGGCCCCAATGATTGTAACTTGTACACTCGTGTAGGTATAGTTCGATAGTAAATAAAAGTGTACGTCATCACACTTGATACTGGGCTCACGTAGCTTCGACACCGCTTTTAATTATCGTAACAGAGTTACTTTAATATACCCAAATGTGATATATTGTTTCTAATTAGGTCGAAGTAAATTGAATTAAAGGTATTTAAGCCGGCTAGTCACCGGTGCTCGTGGCGGGCTAATAACAATTCGTCGGCTAGTTGTAGCGACCTCCTCCGGGGCGACCGCGCCGCTTGGAAACGATACTCTCGCTATCTGAGCGTCACGAGCGAGCGGCGAGCGAGGCCTGGGGACGAGCGGTGGTAGCTACAGCAAGCCTTCTGCGAGCGATTAGATTTCTAGTCTGGGTCCGCTTTTATTATGATTCTAGATTTAGCTAGTTCCGTTTGATTTAGCATTACATTTAAATGTGTGGTACATGACCGTCGCATCACTTAAGCATGGGAATCAGATAAATATTATAAATGGAAGAATGGGCTTTTTATATTATTATTTAAAATAGGTTCGATATTAGCTAAGTATGTAAGTTCAGCACAATATGTAATCGTATTACTGGTTTGTATGATGAGTACCATATTTTTGTTTCTCAGTCACAAGCAAATTAACATTATAGCATCATCAATCTTGTAGTATTGATGTGGGTACTACGTATTTTGTTATTCGTCTTTTTATTGAAGCTCGTTGTTGTATTCGCGCGAAATTCGTGAACGAACGTAAATAGATGCCTCTCTTATGATTATTGTATCTTTGTGTACTCTCCTATTTCCTTCGGCTGCGTCTTACACGTGCGATACGTATACAATAATTATTTCACTTTACGTACTCCACATCCGCCGTCGCGGCCGCTCTCTCTTCCCACCCTGCACCTGCCCCCAAGCTGCCAGTTCTGGTGTAAACATGAACGACTGCGAAGATACAGACTCTGTAACCGCTCGTTGAAGCCAGACGCGGCTAACAAAAGACTGAATGCTTTTGCATCGCGAAGTGCGGAGCGTCTCGCGGCCCCAATGCGACAACAATGCCATTCGCAGTCTTCGACTCTACGGCGGATAAACGCCAGCTACGAATTTACAGCTTATGTAAAACGAGAGATTTTTGAGTAAAAGATGATATTTCTGTTTACATTATCTTCATGTTTCATTTGTATATAAAGTTATGTTGTTAAACATAATTTGGATATAACCTTAAGTTCGTTAATATTATCTCATACATACTTGTGTAATTACCAATCAAAGTCACCGCTTGCTCGACGATAAAGGAAAAGGTTGTCAATAACATCAGGAAGTTAGCGTAAAAGTGGTTTTAAGTATGCGTAATAGCAAAGGACTCCATTTAAATGTACGCAAAAGGCATGAATTTAATAAGTAATATACAGAGAATTGTGTGTTGACCGGGCACTTTGGCACTTTCAGTTGTTTTTTTTTGTAGTTTCCAGTAAGTTTTATAAGGCACGCCTAGATAGGTACTTTTCCAATCAAATGAATAACCTTCGCCCGCTATCAGCGCCGCATCCATAACGCGCCGACAGCGTTATTGTCGCGCGCTAATAAGGTGCGCGGCTCTCCTGCGCGCCAATATCCATAAATCAGAAGCGCTCCGTTAGTTCGGCTTAGCTGCTTCACTGATAACTGCTAATATGGAAATTCAGTATTATTTTCGGCGCTCAGTTCAGATGTTGTATGGATTGCGAATACCGCGATTTTGGATATACAACTATCTTGTATGCAATGCGGTGTAATAGGTACCTAATTATAATTAACACTTTAATTAAAATAGGATATCTTTGAAAAAAATTACTAAGTCCGGTGACACATTTATTGTGGAATATAACTGTACAAATATGGGACAAAAGTATTTTCATGAGTAGAAAATCTATTTGACTGTTGTCTTCATAAATGTTAATGTATTTTTCCTTGTATATCTCCATACCAAGACTCCGATAGAAATCTATTAGGAACTTTATTTGGAACCTTATTGGCCTTGGGATGCAATTAACACGTAATAAGGTTATGGGGATAGGAGATTAATTAATTGGCCAGGTAACCGATATCTACACAGTTTCATAATTAAGTTGGTAGCGTTATTATCGGTGAAGTTAATAAGATATCCACCTGTAGGCACGATACCGGCGCGGCGGGCAATATCCGTAAATCAGTGCTGCTTAGTGCGGGAGGCGGCGCGGGCCGCGCTGGGGTGCGCGCGTGCTGGCGATTAATGCGGGCCGGGCACAACGCGATCTGCGGCGCAAACGCAGGGCGAGCCACCATTTTAGGCTTGTTACCTGTTCTAATGTGATGACGAACATTAAGCTAGAATAGACAGGGTTTATTAGGAAAATTTCTATATTTCATTTAGGTAAGTACATACAAGAATCATGTCGCATCAGAATAATAAAGAACAACAGAAAAATTTTAAACTAAAATTAGTAAGTTTCAAATAAAACTGGTGAACGGTTTTCTCTTTTTTGGAAGATGTTAAAAATGTTGCTATTTTTACTGATCCGTAATTATAAAGATCTATAGACTTAACGCTAAGTTGTCTAGTGAAATATACCTACATAGATACGGTCGAAATTATCATCTTTGATTTTGGCTTTGCCCTCCTCGAGACGGGTTAAAGGAAACTCACTCGGCACGATTTAATACAATATTGTATGTTCCTGCTGCGGTGTAGCGCTCGGTTGCCCGTTCCGATTCAATTTGCTGCGTACAATATACACACCATTAGCATACCCTGCGTCCCTAAAGCAACATCAGCGAAATAACAATATAACAATCATATGCTAATGTTGTAAATATTAATTCAAACGCTAATCGGGGAACGGTTGATCAGAAACTTTATTGGTCATTTGATACGCATCGTTTGATATGCATTCATCACACGAATATCTGTCCCTGGGGAATTTGAGTCTCGTCCTTGTGATTTAGTAAATAGAGTCTCCAACAACAGATAAACTTACAAGTTGCATTGCAATGTAGTTTCATTTCATACAGTGACGTCTCATTACCGCTCGGTGCTCCACTCCAATATCCGCAACAAAAAGTCTATAAGACTATTAATTGACCTGTTTTCCTCTTTCTTGCGCGCGGCGGCCGCTGGGCAGCCTAATCGAGCGCGCAGTGGGGGGGGAGGAGGGGAAGGTGGCTGTGTCAATTAGATGCGTGGGAGTGCTGGGTACTAGCCGTTAATTGTTGCTGGCTTTTTGCTCTTGAGGAGCAATGGCAACTCAACTTTAGTAGCGCCTCACTCACGTGTAAGTTCAAACTTTACATTCTACAAATACAACGTGTATTACACGTCTAGATATACAGTATGGGTTTCCCCTATCAGCATTTACGAATGGTCGCCAACGTACTCGAGGTACTTCCAGTGTTGCATACGTTCAAGTATGTTCTACCGTGTCTTGTTTGACGTCTTTTTAGAACAAAAAAAAACACTTATTTCTCATCTGCATTCCTTCCCATAAACAACATTCATACAAACGCAGTTGAAATATCAAAAATATTTATAACTAAGAGAGCAACTTGTACGTTCGGCCAGGAACACATCCCCCCTGCGCGGCGGCTGCACTCGCGGCGTGTTTATCTTGTATTTCAATTTCGCCATAAAGCGCAGCGCACACTCGCGGCGAGAGCCACTTCTGCGCGGGAGATTTATTGCTTCGCCGGTCGATTACAAGTTTTATACGTTCTAGACTTGTGAGTGAACTACGGCCCGCCCGCTCGGCGCACGGGCTTCGGGACTACTCGTACGTGTAGCTGTACATATAGTGAACTGGCACATGATAATGTATTATTTCCGTGTTCTTATTATACAACAGAGCCGCATCGAAACATGGATCAACGTTAATTATGATTCATGTACACCTTCGCTAATAACGCTATTGAAAAGAGTAACTACCGAGTTCTTGCCAGATTCTTCTCAGTAGAAACACATTCCGAACTAGTGGTACAATCTTATAGTTTTATCTGTATTCGACGATTTATAATCGTTTCTTTGAAATAATTTTGACTTTGATTATGTAACGTGTTCGGGAGTCAGGTTTGTAGCTTGTTTCCTTGCTGTCTGATCATGTCTTTGACAGGTCGCTTGGTCTAGCGGTTAGAGACCCTAGCCTTTAACCGCCATAAGCGGGTTCTTATTTTGCTAGCAGCTTTTTCCTGTGATGAAGTTGCTCATTTGTACTTGATTCAGGGATGTTTTTCAACATATATAAGTCATCTTCATCTTCCTAGCGTTATGTAATAATGATAATAATAAAAATATACTAAATATACCTAAATATACTTACATAACCCTACAAAAAGCCGCCATTCTAAATACATGCCGAATAGTACGCAAATTTGTAGAGATTGAATCCGATTCTGATAATACATAACATACAACTTTACCTTCATCCTCACTTGGCCAAAAGCCCGTAATGATGAAAATTTATTCGTATATAAATAAAATAATAATAATGTTAATGTCCCCATGTAAGCCTTAAAGGCCCGGGCTTGTCCCGTTATTATGCCGAGAGACATAATAATAATAATAAATCATTTAATCCTCACAATAATCTTCAGTTAACATAATATAAAATGCTTAATGAGACATGTCCCGTGCTTAGACGGGGCCCTAGAAAAGGGACTAGGACTAGACCATGAACCAGAATTTTGCGAGTCTGGTAATTACATTGAAGCGACTGCCGATCTGACCTTTGGAACCCTAAGATAGAGTTTTGAGTTTTTAATATTTTTTTGCTTCTAGCGGGATTCGAACCCGTGACTTTGGTTTCTTGGCCAGGTTCTCTGACCAGTCCGCAAACAGGCTAGTGAATAATTATATTTAATTTAATAGAAGCTATCAAAAGGTGGCGCACGTCTTTTGTTTTACTAGTAGGTACACACTTTACGATTTGTATTTCATATAACATGCGGTGCTAAATCAATAGTTTGCTTGTTTGAAAATCTTTATAAAGCATTGATATCTTTAAACAGTATTGTCTGTACAAGTCTCTTCGGTATAAATATTATCAGCGCTAAATAATACAATTACACTACATTACAAGTACACCCGTTGTCCTCCACATATCCTCAAACACACTAATGAGATATAAAAACGTACCCTTTTTATATCTTCAGTAAGAAAAGTCTTTGGGAAAATATATTTATTATTTCGTCATATTAATAAATATGCCTTTTATTTGTCATTTCAGGCGATAATAAAATAAACAGAATAGATATTTTCCAAACAAACTTTGTCCTTGTTAGCTTAATGTGTTGATAGAGCTGGAGCAACGTCGCCGACAGGCGGCCTCACCTCTGTTTATATCAGCATCTTCCTTTTGTTATTTGTATTTTTTGCCGAAAAAATAAATATAGTTTATAGGAAAAAGCAAATTTGCACAATTTCTGGGCTATCTAAATGTATCTATAATTTTATATCATATAATATACTATATATTTAGGAATCACCTCGATTTTATTCTATAATAGGTATGATGTAGTATAATATTATAAAAATAATTAAATTAAATAATTATTGTGAAACAAAAAATAAATTGTGAGCCTTTGAAGCTATTTTCTTAATCTTTCCTCAAGATAAGGAGTGTCACGTTTCTTATTGGAAATGTTTTGATCATGCTCGCAGACTTTACAAACGAACATTCAACCCTCAGAAGGGGATCTGTTTATAAATATTAATTTAATTATTCCATATATACCTACTTTATGTATAACTAAAACCAACGAAATCGGGGATCATGTAATTGAATTAAAGATTGAATTTGATTGTCTTATTTCTCTAACTTGAATAATCAAGTAGTTTACAGAGAAATAAGACTAGTTTCAACATTCGGATATTGATAACGTTCCATCAATTCTTTTGAATCTTAAAAAATCAGCATAAAATATTAAGTAATTGTTTTCATGTTCAAAAAACATCATTAAACGTGACTCGGAAGCAAATGTAAGAATGCATAAATAAACACATTTCAGGCTTTCAATTTATGGCATTCCACGTTATCCCATAATAAAACCAGTCTCGTCATTCCGTGTGTCTTCCGCTTAGCTTTAAAGCCATGGGTTGATCCCCCCCCCCCCCCCTCCTCCCTAACCAGCTTCGTCCCATGAATCGTGATTGTTATGATGGGATAAAACACACACAATGGCGCCTTTAACAAAATACTGAGGAGTGGATACCCCGCTTTATTTGGTGGATAATTTTGTAATAATAATATGGTGGAAGGAGATTGTGAGAGATTTGAATAGATTTAGGGTATGGGTGAATTTGGGATCATGCGATCCCCAAATATTTACTTTCTACCAAACCTAAGTGTATATAGTAAGCGCGATATAACTACTAATTTTAAATTTATTAAGCTTCTTCTATTTCAGGTAAATACATTTCTAAGACGCGTACGTGTTGATTAGTCTATCTTTTATACAGACGAAATATTTTAAAACTTAGGAGACGGTTTAAGATTCGAAGCAAATTCATTGGGAGGTGATTGCGGGAGATGAAAAACGCATTAAGGGTCGGGCCGACCAGGCCGGCCATACGAGCGGCACCGCCTCAATGGTTACATTAGCGCAGAATGCCTAATAGTAATAGTAAATATTTCACTAATGCGCACTAATGGCGGGGCCGCCTCGGCTGTCATTAGTGGATAAATATGAATATTACGATTGATGGGTTGAACACATTTTGATGATTGCAAAAGATTTTAAATGTAAACAGCTGTAATGTAACGCTGCAGTGCGAGCGAACCCTTGAACCGCGCTCACGTTGACTGTGCATGCCCCACCGGTGGGACATTAGGTACGAGTTACTCACCATACGAGAATGTTCCACGGGCGGGGCACGAGCCCCTTGCAATGTGAAGGCTTGTAACTCTTTACACGCGTTAGTTTCGCCACTTTGATAGGCATAACGTGTAAGTAATGATGTAACCCCTAATTTGCGTTTGCACTTGGGAAGTGGTATCCGTAATCATAGCTGCACAGTAAATGTGCTAATCAAATCCGCTCTTCGCCTACCTCTGAAGTTAGTAGGTACTGTATAGTAGGTATCATACATCCGTAACTACGTATGCGTAGCGTCGCCTTACTTAACTTTCTTCGTTTGATTTTAACTTATTTAAATAATTATCATGTAAGTTACCTGCCTACCCCTTCGGGGATTATGGGCGTGATGTTATGTATGTGTATGTTAGTTGCAACTACAGTATATCTAACTCCACGCCCGGAGGTATTTGTATTTAGCAGTGTTTACATACGTTCACGTTCACGTATTTTCTGTAAGTTTTAGATCATACAAGAGGATTTCCGAAATAAAATTATAGTGTAAGTATTTATTGTCTCATGTTGGTCTAGGACTTAAAAATAATGTGCCAACTGCATGTCGTAAAAGGCGACTGATGGTATATCACGTACTGGGTATGTGATTGAGTAGGCGACGAGCTAGCCACTTGTCACTACTTATTCATAATTGTCCACTGTCTATGTAACCCAACTGAGTTTATTTTCTGGCTGAATGTTGTTGAGGCGGTTAGCTGCCCCTTTGCCTACCCCTTCGGGGATTACGGGCGTGACGATGTGTATGTATATAACTATTTGTTTGATTATATCTGTGTGCACCTAGTCTACCTACTCTTTGAAATTGTTTACACGTATAAATTTAACTATTCTATCTTACTACCACATACACCACTGCAGATGGATTTTGTATAATTCCCGTGAGTTTCTTTTTGTTTTGACACACCGGTAATCAACGAACGATTCAGCCCCACTAAATGGTTTTATTAAAAATGCATTTCACTGTATAATTTGATCGAATTGGCGCGGACGGTTGTGGCGCAGAGAGGAGTGTGCACTCTCAGCGCGACCTCAGAGGGGCGCGAATGTGTTTCCGTACGGGCGTGTGCCTCCGACAAGTTGCTGGGTTGCTATAAACTTAACAGATACACTGTCACCATAAACACTGGTTCGCCTTTTTTTTTAATTTAAGATGAAAAAACTAAGAGTAGTAAACACTGAGTATGAGTTACTTTAAAGCTCATTACATCACATTAAACAATATTCCTCGCCATTACTTACATAAATAACATCGCGCCCATAATCCCTGAAGGGGTAAGCAGAGTCAAAAGGACAGCAGGCCCCTTTAACCACATTCAGCCAAAAATAAAACTGGGCTTGGTTAGATGGAATATTGTGTATACCCAAAACCCGATATACCATTAGTCGCCTTTTACGACATGCTTGGCAAGAAACACAGTTGGCACATTATTTTTAAGTCCCAGACCAACACGGGACCATTACTTATTGTAATGTAATACATAATTTTAAAGACGAGACTAGACTTCCACTACTTATTTAAAATTATACATTTACACGTTTGTTTACACGAGAATATTAATTGCTCCTGGCTTGAATTACCAATAAAATTAACAACCCTGAATGTACGAAAAATCAATGATACGAGGCCAGAGGACCCCTAGAGGAAACTAGTTCAATATTTGCCGCCATGTTTATGTACAAACATAATACCAAATACCTAGTATTTGGTGTTTTGTTTATCGAGCATAAACAAATCAATAAACAAATCAAAGGTACTCAAGCAATACGCACTTCTAATCATGTATATAGTTACATATTTTTAGCTTTTCAGATTGACGTTTCTACCCGATTTGTACCCATTATTCAGCGCTTCAGGAATGTAAAATGGCGGATTGACAGCCTCGACTCCCTGAAGTATCGGCAACGTCTGTGTGTTACGCCGGCCCGCGCCCGCGATGTGTTTGTAACTCCGCAATTCGCACACAAAACTCGATCCGTCGAAACTTGTTCTGTGCCTCCGTGCCCCGCGAAATATTATACCAATTTGCGATGAAACACAATTTGGAGCAAAAATGGAAGTTGTATCTGCGTCATTATCATTTGCCGTAGTTGGTTTAGTTCGGAAGTCGTAACGAGGTGGGCGGCGGATAGTTGCCGCTCGCCAACTTTGTGCTAAATTGTTACTTTTCAGCGTTGATTTAATTTGTATATTGTACGGGCCAGATTGTTGGAAAGGAAAACGGCCTTTTGATTGTATTATTAGTTTATTTCATGTTTATCCGTGCCGTGCGAATGATGTACTTACTTACATAAATATGTTTATTAGAAAATATAATTGCGGTTCAAATGGTGGGCGCCATCCCCAAATCTTGGAAAATATTGTACATTAAATTTCACTTCAGGTCAAGTAATGATTTGCTGGTATTGGGTAGTTCAATAAGTATGCTTTAAATTGTTTACATACCTACTTGGACGTCAAAATATTAAAATATTAAATTGATTTAAAAGATGGATTCGTACAACACATGCCACTAAAGTTACCGTCGAGACTGAAACTTCTACAAAGTATAAGCCCGTATCTATGTATTTGGTAACTCAGAGCTTCTTTAACGCTCATAATTGAATGTGTTCATATATAGCTATCGATATTTTGGCTGACTGATCTGTAATATTTAATTATAACTTTAGACGGTTTCTTTATTTCTTCAGATACACTTAAAAATGTGTTGCCCATCTTGAAAATATTCAGTTACACGTAGATAATCAATACTATTCCTTTTGTGTTATTTTTTTACGACTTTCCAGTTAGATTCGCACAAATTGATGCGCGTATAATATTAATATAATAAGGTAATTAATTACGGCGTTAAGTAGATGTTACAACTATTACGAGAGTAAAACAAACGCTATGTGGTGCGCGCAATAATGAACGCGCGGCGCGGCGTGGCGCGGGCGCGGCGCGGCGCACGGCGAGGCGCGCAAACACAATTAAAACGACGGCGGCTGTTTACGCGCCGCGTGAGCTTGTAATTAACTCTGTTTGCGAGATCAACCCCCCCCCCCCCCCCCCCTCCAGCACAACTACCGAATATCATCACTAGTTTTTCTCTTTACAATTTATGCAACACAATTATTTCTTAAGCGGGCAGCTTCAGAGCCCGGCGGTCGTACTAAAAGTCTGCGGCAACGCTTGAAAATGCTCCAATAGTGTGGAATCGTCAATTTTCCTTTTGGCACGGCTAACGGAGCGCGTTTTGCAGGCTAGCAGGATATAAAGCTTAGATTATGTCAGTAGATCTTTATAATAGAGATTATTATTTCAAAGTTTTGGAATGCAAAAATATTCGTTGGGTCGTTACATTCCCTAAAATATGGTTGAGTGAAGCGATGTCCACACATACGTGATACCTGGGATCAGGTGGCGCCTTTGGGGACTGGTCTGCTCTAGTTTATTTTAATACTCTACAACAGGCCCACATTGAAACATGGTTCATAGTAAATTATGATTCATACACTGATGATTTATATTGTGTTGATAAGAGTAACTACTGAGTTTCTTGCTGGATTCTTCTCGGTAGAAACAACATTCCAAACCGGTGGGAGAATCATCAGCTTTACCTGTATTAAACTATTTTTAACTTTAACTTTGATTAATAAAATCGGAAGGCTGTAAAGAATTAATATTAAAATAAACTGTATTTGATAACGGGTGTTTGCAGTCGTTACAAGAGGCCGAAAGGCAGCCGGGTACGTAAGAGGCCTAAATTATATTTTGATCGCTCGATTCTGAGTTATAAAATGACAAGTGATAGACCACACAAAAGATGCTGATCGTATAGTTATATATATATATTACTATTTCAACAAGCCCAAAAGCTATAACACATGGTATATATTTACTCTGAAATATTGCGAAAGCAAGTCGATCGCACTGTGAAGACGAAAGTACTTGAAACCGCTTGACAATGACGAATGGACCGCGTTCGACTTCGGGTCCTCAGCGGAGAAGGCAAGTTCGCCCAAAACTTACCCAGAGGCGGAGCTCACAGATTAAGAGCACTAGTTAAAAACATTTGATACACGTGTACGTTATAGATTGCAGCTGTTTAGAATAATGAGAAACACATACACACATGCCACTGCATTAGACACTCAGAATTTAATTTAAGATGGCATTTATGAAAGCTTGCAATAAATGTTTAAACTCGCACAATAAACAAGGACTGTTCACGTTTCATTTGTTATTATGTTGTTTTGATACTTAAGTGTGTTAAATATTCTAGCACTTTAACATGAATTATATACAACGTCAAGAAATTAACTACCTTAACTTCCTGTCGATATTATTATATCTCAGTTTAAATTTGTTATTTGTACTGGTCCTGTAGCAATTGAAATAAATTTGTAATAAAACACTCTTGCACCAATAAAGACATTGATACCTGAGATCACAGAAATTAATTTAAATTTTATTTTATTGGTAAAAAAAACAAAAATATCCTAAAGAAACAGTTATTTATAATATTCATTGATAAACTTGAATGATATTCCTAGTTGTGACATCCCTTTGATCAAGAGGGCTTCAATGACTAATCCGACTATATCAACCAAACAAGGCTCTTCATAGTAGAATTATGAATAATTAATAACGCGATTAATAGAATAAGGTAGATGACGTCACTGGCGGCGTCGCCAGCTCAGCCGCTCGTCGTTTGCGCGACTCGGTCGGCTGTTATGTTCCGCGGCCGAGTAATTAACTCCGCGGGTCGGGCCTGTTTCTGCAAAAGTAATCAGCTATTGCGAACTTTTGTGGTGGATCTATGAAATGTATGTAGACTAATGTCACGTATTTACTTGTAAGAGGATATCAAACGAACTTCTGACCTATTTTCTGGTTGATTTTCATGAATAAACTTAGTATTACAAAGCCATAAAAAGTTCGTTTGATATCATAACATGCATGCTACATCGACAATTACCATCACGTGTGATAGCCTTTTCAATAATAATAATTTAAATAGTCCCGAGTCCCGAGTCCCGAGTCCCGAGTCCCGAGTCCCGAGTCCCGAGTCCCGAGTCCCGAGTCCCGAGTCCCGAGTCCCGAGTCCCGAGTCCCGAGTCCCGAGTCCCGAGTCCCGAGTCCCGAGTCCCGAGTCCCGAGTCCCGAGTCCCGAGTCCCGAGTCCCGAGTCCCGAGTCCCGAGTCCCGAGTCCCGAGTCCCGAGTCCCGAGTCCCGAGTCCCGAGTCCCGAGTCCCGAGTCCCGAGTCCCGAGTCCCGAGTCCCGAGTCCCGAGTATCTACGCGGGCCTTAACGGGGCTTAAGTTGAGGATTCCGTTCATTCATCCTGTTATTTTGAATTAGAACTCAATCAATTTCCTAAACATGACTCAAAACGACTACCTATAACGTAAATGTTGAAAGCTCACAGAACAATTATAAAAGTATATTATTAATACTCCTGTTATGTACGCCACAGCAAACTTTATCCGCTGACATAAACGCCGTAAAGTCAGCGCTGAACATACGCAATATCAGAAAACGCTTCTGCTTGCAACTCTGTAACTTTAACTGAATGTTTCATAAAACATCTGGGCTCGCAGTTCGCGTAGTTAACGAACAAAATCAAGTGGAGTAAAATAAAATTACGCAGTTTTACTGCCGGCGGTGACGCAACGCGCGCGCGTAGCTGTGGCGGCGCGGCGCGGCCGACACCCAGCGCCGACATTTGTTATTTCTGCTCACGTTAAAGCTCCTCCAATATGACCTCGTTCGCCTGTTCAAAGGTCGTATTTATGTAACAATGCAGGGACGGATAAACTTACTCTGCGAAACATACCATAAACATTTAAAACATTTAGTACGTAAGGGTGTTAATGAATCTGTTGAATGAATTGGGTTTTACCAAACAAGGATCATTACTAGAACAAAATTATAATAACTATAATCTTACAATTGCCAGAAAATGCTCTTGACATTAAAATACTTATCTGGGGGGACGACAGTGCCCCCGCCAAGTCGAGCAAAAAAGCGGCACGGCCGTACCATCCTTTTCTCGAAGCAATTCAGGCCATTTTCGACCCCCTGTAACTTCGTTGTGGATAAAACTAGAAGACTGAATTTTCAGTAACCATGCAGGCATTGTAAAAACACGGTATATTTCAAATTTCATTCAATTTGAACCAGTAGTTTAAGAATTATAATGGGTCAAAGTTTCTTAATTTTGTCACTGACTGACTGACCGATCATCAAAATTCTAAGGCACTTCTAGCAGACCTAGAAGCTTCAAATTTGGAATTTAAGTAGTGTTTGGTGTATGAACTAAGGAAAAACTAAAATATTTGGGGGCACGGTAGTGCAACCGCTAAGTCTAGCAAAATTTTCAATTTCGGTCTAGTTTTATAAATATTTAACTACTTACTTAAATAACTTTGTAAAACCATATAAATATTAAGGCGCACGGTAGTGCCCGCGCCAAGTTGAGCAAAAAAGCGGCACGGCCTTACTATATCCTTTTCTCGAAGCAATTGAGGCCATTTTCGATCCCCTGTAACTTCGTTGTGGATAAAACTAGAAGACTGAATTTTCAGTAACCATGCAGGCATTGTAGAGACACGGTATATTTCAAATTTCATTTAATTTGAACCAGTAGTTTAAGAATTATAATGGTTCAAGGTTTCTTAATTTTGGCACTCACTGACTGACTCACCGATCATCAAAATTCTAAGGCACTTCAGACCTAGAAGCTTCAAATTTGGAATATAAGTAGTGTTTGTTGTATGAACTAAGAAAAAACTTAAATATTTGGGGGCACGGTAGTGCAATCGCTAAGTCTAGCAAAATTTTTCAATTTCGGTCCAGTTTTATAAATATTTAACTACTTACTTAAATAACTTTGTAATACCATATAAATATAAAGGCGCACGGTGGTGCCGCCGCCAAGTCGAGTAAAATTTTTCAATTTCGGTCCAGTTTTCTAGATTATATAACTGCTTAAATAACTTTGTAATCCCATATAAATATAGGCGCACGGTAGTGCCCCTGCCAAATCGAGCAAAAAATGTGTATTCCCGTCATGCGAATTCATTCCGCAATTACAAGTCTTACAGTTACAAGTCTGGGCGGTTTACATCTAATTAATGTCAACTTTGGAAGTGTTAAAGCGCAGGAATCCTCAATTTGTGAATACAACAGAACAAGAAGCATAATTAATCGTCCAGATTTGTCAAAAATTGTAACATCAAAGCCTCCCAGAAAAACGCATAGAGACAGGCAGTGGGCTCTTAGAAAAACTGTAGCTGAAGCTCAAGAAGTAGTACCGGAAAAGAGAAAACGGAAGGCTACCTACAAAAATAAGAAAAGTTCATATGTCAGAGAGAGGGCTTTAAGAAAATTCGTAGTATTCATCTTATAGTGATGCATATCAATATTAAAAATCTTTAACGTTTTATATAAATATATTGAGACTCGGTCATCGCATGAAAACACGTGTAAATTAAATTATTTAGTGCGATGGCCAAGTCAATATATTTATATAAAACATTAAAGATTTTTAATATTGATATGCATCACTATAAGATGCTGTTAATTATTAAGTAACAACTTAATGCTTCGAGTACGGAGATTCCAGACACAATTGATTTTCAATTGTTATGGACCACGATCGTGGTCTTAGGGACTGGACGTATTAAGACAGAAAGTCACTTAAGTAGAGACTGAATATATTAATAACCGACTTGGTATTACATGGATCTCACAACTTTTTACCGTATAAACTTACTATAAATGTTGAAGAGGCGAGTGAGGTGTGTAAGGATCGTGCCATACGGCGTTCGGTTCTCTCTGCCTACCCCGCTAGGGAAGTGGCGTGAAGTTTAGTTAGTTATTTATACTTACTTATACCTACTAATATTATAAAGCGTAAGTGTTTGTTTGCTTGGACGCGCTAATCTCAGGAACTACTGATCCGATTATAAAAATTGTTTCAGTGTTAGATAGCCCATTTGTCGAGGAAGGCTTATAGGATATATAAGGCTATATAATTGTAACCATAAACGCGGGCGGGCACAGCTACTTGTACAATAGCTTGCATGTCGAAAGAATCGTCTAAAATAAATAGTAAATATCACAAAAGCACTATTTTCGGAGCGGTCGACCCGTGGCGCCGGCCTCGGTCCCGACGCGGTTTATGGCGGGCCGCGGACGCGAGGAGCCCTCGCACAAATAACTGCTTCCAGATCGCCACCGACGAACTGTTTCCGTCTCCAGCTCGTAAACCGCCACCCGTCCACGGAACTGCGCTGGGACACGCTCACGATGATAGAGCGACTTGATAGCCTAATGGCTGATCAATAAAATAGATAAGTATAAAGTGTTACAGCCAAGACAAGTATGGAACAATTGAACAAGCTTTCAGAAAACTTTTACTTGACTTATCGAACTGATCATCAAAACATTTTTTACTATCCACGGTTAACGCGCATTAATTCCGATTCATCTAGTTAAATCAAATAGGGAACCATTGTATATATTTTTACACAAATAAATGCTTGTATGCAGGCATATGCAAAAACAATATCATTCGATTCTGTTACGACGTGTTGTTTAACAGGTAAATTGATTCTGCCGAAATCCAAAAACGTTTTTAACGAGCTCAAAGGCGCGAACTGCCGGAATATCAGGTGCGCGAGACAGCGTAATGAAAATAGATCGGCGGCGCTATCAACGGCAACACGCGCTGTCCTCATGAATCGATTGCATTTTCATCAAATTTGAAGGTTTCAGCAGTGATTTTAATAACTGGTATTAATGGTTTCAGCAACCAAATTGTCAATGTATCAAAATAAGAGGCAAAGTAATATTATTTTAAACAAAAACGATGCATTAACCTCCGCCCTCCTCAACTTACGATGTGATCATTCAATCAAGCAGAAAGCCCTTCTAATCCAATTTCAAAAAGTTTTTCTTCCATTTATTCAATAGAAGCGGGCGAATGACAATTTAATAAAAATAAATCGGCAATGATTGCAGGAGCCGCCATTGCGGCCGTGACGTCACTCCTTTATGTCCCTTTATGGGCGAGCGGAATCCAATTCAGTATAATGGACCGGCTGATTTATGCCTAACTGCCGTAAATGGCTTCAGATGATGGAGTTTTTCCTCGGCTGCAATGTGCATGAGAAATACGCAAATTAAGCCGCTAAATGTTAGCGGAATGTTCGTATTCAATTCCTGCCGTGATAGCGTCATATTTCACGATAATCAATCCCGAGATTTTTGCCGACTATTTGATTGGGATTATTCCAGGAACGAGTTTATTGATTTTTCAAATTTGGTGTTTACGTATTTGAGTCTGTAATATTCTTGGAAAATTGTCTGATTTATAATAGTTACAATGTAATAATATACCATAAAAATATCGCTTAATTTGCCTCTGACGAAACGACTAAATTCAGAAACTGTTACACAAATATCTTCGCTTAATTACTAGGTTATTTACGGATAATAAAAATTCTCCGTAAATATATTAAAAACGAAAGTAAATCTGTTAGTCTGTTTGTTTGTTACGCCCGACGACGTAACCGATTACAGTGTTGGCACGCTAACACTATAAACTCTGAGAAAAAACATAGGTATATTTTTTTATTCCGAAAAAATAGATAGATTCTACAAGATAAACGATAAAGTCTATGTCACAGACTGAATTAACGCGGGTGCAGCCGCGGGTGTGATCCAGTCAAGAGCCTGATCCCCTTATTACCAATAAGCAAGTGCTCAGTTGATTCTATTTTTAATTAATTACTGTGAATTTAAATAACATAAAATGGTGACATACCATCTGATTCTTTCACACCTCAATTTTTTATACTTTTTATAATATGACTAATAATCCTGAATGTGTTTATTTGTTTTAAACATCTTCTAATATAGTTGAATCGAATCGAATAGTGTTATCTCTTCATACTGTATCAGATACATGACTAGTGGAGTGCAGCCAAATTTGGTCGAGACTTAACGAACGATGGTGTCATATATCGGTTTACACACATTTTACCTCGGGACTCTTAGTCAAGTAAAATGCCTTGCAAATAATTAATATAAAAAGTAATAGAAATCAACGCAAATATATCTCGTCCCTTCTGAAAGTAGAAAATATTTTACCTCATGCCAGTAAACTGCTATCATCATTCATCATTAAATGACGCTTCAGTAATTCCTACGTTAAAAGCTAACGTCAATTACGGAGGCGCTGAATGGAGTTAAATTAATTGAAAAAAATAACGGAATGAAAGGGGGTGCAAATGTATCGAGCAGTATATTGATGGGCGTGTGCTCAGCCTCGGACTCCAACATTATGGTAAGTGACTGATTGTCATAGTAATATTGTTGTGCTTTTACATTTAAAAAAGTAATTATGTCTGTTACGTGTTGACGCTTACACCTCACCACTGATTGGGTTGTAACTTGGCACGCTTCAAGTTTGAATACCGTAAAAAAATATTTTCGAGGAATAGAGTAGAGTAACACAATAGAGTATCTGTGGTAATCCAAACCCTATGCTGGCGGAGCCAGGAACAAAAAGTAGTATTTCATTTGAAGGGTTATCGACTCAACAAGGAACACGTATAGTTCCGCTATGTGTTTCGTTTGTCTATCTCTGCAACAATCTTGTCTAGCTCAGCTCGCAGAACTAGAAAGCAGTTGTTTGACATTGATATTCCTGTACATATTAATCACGACGATGACGCCAATCAACGGGAAAATCATAAAAAAACGGGTTTTCATAATATTTGTCGTGACGGCAGCGCAAGGCGATCCGCGCAAGTGTCACATTTCGCTGTTAATTACGCCCCGTCCCGGCGACATTCCTTCCTCGTTCACGCCTTGTTTTCTCCGGCATTTTCAACTTATTCTTTTTAATTTCGCAAACAATAAAATGTAAATGCAAAGAAAAGGGTTCCTATTGCTCGCTCCGGCTCCGGCCGCTCAAGTTTGTGTGTTTTTGTTTGCTTCCCGCTTACAAAGTAAGGAAAATCGCGGAATCCGTAAAACAATGATGATTTAATGTAAATTCATAACGATCGTGCTAAATGGATTTGAGTTTGTTAACCAAACAATTGGTAACTGCAGTAGTCTATAACTATATATTTTTTTGTGTTTGTAATTGTCAGAATCAGTATTATACGGGATCGTCCGTTAATCGGGAAATCGGGAAGTTTCTATGGAGAAAATAAAATTACCTATTATCTGTATGCAGGCAGTATTGTAGGTTAGAGACTCGAGAACAAGATTAAAACTCCCACGGCAACAAGATAAACGGGACAAAATTGTACTATGTTTCCGGACGAAGTCGCGGCGTATCACTAGTTGAGTGTAAAACGTAAACATACGCATCTCTTCGTAGCCATTGAAATAGGCATAAGTACCTGCTTTATCACCACAACCTCCAATATAGGGGCAGGTAGGGCGTGTAATAGGAAACATGTGGATCTTTACTTGTGGCCCGTGTTTGAGGGTGTATTCTAAGGACAATACCTTTCCAAGTTGATTAAAGATTTACCGATCAAAAGGCAGCGCTGAAAATAAGCATTAAAAGAAATACTTCTTTGTCAAAGAGTTGAGCTGAGAATATTAAATGCTTTAAATCCCAACAATAAGCTTGCTCAGGCGAGATGTCTGAGTGAGTCGCGACCCTGTCGACGCTGAGTCAATGTCTGATTCAGGTGCCCAGACAAATAAGACATTTTCATTAAATACAAACATTATTTTCTGTTCAAAAAACATCGTGCATTCACTCTGAGCATTACAAGAAAAAATAAAAGTGTGTTTATTTTCTTTTAAAGCTTCTTGCAATGAATGCAAATAATTTTATCAGTTCTCTATGAATTTATTGAATTCTGTAATTCCACGAATCGCTTTCATGTTGCAGATGAAATAACAATATTAGTTTCTATCATCAGACAGTCACCTCATTTCTATAAGAAATATTATGCTTTATTGAAAAAGTTATTCAAAATGTACCTACATATATACATAACATCACGCCCATAATCCCCACACAATTGCATACCCAAAACCTGATACACCATTAGTCGTCTTCTACGAGATGCTAGGCAAGAAACACTGTTGGCACATTCTTTTTAAGTCCCAGACCAACATATCAATGGGTTGGGTTAAACGGAAAATTGTAAAAAGGTAGTGACAAGTGGCTAGCTCGTCGCCTACACATTCACATACCCAAAACCCCATATACAATTAGTCGCCTTATACGACATGCTAGGCAAGTGACACAGTTGGCACATTATTTTTAAATCCCAGGCCAATATGGGACAAAATTCTAAATGTATACGTTGATATACTCGTAAATGTACAATCAGCAGCAAATGTAACTTTACTCCTTAGAACATCAGAACAACTCACGCAAGATACACACATACATACAAGCGCTCCTGCATTATTGCTATTTTCCTTTATTCAGTTCCCTATTTTACATACATTCCGTCACGCTTGCAATTCTGAAGGAGTAGGCCTCTGCCTACTCCTTAGGAGGAGGATAATCTCCGATAATCTCCTAAGGTCACATTTGGAGAAAAATAAAATTAGGTGGTGGGATGGAAAATTGTGAAAATTGTTATTGTGTCGTCTGCACAGTCTCAAACTTACTAGTCTGATAGTCTAATATTTTATAGGTCCCAGACAAACATATACTCTAATTAAACATGTAGTTAAACTATAATCCAACATTTAGTTCGTCGTTAAAAATTGTTATTACCATAAAATCTGAAAGACTTGTGAATAACCGCCTGGTTAAGGTCGCAACCCGTGGTACTAATTAAAATTAAAACCCACACATATGCACACACGGGTTTACTGGATAGTTCTCATTAACAAAAACACCTTAAGACTATATATAGATCCGGAGAAACGTTTCGCCTGCGCGATCTAAGATACACACAGCGCCATCTATTGACAGCGTTGCGGAACCATATTTACTATGGAGCTGTACATTACCGCCCACCAAGGACAAATTGGCAAATTGTCCTTAAAGAAAAATAGGATTAGTTTAATTTCCGCCCACCATGACGGCCACAATTAGCCATTGATGAGCATATACACATTATATTTCATAAACATTAAACTTTTTATGTATAACTAAACTCAACGAGAAAAAACAAACAATTCACTAACACTAAATAAAACATTTTATAAAACATTCAACTCATCACCTTAATTGTAAACAACAACAAAATATGTTACTCTAACTTGAGCACTAGAACCAATTTTACCTTAACATAAATAAACCCAAAGATAACCAACACCAGGATTGTCTCAAAAACTCATTGTAAAATTAGTAAACTATTAGTTCCGAACAACAAACAACAAAATAAATAAACTTAAACTACAAACAACAAAATAATAACATTTTCATACGCGTAAGTTCATTCATTCGGTCACTGGTAAAATGCACAATTTATTTGCAGGTCTTTTAATATTAGAATTTTTAGTTTTTAACGTGACCACTCTCGTAATTCCATCACGACCTGGATGGAGTTCTATAATTTTACCATAAAGCCAACGACATGGGGGGAGGCCGTCCTCCTTAACCAAAACGATATCTCCAATTTTAGGCTGTGACACTTGCTGCGACCATCTATATCTATGAAAGAATTGGTTTAAGTATTCCCGCGACCACTTACGCCAAAACTCTTGAGCAATGCGTTGAGTGTATTGCCATCGTCTCAGTGACCCTACATTTGAAGTTTCATAGTTGTAATCTGGTGCTGTCACCAATGGTTCCCCAATCAGAAAGTGACCTGGAGTTAAGACATCTCCATTCTCGTTAACACTTTCTAGTCTTGATAAAGGCCTAGAATTCAAACAAGATTCTACCTGTGCTAAAACAGTTGACATTTCCTCATATGTCAATGTGGAATTACCGATAACCCGTTTTAAATGATGCTTTACCGACTTTATTCCCGCTTCCCATAATCCACCAAAATTAGGTGCGTGTGGCGGAATAAAGTGCCAAGTTGTAGAATTATTTGCTAGACTTTCGGCTATTTCAGGCAACATACTTCCTTTCTCATTAGAAAATAGTTTAGTTAATTCTACCGAAGCCCCTACAAAATTAGTGCCGTTGTCGCTCCAAATATCTTGGCAACGACCCCTCCTAGAAACAAATCTTTTAAATGCTAAAATAAAACCTTGAGCTGTAAGATCGCTAACTGCTTCTACATGAACAGCCTTTGTGGACATACAAACGAAAAGGCAAATGTAGCCTTTGAACGACTTATGACCACGACCTTTAGATGTTCGCATTTGAATTGGTCCCGCAAAATCTACGCCGCTGTGCAAAAATGGACGAGCTGGAGTGGCCCTAACTGGAGGAAGTTGCCCCATCAACTGTTGGTAAGTACGCCCACTATTTTTTACACAGTCTACGCATTTTCTAACATAAGCTTTTACTAGTTGCTTTGCGCCTATTATGAAATACTTGCTACGTATATAATTAAGGGTTAATTGCGGACCACCATGCAGTGTTTGTTTATGAGCATCTGCAATAATCAACACGGTAAGTTTTGAACTTTTTGGAATAATAATTGGGTGTTTTCTATTTTGCTTCAACTCAGATTCTTCTAACCTGCCACCAACTCTCAAGATATTATTATTATCTAATATTGGATTTAGTGACTTCAATGAACTATTTTTCTTTATTTCCTCTTTCTTCTTTATCAATTTAATTTCCTCTTCAAAATCAATACTTTGTTCTTTCCTTATGCATATTTCTAAAGCTTCATTTAATTCTTTAGATTTTAAGTATCCTGTCTGCCTTGAACATCTCAGCTTTTTCATCTCTAAAAATCTTCGACAATATGCTATGACCCTTATTAACTTAGTAAGTGAAGAAAACTTCTCCAATATATTTATTGCATTTTCTTCATTTTGAGCTATATGTACCTTAATTGCTTCCATTTCAGTACTTGTATTTATAGGCTTTTTATATATTATTTCTTTTTCCCACATAAAATTAGGTCCCTTAAACCATAATAATTGATTTTTCAGGTTAGCTGGAGATACTCCTCTAGATGCACAATCCGCTGGATTCTCTTCAGTCTTCACATGAGCCCATTGCTGAGGATCCATAGAGGTAAGTATTTCAGAAACACGATTTGCTACAAACACTTTCCATTTACTAGGTAAATTATTTAGCCAAGCTAACACAATAGTAGAATCAGTCCATGCATGAATGTTGGATCTCTCTATATTCATAATTTTAGCTGCATCCAAAAGCAACCTCGTGACTTCCACAGCCCCACAAAGCTCCAATCTTGGAATGGAAACCTGTTTGATAGGCGCTACCCTAGATTGGGCTGCAACTAAAGATACATGAATTTTACCATTTGAGTCCATTGTTCGCAGGTAAACTACAGCAGCATATGCAATTTTAGATGCATCGCAAAATCCATGCAGTTCCCGTTGGATATCGTTCTCACTTGAACCAACCCATCTTGGTATTTTAACATCCGTTATCTTCATAAGCTCTTCTCGGTAAGTACACCATTCTTTTATAATTTCATTAGGTACTTCTTCATCCCAAGTAACTCCCGCTATCCACAGCTTTTGTATCATTGTCTTAGCTACTATAATACATGGTGTAATCCAACCTAGAGGATCAAACAAACGTGAAATATCGGATAATATTTTTCTTTTTGTTATAGGTGATTGCAGTTCCGGTAAATGTACTTTGTAGCAGAAATGATCAGCGTGACGTTCCCAGGTAAGTCCTAAAATTTTTATTATTTCATGCATCTTTATATTTATAGCATCCTTTGATTCCCGAGCACCTTTCCTTTCCTTGTCCTTCGTTTCCTCATTTTCTATCATTTTTAGCAATTCTTCATCGTTACTTGACCATTTTTGTAATTCAAAACCATCTTCTCTTAATAAACCTTTCATTTGACTATAAATTTTCATACCTTCTCTTGCAGATTCACATCCACACATCAAATCATCCATATAAAATGTATTAGTTACTTTTTCAGCGGCAACTGGATATTTAACGCCTTCATCAACTGTCACTTGTTGGAGTGCTCGTACCGCTAAAAACGGAGCCGACGCTGTGCCAAAGGTAACCCTAAGTAATTTATAATCTTTTACCTTTCCAGTTTTACGATCTCTCCACAACAACCTTTGAAAGTCTGTATGCTCTTCGTGTACCTTTATTTGCCTGTACATTTTCACTATATCCGCTGTTAAACAAATGCGTGACAATCTCCACTGTAATATAAGGTGCCTCAAGTCTGGTTGAATTGTTGGACCAACCAGCAAATCATCATTTAGGGATTTACCATTTTTTCCTGGTTGAGAAGCATTGAAAACAATTCGCATTTTAGTTGTATCTTTGTCTTCTCTTACGACTGCATGATGAGGTAAGTAAAATGATTCATCGCGTTTATCATCAGGTTCCTTTACTTCTACCATATGTCCCATATCTAGATACTCTTCCATTACCTTTTGATAACTTTCCTTAAATTTCTCATCTTTCTCAAATCTTCTCTCTAACTGTTTTAATCTTCTCTCAGCTATCTCCCTCGTTTCACCTGTTTTACACTCAGGATCTTCAGTTCTAAAAGGCAATCTAACCACGTACCTTCCATCTTGATCTCTAGTTGTCGTTTTCTTGAAAATCTCTTCACATTTTTTCTCTTCTTCTGTATACGACTGTTCTTTGGTTAACCCTATTCCTGTTTCTAATTCCCAGAATTTCTTCAACATCTCATTATCATCGTATAAATGACAATGTAACGCTACAACACCTCCAGTTTGGTTAACTGGTGAATTAACTGTACCAGACAATATCCAACCTAGACTGGTGGATTGAGCTATAAGTAAATTATCTGGTGCTTTCACTATACCCTCCTCAATTACTTGACTATAAACCTCTGCACCTAATAACAAATCTATCTTATTAGGCCGATAGTATTGTGGATCAGCTAAGATAATTTCATCAAAGTTTACGAAATCTATTTTCTCTACTTTCTTAGCTGGCAGAAAAGAAGTTATAGATTTTAACACGTATGCCTGTATAGTAATAACTAAATTTTTGTTTACCCTAGACTTTATTTTCATATTCACTGTGGCCTTGGACACTATACCCTTATCTCCACCTACACCTAAAATTCTACCTTGAATCGGTGTTCTTTTTAATTTCAAATCATTTACTGTTGATTCTGTCACAAAATTACCCTGTGAACCCTGATCTAACAAGGCCCTTAACACATAGTTTTCGCCATTACTCGACTCGGTATTGACTAACGCCGTCGCCAGCAATACCTGTTTAAAATTCCCTGTCGAGAAATTACATGCCACAAAAGCTGACTGATTAGTATCAGCATTACCTGCCTCACTATTAGGCCCCGATCTCTTCGACGAACTATCCTCCCGATCCGCAACCTTAACCTCCTTGGACTGTATATTTTCACTACTTTTAGGATGTAGAAGTGTGTGATGACGACGATGGCACAACTTACACTTAATATTGCTAAGACAAGACTTCGCCCCATGGTTAGCACCTAAACAATTATAACATAAACTGTTATTTTGCACAAAATTACGACGATGGTCAACATGTTGATTGGCAAACTTTCTACACATGTTGATTTTATGAGTGTCCGAACAAAATTCACATTGGTTTTTAGTAACATGAAGTGTTTTAAACTTTACATAACTATTATTATTATAAGAATTATTATGCGAATTATTATTATAAACATTTGCCGGTCTATTTGACATTGTTTTTGTATCTAAAAATTCAAGAGCTCTGTATCTATTAGTGAGAAAATCTTTAAATTGTTCAAAAGTAGGTAATTCTTCAGATGATGTACTATTAGTAATATTAAATTCCCACTGTTTACGACTTTCAGAATCTAATTTTAAACATAAAATATGTATCACAATAATATCCCAATTATTTGTATTTATTCCTAAATTATTTAACCCACTTAAGCAATCATTTGTTGTATCAATTAATTCTTTTAATGCACTAGAAGACTCTGTATTAATATTTTTCTGACTAAGTAGCCTTTTTAAAATAAAATGTGATAAATACCTTTTGTTATCATATCTAGATTTTAACTGTGTCCAACATCTATCATAATTAGCCTCAGAAATTGGTATTTGCCTAAGTAATTGCTCAGCCTCGCCTGATAATGAACTCTTAAGATAATGCATTTTTTGTACATTATCCAATTTAGAATTATTGTGGATCAAAGACATAAACAAATCTCTAAATGTAATCCATTCAGTATACTTTCCTGAAAACGTAGGTATTACAATTTTAGGTAACTTAAAGGATTCACTTACGTTTGACTTAACTCTTTGTGGTGTTTGCTCCATAGCCTCGGACCACTGCTCCTGACTTTTTACAAAACTATTTAACTCGGATTTTAACTCTGTTTTATAATCTGTATAAATTTCCTGTACTTGATCATACACATCTTTTTTAATATAATCATCTTCCCTTAAACTTGACCCATATGTTCTAATTAAGTCTTTATGTGTTTCGGTAAATTCAACCCATAACGACTCTAATGACTCTAATCTAGTTTGACAATAAGCTTCAGTAATACGTTCCTTTGGAGACTTCTTATAATTTTTCCTAGCCTTATATATTTTTTCCCTAATATCCATTTGTAAATCAATAGCAGACTCCATTGTGTAAATTTAAATTAAAGTAATAAATGTAAACAAAATAATTAAATCTTACCAAATCTCACAAGCAAACAAAGAAGTGTAAACAAATTTCATACGCAAAAACAATGAATTCATCAACGTAAATACCTGAATTTTATCATATAATTTTAAAGTAGAGTATTTTTTAATAATTAATCCCAATTAACAAAAATTACATCAATTGCAAAAATTTTCTAAGTCTTTTTAACTTATTAAATTCGGGCAAAAATCAGGCATGGATTCCCCGTCTCAACCACTTTTGCTTAAAATTAAACTAACACTTAACTAATTTACTAAATAATTATTCTAAGTATAAAATTATCCGCTAAAATTTTCTAAGTCCAAATTTTCTTATCACTGACTTTACAAATCACCAAGTTAATCTTCTTTAATTAATAAGGTTCAAATTCCTTTGGCAAATCTTGAATAAATTGACACACTCACGGTTGGTTGTCCCTTTCACTCACTCGTGACGTACACTCGCGCCGTCCTTGTTCCACACCTCCAGACACCAGGATCCTGACGGCACCTCCTCATGAGCACCGTCCCGAAGTTCAAAGCCGGATTCACCACCAAGCTCGAACTCCTGCTGCAGCAGCTCCAAATCTTGCAGCTGACCTGCTTCCTGCGTCCCGTCCCAGGAACTACACACGTCCCTTAATCCTCCAAAAACCGCGCGTCACTACCCGGACGACTTCCGATTTAGGTCGAGCAATACCTAATCCGGCACGATGGACCATGAATAACCGCCTGGTTAAGGTCGCAACCCGTGGTACTAATTAAAATTAAAACCCACACATATGCACACACGGGTTTACTGGATAGTTCTCATTAACAAAAACACCTTAAGACTATATATAGATCCGGAGAAACGTTTCGCCTGCGCGATCTAAGATACACACAGCGCCATCTATTGACAGCGTTGCGGAACCATATTTACTATGGAGCTGTACAACTTGATATTATTTTACAAATCCAAACGTAGCATAATTAGTTGGTACCATAAATACAACAAGTACATTAATGTCCTCCAAACCGATATCGACCACGGCGGCCAATCTCAACGAGGATTAGCCAACTGCGCAGGAGATATTATAGTGCACAAGTGTGTGCGCAAACACAGGTGCACTCTCTATTCCTTCACTCTCATAGTCCGGTGAGACGGCAATTCGACATGACCGGAGAGAGGTTAGGCGCAGGACCAACGGCTTAACGTGCTTTCCGAGGCACGGGGGTGATTAAACCGCCAACTTCCTGACTCCGGGCTGTTACTGAGTAATTTGGATATTGAAATACCCAGCCGCAAATTTTTGGCCCGACCCGGGATTTGAACCCGAGACCTCTTGGTCCTTAGGCGGCGCATGCTACCACTAGACCAACGAGGCAGTCAATACATTACACTGTATCTGTCTCTATCGCCTTACAGAGTTTTAATGCATATGGGACAACACCCTTATCTTCAATGCCGTCTCTACCACGAGGGCACACGGAGTCCGTGCCCAGGCCCCCCATCCTCTGGGGGCCCCTTAAGACCGACAATTTGTTAGATTTTCTTCAAAAAAATTATTTGAGGGTACAATAGAAGACTTTGCTCAACAGAAATCCTTAGTAGAAAAAGATTGCCTAGTATAATTACCTTATTCACTTTCCAAAACGGCCCCAAATTATTTTGTGCCCAAGGGCCTTAGCTAAGTTTTAGACGGCCCTGCTTATCTTGGCTAATTCATCGGCGACGTTTACAAGGTGTCGCAAAGCGTGCGGGCGCAGGTCGCCGTGCGCGCTCGTAAACACGCGCACGCGCCTCATTACAGCGATAACCGCCCGGCACGGCACCCGCTCTATCGCCACAACGAAACTAGCGAGAGCGACACATCTGTACTTGAATCATTCCTTCGCACATACATACCCTTACCGCCACATCCGTCCGAAGGGAAAAGAGAAAGGAAGAGTCCAAGGAGACATAGGATCAGAATTTTTTTTTGGCTTAGATGGAAAATTATGAAAATGTAGTGACAGGTATGTATGTAGCTCGTGAGTTAGAATATGAAACCTTGCTCAATAAAATTTTGTATAGTAAATTTTATTGTAAGAAAAAATATGATACCAATTTTACTGATTTATTTTATGTTATTTGTATCACTCAATTATTATTTTATTTAAACCCTGTCTTAATATTTTTTTATTCTAAATTCAATTACTTTTTCCATTAAAATACTGTTTCTGTACGGTGCGAAATTGCTAAATGTTGTCGTCATTTATACTGTGTTGAGTCACATTTAAATAATAACTCACCCAAAAGTCCAGGCGCGGCCGCGGCGGCCGGCGCGGCGCGCGGGAATTAAACCGTAATGCCATTAGTTCACTTAATTAAAACAAGCATTTATCCTTCTTAGCGTGAGGAATACCGACTGATTTGTTGCCTCAGCCCAATTAATTGATTCCGATCCTTGGTTTGTTCAAATATTGCTGCTTGGTGTAAAAGTTTTAGTTGATAAGGGGCTAGGTACTGTGTTTATGTGCAGTTAACTGTTCACTTCCATTTATGAATAACGTTCAAATTGTATTAACTTTGATGCCAAATTATCAATATTTGTCTGAGATACCGATCAGGTATAAATTAGTAACACAATTTCCTTTTGAACCAATAGCTGTCGGGATTCTTCATAATTCTAAAACTAGCACGCTACTGACACGTGATATTGAATAAGTAATCGCCTATGTTCCTGTACACTTAAATGCTCGAGCACATTGAGCTTAATAGAATCACCCAGCTGCCCCACAAGCGCCCGTCACCCATCAAATGAGCGGCGACACCAACTCCTCTGTTGACCGGTGCATGTGGAACGCATCGCCTCAACAGGTCCCGGAGCAGAAGCCTCTTGCTGCGTTTACACGACGCGACACCCAGTCAAATCAATTGCCTCCTATTTTTTTTACGTTACGATTATCATGAAGATTCGTATCCATTTAGACAAAAGTTGATATATTTAATTAAAATAAAATAGCGGAATTCGAACCCGCGACTCTTGTTTTCGTAGCCAGGATCTCTGACCACTCAACCAATAGGCCTGTCATTTACTTGAAGGCAACGCATACGATACGGTAGTACAGTGCATTTCTTTCTTCTCTAGCATCATGGTTGCACGTGTCTGTCTCCATTATAGAAAATAAAAGAATGTCATACAATTAAAAAAAGTGTTACGAGTATTTTAAGGAAATAAATAACCAAAAGCACAAAGCTTAATAAAAGTGTTTCTGTGTAAAGGCTTAAATACTTACGATGTTCTGAGGTAACTCGCCGTGAGGTACGCCCTTCCTGGACACGAGCCTCACAAAGCCAGCTCGATTGTTAGGTCGTGTTTCGACGAACGGAACACTCCCGCAAGGGTCGGGGCTGGTATAAGTTGTGATTATTTCGGAGAAATGCTGAATGTCCAGAAACTTGTGAGGCGAGCTCAGGGAAAATGCCACTAAAGGTATCATGTTATTATGTCTTCGAATTTGTGTACAGAGAGGAGGGTACGTGTCCGACGTGTTACAAATCATATAACTGGTAGGTTCCCAACCTTTTTTGGGTGACGGGCGGCAATCTAAAAAAGACTAGGAACCTTTATAAGAAATACAAATATCCAACGCCCCCGGCGTTGGATATTGGCACCGACTCCAAAACTAACTGATTATTGTAAATATTTAAATACGTGTTAAAGATTAATACTTTAATCGAAGCAGTCGTAAGAATTTATTTTATACTTTTTAGTGTTTGGACAATTATATAGCTATTAAGGCAGGTTCTTACTTGTGTTTTTTTCATAAAAATTTTTTGCGGGGCTTTTTGAAGTCGGTTTTTATTTTTGTTAAAATTTATAGGAAGTATGTTAAATTTCTAATTAGGTAGTACGCAGCGACGTTCCCTTAACTGTCATTACCCCATTTACCTTTTGGACCCACTCAAGCGTCCTCTCAAATCTCCAGCCCACTATGATACCTGTACGTACATAACTGTAAGTCACTTCCTGGACTTCACTGTGGTATTATTATTTATTCGTATATTTTCATTATTTTTGATATTTTATAACATTTGGATCAATTATGATTTTCGTCTCGATCTGTTCCCCATCTCGTCCTCCTTTCATCGTAAAATGGTATCGATGTCATCTGATATTCTCTCTTTGAGCTAAAACATTCCTCTGAACCAAATGATAATTGCGTCTGAAACTAATCTGTAAATAGCTAACAACAAGCGGCGGCGCCGCCCGGCTCGGCCGGGGCGCGTCGACACCTTTACACTCTCGTCTCATTTTGCGGCTTTATACATTTGCTACTCACTATTTGTCTGGTTTAAGCACATTTTGTGTTGAAATGTTATATGTAAAGGAATTTACGTATCTTACGAGGTGGCGAGGCCCCAAATTGAAGTAATTTAATAATGTAGCTCCAAGGAATTTAAGAGCTTAGACAGTTGTGATTGCAAAATCTAAACTTAATTTAAAAACGAAATGAAAAGAATTTCTTCAAATAAAATTTCCATTCATTTGACGTCGATATTTTTTTTTAAAGAAAAGTTATAAGTTCTCCCAATTTATATAAGCATTCTTATAATTAAATTTGAGTGCGTATTGATTGGAAAATGTAAGTTTTATAAGTAGAATGAATTAAAAGTAAGAATGATTGTCAAGTTATTTACGTTAATGGACAGTCGCATCCTCTTTGAGCGTTGTCGACCCGAGCGCGTAAGAGCCTGCATTTCGTTTGTGTCGCGTAAAAGCTCTCGCCGGGCCGGGAGCGTCGCCTTTAATCCTCGTTTACCTGTTCTTTAGCCCGCTACCGAGAAACACTGATTAAGAGCAACGTCCAAGGGAACATTAAGGCAGTGAGTCGAGATTTTAAACTGTACTATAGTCCAATTGGTAATATCACGAATAATGGTCAGTAAGGAGCATATTTAACTTCTACTGTTATTTAACTCTATTCGATTTTGCACGCTAAATTCAGTTAAAGAATAAACAAAAAACTGTTAAAACAGGACGAACATGCGATCGATAAATATCCCTCTACCGAATTATTTCTGCAAGACGCCGACAGACACAGTCAATCAACGCATCACATATAATACGCCTCATGTAGCTTGTCAGTCAATATCTCTATCTCAGCCAGGCGGTAGGTAGATACATATTTTCGAAGGCGCTGCCCATAAATACGTCGGAGCGGTAAATGACAATGGCCGGTCGGTAAAGAACTGGCGGAAGCTATTGTGCAGCTTTTGTGCGCGAGATTTATCGACACTCCGCGAATCTGCTGAGACCCGCTCTCCTGGTATTCCCAGCTAGATATTTGCTCCCCAGAGCGTATCTCTGAAATCCGGGTAACAAATAATACCCTATATGTATCAATCAATAAAGAGATAGCCTGACCTACTCAGCAATGCGGAAACAAGTTGGGAAACTAAAACGTATAACGTTAGGAACGCCGTCTCACTACTGTACAAAGACACATGAATTCGTTGATTGTTTGTTACACTCAGCAAAATGTAGTATGACTTACACTCCACACTTCATTTTATATTTTTAATCTCATTTAGCTCGCTCTCGCTTTAGGCACGCCACTTTATGTCACTAATAGTAAAACATGTAAACATATAATAAAGCATGATGTAAAATAACGTTTTTTGTTTAATTAGAAACATACTTTTAGTGTCTCATCGTGACTACGTCACCGATCTCAGATTATGGTCCTCCTTTTTATGCTTTTCCAAAGTTTGACATGACATCTATATAAATAAAACAAAGTCGTGTTTGTTACACCACTTATAAGTCGAGAACGGCTGAACCGATTTACGTTGTTTTTGATTTGTTGGATTTGTCTTCGTCCAGAATAACAGAATAATTATTAAAAACATTGAAAAATTTACGATAAAACAAAATAAAAGCAAAAGTATTTTCTCATGTAAAACGGTGGGATTCTTATCTGTCAATGTTAAATGTCAATCGACAAATCAATGTCAATTTCCATTTACTGGGCGATACGAAGTTCGCCGGGACAGCTAGTATTGCATATAATAAGGCCAACTATATATCTCAATCACGAGTAAAATTGTGAATATTATAATGCAAGAACGTTTTGTAGCGAGAACGAAATTGAAAAATGCTTTCAGCAGAAAAAATATTAACTTCCGACCACAATTTCGCCGTCATTTTTACGACTTACAATAAATAACAATACGCCCTGAGATAAATATGACTACAGAAATAGACAATCCCTTCTTCGGCTCCGTCTGATGTAGTAGCCGTGTGCCAAATAAGTTAAATTAAGTACATGTTTCGTATTTCAACTTCGCTCGCACCTTCGAAAAGCTGTCAAGAGTGCCATTACAGGATCAATTTTGTTAAAATTAATTTAATTTAGTACCGACAGCATTTATCAGATTGTAAATTATTTGGGAAACGGTATCCACAGAGCATGTATTTTTTTGCCAGAAAAAATATTTGAATTTTTTTACAAAGCAAATTTTAAAAACTACTTAACAAACGAATGTTAATATAATTTTTCCGTACAACTATTGAAATTTAATAAGTATTTGTAGACCTTTTAATACATTTTTAATTTTTTTTCAAACTTATTATACTAACCCGAAGCTGAATGTCAGTTAATTGTAGTAAGTAATACAAACATATTAATAAACAAGAAGAAATGCCATACCTAACTAAAATAAAAATTATATGTTCTAAGATTTTTTGGCAATATAAAGTTCCTAACATTATGTAACTCCTACAGAAAAAAAAAACCTATCAAATTATCTATCTATCTACTCATACTACAAAACGAGCCAAACACATAAGTAGCTACACTCGGCAACAGTTACCCTCCTTCGGACGTGATTGGGCATAAAAGCCTATTTGTGTAAGTTTCAACCGGCTTTACTCTGAGCGAGGGGTCTAGGTCACAGTCTAAGATGCCACAGAGTTGTGATGGCCGCTGAGAACCATCGCAATTGATTTAACAAGCTACCTTATTATGAACATATAATATGTGGGCCGGGGCTCCGAGCTGAGGGCGTGCTTGCAGTTGGGTAGATGGTGGTGTTATTAATTTATAACATATCCCATCACGATAATAAGCAGTACGTTGCATTTGGTGTGATATAATGATTTTTTTAATTTTGTACAAATACAATTACATATTGAAACGGATCAAGAAGCGTATTCTAATTGAATAACCCAACAGCGTCCGATACACATATTATATCGACATGTTGCTCGTTGTAAACAGAGGTCGCCGGTACAAGTCGGACTAATTACGAACTCCGGAAGAGCCGCGTAATCTCCGCAGACCCGCGCTCGCTAACTTACACTATAGTCGGTATTCCGAGAGGATATTTTTAAGGCAATTACCCGCTGTTCTCGCTGTAATAAACCCGAGCACCTTTAAGATTCACCGGGAGCTAAACAGCGTTTAAAAGTCTCAGCGAAACAGAAACGAATGGTAATCGTGGTGGGTTTGTCACGGCGGGAGGGTTCCGTGCCCGCAAACTACAAGCCGTTGGCGTAATCCTGAGTTAAGCAGTGAAGCAACTGAAAGTTACTTTCGTAACTCCTATTGTCAAAGAGTTTGTCCGCAGTATAACATCCACTCACTAGTAGCCCGAAAGGGACTGCTAAACGCGGTCGGACGTAGATTGATCATCAAAATATAAAATATGACGGGCTTGTATATTTCGAGCTTGAAATGTGCCAGGTGCTTTGGGAAGCCAAATCACAGATTTGAATTAAGATGTACTACTCAAAATAGATGGAGGTAGTTGACTGACGCAGTTTCCTAGCGCTGTAAACATACACTTTTCAGCTGTATGGTGTATCTTTAATCGTCTTATTAAATTTTAGCTACATTATCTCATACATCTTGTGTATCAATAACAATTGTAACAAGAGGCATAAATTAGAAACATACACTTAATCTAAGCTGAAATATTGAATCTAACTCACATACGTATGGTATGCTAGCGACAGTTCGTGTCTCACGTCGCGACATTGCAGCCGACTGATTGACAGCCTACTGTTTACCGTACTAACCTGTGCCAGCGGCCGCAAACTAGTCGCCCGACCGAGGTAATTAGCAAATCAGCGGGGACTGGAGACCGAAACCCCTCCCCCCGGCCCCCCACGACACCGCACTAATGATAGTGATGCGCGCGGCGGAGGGCTGAGAGGGCTTCGCAACAAAATGCCGATGAATCGGAATGAAACGAAGTTCTGATTCGTTCGCTTTTTTCTGAGAAGCTCTTTAAGTGGTGAGCTTGTATAGTCGACGACGCAAGATTCAAACAAAATTTATTGCGGACTATACGTCAGTAGGAGGCTAATGTGAAGATCCTGCACAGAAATGAAATGAAAATATATCTCGCCAACTATTTTGCAAAATGAGTCTTGAAACAATTCATGTACGAGTTGTAAAGTATGTGGTTGAAGTGACGACATTTATTTATCATTCGACGATTAAGACTAACGTATCCTGAATAAAAACAAAGTGAATCACCAGCAATGTACAGTGTCGAGTATTTGTAAAAGAGCCGAAACCTCATCTGAAATTAACAAGTTGTCTTGAGGCCTGGGGCACCAAATGAGTTTCACCGTGACTCCATTACGGGGCGCCATGCCACTTGTCGCAAGTTCAAGTGTCGCCTTTCAATTTTTATGAGAAACTTTTTTAATTACCGGCAACCTCCCATGCGACCTATATTAAAGAAAAGAACGTAAAGTACAATCGTGATGCGTGGCGAGAGGTTCCATACACAATCATCAAATCATTATAATTATTGGTGACGTATTTTTCTATAGTGAATCATCATATTGAACAACGCTGAGTCGTTAAACACGATCGACGTTTCATATATGTATGTAGGCCATTTATGTTATTGTGTTGCGCTTTGGTTGTCTACTACCGTCTACTGTTTCTGTTGACGAGGATTTTTGTAGCAAAAGTATAATCCGGTGCTATTGTGAACATGAAATAGTACTTGCACGAATACATTACCGAAATGTCAATGTTGGTGACACAAACGGTGATGTTACGTCGCTGAACTCTGCGCGCGCGTCCTTGACGCGGCAACAAAACAATTGTTGCTGATCATGTTTCTAGTACATGGAACCCTAGAAATTCAGTTTCACGTAATAACCTGTGTAACGAGCCCGCGCGCTGACCTGATATAATTGTATTCCCTCTAGTTTAGCTTGAAAAATATTTTATGTTTCAAAACTTGATAGTCCCCACCTATTAGTTATAACAAATTCCGTGCGCAACTTTTTATATTTTGAACGAATATTTTACTTATAAATAAATTTTAGTAAACTAAGTAAAAAAATTGGCCCGCAAAAAAAAAATTGGATGAGGTTAACTTCAAAAGATGGTAATTTAATATATTAATTCACTAGATTGTTTTATTTCTTGTTTGTATCCAATAGACCGTATGATTAGATACTGCTCTTTATTATTCATTTTTCTAAAGTTTTATATCGATAACTACCCGAGCGAACATTTTTTTTAATAAGTATTCATATTTATATTTTAATTGATATCTTAAGAAGCATACGACAGTTGTTCAACTTGTTCGTACCGCTATGAGTGTTGCTCGACCTTCCGACATTCAAGTACCATACACACATTATTAAATATCATCACGCCTTTGTTTCTCGAAGAGGTAGACAGACTCAAGGGTGCAGCTAGACCACTTCACCACATTCAGCCAAAAAATAAAACAGGGCTAGGTAAGATGGAAATTGTAAAAAAAACATGTGGCTAGCTCATCGCCTGCACAATCACACACCCAAAACCCCATATACCATTAATCATCTTTTACGACATGCTAGGCAAGGAATACAGTTGGCACATTCTTTTTATGCCCCATATCAACATGGTACAATTACCAACTCGTTCTCTTCCTCTCGGCGACTTCTTCTAAGTCGGGCTCTAACTAGGCGAGGAGCCCAATCCGCCTCCCATTTGGCACTCCGGCAAACACTCAGTACCATGCCCTCCGAGCGCTAACGGCGCTTGATAACTCCTTATCGCGGCCGGCCCGGGCTCACGACCCGCGGCGATGACGGACCTCAGCCCTTGCTGACGGGAACTACTCCGTTTGCAGCTAATGTCATGTTATCTGATTTACTCCACGTAACATTACGACCGACACATGTCTCATTCAACCCTGTAACATAACTATTATATATATCTTTGCCAAAACGTTAGTTCAATGTTAGCTACTACTAAAATAAACAAGCCCTACTAATTTCTAAAATGGCTAATATTTACTTTAAATTGATCGCAGTGATCCGAAGAGCTGACCAGTCTGGGAGCTCATCCAGATAAACTTTTATTAACAGCTAGTTCCACCGAGAGCACTTAATGTTTTCATTGGATCGAGAATACTGGTCATTGACTTTTAAAGTGAATTGGGGGCTGGAGAACTTTATTGTCAGAACTTTGATTGAAATTAATTTGTTTTACTCATATGCCTAATGTTTGAGTAGTTTACATATCATGAAAAATAATGGTTTACTTATTTGAGGTAACCTAGTTATATATCATAGATACAAGATACATTTAAAAGGCAATAAAACTTTATTAGTACCATATACCCAAGCCGTACCCCGCAAGTCTTTATCTGTAAACTCTGCAGCTGCGTGGAATGCCAATGATGGGCGGAAGCTGCGGCTCGGGTGTCGGCGCGGTGGTACGTCGCGTGGGGGTTACTGAGCTCCCCAGGAATGAAGTAACAATATATTATAAAACTAAATGCGTGTGTACAAGGATTGGGAATGGAGGAAATAGAATCATGAGTATTCTACTTCTGCTTCGGATGACGTTATAAGTTATTGTTATTAGCAGCTTGTGGAAAGACACACATTTACAAATGAAGCGCATGTGGGGACATGATCCAGCACCAGATGGACACAGTTAATGGTCGTCCGCAGTACACCAAGACAAGCAAATAAGGTCATAAAAAGTTCATCTAGGAATAGTGCACCCGTGTATGTATAAGCCGGCAACACTGGCGCGCGCCCTGCTCAGTATTCCGGCCGCGACGCCGCTAACTCACGACTTGTTTCGCCGGAAGAGGAAGCGCTACCAGCGCCCGACAAAACAACAAACAACCGAGTGATAAACAATATAATGGACATACGAGCTCTCCCCGATGGGGCGCGTGGGGGATTCAATTAACTCCGGAATGAGTCGACCCGAAAATGCGGTAGTAGTTGCATTGTATATTTCGCTAGTGTGTTCACACTTCCATTCACACGGGATAATTACACATAGTAAACGCAATCAGTAATACCCCTGATGCTATAAATACTTTATGTAAACGCCATTGCGGGAATGTGTTGTAATACGGAATTCCAAAGTATCCTTGACAGATACACGTATAGCATTTATATGATGTTGGATTACGCTTCTCTATAGAGGGGGAATACCTTCTGTTTTCTTTGTGCAAGAAGATATTTCTTGTTACAAATAATGGAAACTAGGGGCTGGGAGCGACACCAATGTCCAATTAATCGTTTTCATATATTGTATACATGGTTAACGACGAAAATAATTCGTCAGCGCTGTGTGAGAATGAATTGCATGACATCAAGAAGCCAGTTAATATCGTCTTAACACCAGCAAGCTCGCTTTGCTACTGAGACTAGTACCTATTCACTATATTTTTGGAATGGTAAACAGATATTTATAACGGAGTCGAAGTATTGCATGTACTTTTTACCTCACCTTTAGCCCCTTTAGTCGCTTGAGTTTAATAGTTACAAAGAGTTTTAAGCACAAAGCTGCAAAACATTTTTACCGTACCTACTCCGATTTGTAACGTCCCCTCGGGAACGCGACTAAATTTACAGGCCCAGCGAAATACAGCGCAAAAAACGAAAGCGACTCGTCGGCGGTGAAACTGTGTTTATTCAAAACGGCGCAATCTACTAGTTGATATTCGGCGGAGGCTGCGCGTCTCCGCTTACGGCGCGTCTCCGCTTACCGCGCGGCGGCGGAGCGCGAGCGGACGGGCTCGTGAGTCCGTGCCGCTCGGGCTCGGCCGTCGTCGGCGCTAAGTGGCGGCGGCGGCCGTGAAACACCGGCAGGTAACAATGATGCTTAGTGAGCTTATTCTGTTTACCTCTACATTTTTATTAAACAAATATTTATCTAAAACTAAATGACTAAAAGTCATTATTATTATTAACTTAACTCTATGCGTAATTTATGCGCGTGGGCAACTTATTGATCGATACACTTGTGTAAGAACCATTTTATTAAAGAAATTTCTACTTGCTGAATTTTTAAAAGGCCTTCGAACTCTCATGTGTCTAAAAATGGGTATTGTTAATGTTTTTATGTATGTGGATATTTTAATGCACAAGTCATGTTGAAGTAGAAGCTCTGTTTGTTCTTAAGCACTAAGAAAATATATAATATGAACGTACATACAGACTTTCGTCAACACGGGTTCAGATTCTGACAAAGCGTCGTATAGAGCGCGCCGCCGTGCTCGCCACGCAGGACGCAACACGCAGAACGCGATACGCGACACGCAGCACGCAGCACGCAGCACGAGGCACGAGGCACGCGACACGCAGCACGCGGCCGGCGCGCAGCACGCAGCACGTGCCACGAGACACGCGACACGCAGCACGCGGCCGGCGCGCAGGCGGCAGTAACGCCACTTTATTGTCTTGCCGCGCTGTTTGCTCGCCGGGAACCGCGCCATCTTATAAATCGTCCCCAATTTTATTGAGAAATTAGTCGGACCTTGATGTTTCCGACTGTACGCTCCAGCTCATGAATTATTTTAGTCAGGCTTCTTGTTTTATACGTTCGTCCTAGATTGAATAAATAGCTGGTAGCTGAGGAGCTAAAGCAACATTTCTTTTTGTAGGTTAATTATGTCTCCGTTTTACAGCAGAGAATAATCCATCTTACAAAAACCCTATAAAACTTTATTTTTGCTATTGTTGTTTTCCTTATTTCTGCGTCGATTTTGTATTCAGTATAAACAGTAGGTAAGTACTTACATAAAAAACATATTTTATATTTATTCCATCTAATATAGAACTCCCGATGAAAGTTTTAATTTCATATTATGTTATAAAGTATTTTAGTTGTGAAACGATGCCACGTAAAAATTAAATTTTAAGCAACACTTCGAAGTTATCGCCTCGAGAAAATGTATTGAAATGCGAAACAGACGCGGCCGCTAAACGACTTCACTCATCCAGTGATTCCCGACTGCTGCCGGCCGCTGCTCCCGCGGCTGCAGTGATACGCCTCATATGTCCTGCGCAGAAGGTTCATAATCGATTGCATTATTTTTAAAGCGTGAAGCGCTGAGAATGTGCAGCTGCATCTGGCCGCCGACCAACAAAACAAGTAAATTATCCATTGCGGAAATTGTCTGCGAGTATCGTGTTGGTTTACTGCTATTCGCCTCATTTTCTCTTTTATCACATTGTATAATGAAATAAAAACTTCGCCTCCGCGCAATATTAAAAAGTATTTGCTTTGTATAATGTTTACTTGTGAGGTGTGTGAGGGTCGCGCCGCGTGGCGCTCGGCTCTCTCTGCCTACCCCGCTACGGAGGTGTGAAGTTTACTTAGTTAGTTTGTTTGTTTACAATCTTAACTGCCTATTTTTTAAATACCCAGGTTTGGAATCTACTTAGAGATGAAATTACAAAAAATACATAATTCCAGTGATAGCTAAAATATCCTAAAAAGCCATGAAAAAGAAAATGAAAAATGTTTTTTTAAAGAATTTACTTTTACCTAAAGTATAATAAAATTACACCAGAACAATATGAATTTCAAAAGGGAAAATATACTAACCTTACAGGCTGCTTTTTATTGTTTTTAGACATGTCTAAAACGTCGATTTTGTGGCGCATGATATTTTTCTGGACAAATTGGAAAAATATGGGTTTCGTGGACGTTGTCTCGCATGGTTTGAAACTTACCTTAAAATAGACAACAATGCGTGGAAATTAGTAGTATTAATGAGAGCAACGAAATAGTCTCACACAAATCTTAATATAAAATCAATAAATTGGTGTACCACAGGGTAGTGTATTGGGTCCAATATTGTTTCTGCTATATAATATCACTGATTTGCCAAAAGTAACTAAGAATAAATGTGTCATGTTTGCTGATGATGATATATCTATAATTATTAAATCAAATTATTCTGATGACATACATAATTATGAAAATGACATTAATGAGACAGTTCGTAATATAATTCAGAATCTTAATGCAAATAATCTAAGTGTAAATTTTTTATGCAAATTTTAATATAACAGGACGTACAGTTTGTGATGTAGATGTTAGATACAACGAAGTAGTTGTTGAGGAGACTGGCGTTAGGCACGTTTGAGTTCACTCAACTAGATCTCGTCGTGTATTTTAGGCACTCAGATAAAAACATTCTGCCCTTAAACTTAAAAAAAATCTTTATACTCACGAAATTTAATCCCGCACACAATTAATTTTTCACCTTTTCTTAAGCAAACACATATCAAATGTATTATTAAAATTAAGGTATCGTGGTTGGCATCAATTTTGCAAGCCCGCATCCCGACTGACTCCAGGTATATATATTCTCTAAGTTTCATAATTAACCAGCCAAGTATATTTTATTACAAATACCTCCCAGCTAATAGCTTAGAACTTCTTAGAAATTCTCATAACTTGTTTTATATTTATGTACATTTGTAAGTATGAGTAGATGTTAAATATTATTACAACAATTATAAATTCTCGCTGGTGGTCTGGTGCTGGTGTCGCGATCAATAAGGCATGCGTCAACTACGCAGCGGGATATTATAGTGCACAAGGGTACGCGCAAACATAGGTGCACTCTCTGTTCCTTCACTCTCATGGTCCGATGAGACGGCAATTCGACATGATCGGTGAGAGATCAGGCGCAGGACCAATAGCTTAACGTACTTTCCGAGGCACGAGGGTTATTAAACCGCAAACTTCCTGACCCCGGACTGTTAAATCAAATATAGGTAAGAAAAGCGATAAAGCAGGGTATAGTGATAAAAACTGTTTTTACACTTTAACTATAACATAAATAAATATCCGACATCACATACATTGATCTGACTCCGAGTTAAGTAGCTGAAGCACTTGTGTTACAGATATCAAAATCAGCAGTGGTATTACAAATATATACTTACTTAAATATTAGATATTAGATAGACAGAACAAATACAAGTATTTATCACACGAATTAAAACACGAAAATTTGTCCTGGATGGAGATCGAACCTACAACTCCTGGCGTATGGGGCAGGGTCACCACCGAATGCACCATCGAGCTAGTCTCAATAAACAATATTAAATGACAGTGATATTTTTAAGAGTTTATCATATGTACGAAATCGGTGTCAATCAATGATACCAAATCATTGAACGTAAACGACGACGTATCAAAGACGACTCGAATCGAATGGAAGACGAAAAAATAAATGATGAGCACCTGAGAGGCGGCGAGTGCTCCAGCAGGCACACGTTCACAGCGCCACCTTTCATTACCGGCGCGTCGCACACAACCTTATCAGATGCCGGATTTTTCCGTTTGACGCTCTGCGCTCCGCCTCGTGTTCCGCTGTTTATTTGCAATGTCGCGTGTTGCATTGGTTCTATGTTTTTTTTGTTCCATGTAGTTCACTGACGCTATAGGATTTCGCTCATGAACATACAATATTGACATCGTTCAAATATGTGCTTTACAATTAAATTATAACGCTTGTGTAACAATCCCATACTCTGAGAGATAAATTTATTTATTTATTTCATACACAATACAGATTACAATCGTTGTAAAATATAAGATAGATTACAAGTTGAGATCTAGATTGCAGTCCAACAATTTGTGTGCTTAGAAAAATTAATTTGTTAGTCAAGTTTCAACTTATTATTATGTTAGGAAGAAATATTAAGTGGCGCAGCATGCGGGCGCTTACATGATATCACAAGGTTGTCTGGAAGAGGACACTCATAGCGTAAGATAATATGATTCAGGCGGACATTGTGCCTGAATTGTATTATCTTAAGATCATATAGTATCTCGGACTTATCTTATATGTGCGCTATTAGGTATTGTTATATTGAGATTGATTTTAACAAAGCTCAGCTCCGATGATGACCAGACCCTGGACTTATTCCGAGTCCGCTGGTTGTGGGATAGAGGATACTTTTCAGTTTTTTAGTGTAATGCATAATTTTAGAGGTAAAAACATCAAGGTCAGGATTACCCTTTGCCATTTCATTATACTGACGGGCCATTCGGACCAGGGGACTATAAAATGAGGTATTATTGTTATAGGTCAGCAACGAAAAAACGTTTTCTTTGTTGGTTCTTCGAGCACTGTGTTTAATATTAAAGGATAATTCAGATAGTAAAGCAGGTGTGTCAATGATAGAATGAACTAATTTGTAAAAGTAGATGAAGTCAAAGTATGTCCAACCTTTGTACATTAAATTTAGACAGCCTTGAGTCGTAATTCTGATATTCACGTCCAAGTTGTTGGCGGTGGCATGGCACTCTCAAACACTTTATTTGTACTCTCTCTATTTCGTCAATGTGTACCATGTAATGGGGAGACCAAATAGGACTACCGTAAATGAAAGACTTCCTCTTTCGAAAAGAAAGTTGTGTATTTTTGGTATCTTCCGTTTTTGCTGTCAAGCAGTACCAAGCTGGGCATTTCAATGACCCCTAAAAAGCTTCTTGAGATAGTATGTACTGTCATTTTATTGTTGTTTTAACAATAAAACTACAAGATATATTATGTTAAACCCAAATTGAAACATTAATATACGTTAAAATAATCTGACAACAAATTAGTATGACTCAATCATGCTTTTAGTAAACAACTAAATATCTTATGATTGTCTTGTTATTAAGGGGTTGAGGGCTGCCTGCTGCCATTCAGCCCCGATTGAAACATTAATACAGTGTCTGTTGTAGCGCGCCGGCGATCAATCACGCGGCGACAAGTTGTTTGATCAACCTATACAAGGATGCCTCTAATATTCATTGACACGTAGAGATAGGAAATGGAACCGATTCCACGATGATATCGATACTTCTTTTCGAATATCAATTATATTGGTAATCAATACTTTGGTGCAGATGAGACTTCCCATGCCTAGCGAGATTTTCCATTAGTAACTGATACTTTACTCTCTCTACCATTGTATATTACAAGGAGAATTTTACCCTTAGTACCTATTTGGCCGTTTCATAGGTTTTAAGCTAAAGTAGCTATTACGGATTAAGCAATGACGACACTGCGTGATATTATTCTTATTTTGCACAACTAATTTGAATCGAAAAAACCTCTGCCATGAAAGATGAAACAAGGTAATAACGCGGCAAATGACACCCCACGGTATCGATAAGTCCCTGCGTGTCTATTAATACGCCGTGCTTGCGTAAGAGAGCCCAATTAGGTCACGCGGGCTCGCGCGGAGGCGTCGCGCTGTGCGCTCATTCATCACGCGCGGGACAATCAACTGGGCTTACTACGAGTACGTTTAGCTGGTTTATTAGAGAAACATCACAAACGATTCATTTGAAGTTTCTCTAATAGTTTGTTAAGGTTATTATTTAGTTTTATTGATTTTCTCTAAATAATTAATGTTTCTTTTTTCTCGTTCTTTAATCTGTGTCTTTATGGCTGTGAGTGTAAATAAAATAAGAAACGTAAATTCAACTGACCACAGTTTGTTGAAAAAGTTTGTGAATGATACAAAAACATAAAGTCTGATACCACGTAGAGCAGATACAGAGATGAGTCAGCTTTTAATATAGATCCACGTCGCGACTGCGGCAAGAGTTCACTTTTGAAAGCAGACGTTGATTGCTGAGCCACTTGGCTATTTACAAGAGTGACGTGTTCTTGTTATGTGGTTAAAGGTTTAACTCTGTCTACCCCTTCGGGGTTTATGGGTGTGATGTTATGTGTGTATGTACGTGTTCTTCTTGTGAACGATATAAAAAACCTATGGGGTTTGTAAACAAATATTTATGCTTTAATTAATAAATGTTGCATAATTATTCTACACATTTCACAATTTTAATCTACATTCAAGTAGTTTATTATAGTGACCAGAAACTTAGGATCGCGTGTTTGAATCCCGCTAGGGGCAAATGTTTCATGTGATGAATACGGACATTTGTAGGTACTCGAGTCATTAACATATTCTATTCGCTCACAAGCATAAGCTTAGTTTGGAACAAGGGAATTGGTGTGTCAGTCTTAAGAATTTAATTTAATTTAATTAAAGATTAAGCCAATTACGTAAAGATAATCATTAGGCTGCTCTCGCAGAAGTTTTGATTCAATCGTACATTATTATTATTTGAAACAGCCTACCACTTAGCATCTAGAAATGAATAAAACTAAACTAAATTCTAAAACAATGATTGCGTAGAACATTAACTCAAAGCTAAGTTATAAGAAATTTCTCCTAAGCAATATTGAGTAATGTTCAACGCTATATGCTCGGCCATCTATCACGCAAGCTTTAGTCAATCACGCAGCACTATGTTGATCGATTGGCTTCGTAGCCCAGTTTCAATTTTCCGTGCCTTATGTTCAGTGTGTCGCAAGTATGCTAGGGGCCATCACCGCGCTGTGTAGTGCACTAGACTATCCATCACGTACGGCTCAATTAATCAATCACGCGACGATATGTTGATCGATCGACTTCCATGTAAACAGAGTCTAATAAGCTATTGATACGTTACGACGAGGAGCTTCCATTGTCTTAGTTGTCATAACATCCTAGCGGTGAGGGTGAGCCAGGCACAACATAATACCTAATCAATCAAGAAATTACGGGTGATCAATCATTCTTGTATTACCAAACATAGATCAAATACATTTGATTATTAGGTTTATCATTTGACTCATTATAAATATTGATACTAAATACAATGTAATATGATAATTATTATTTTAAGTTATCAACTGCATAGGACTTATAAGAGACGCTACTTTCACTACTTACACAACATCATGTATTCAATTCCCATGAAATACAGAAAAGTTATACTTGAAAAGAGTTTACTTTCTGCCTGATCAAGTTTAAAAAATGCACTTGGTTTTACCAATATTGTTATTAAATAGAAATTCATCTTTATTATTTGCAAGCAAACGACTTAGGGATTTTAGCTTCTATTAATTTTTAGATACACTTATGATGTGTAAACCTATAATTAACGTCCAACCAGATTAATAGAACGAAGATACGTTTTGCATTATTTTTTTGTAAACTGAAGATTATTAAGATTTTAACGATCTCGAAAAAAATACTACATACATACTGCTTAAGGTGTCCCGACAAAAAATTAATATTGATTATATTCCGGGCAAAACCACTGGCAAATGATAGTCCAGTTATCTTTCAAAATAGAAAGAGCGATAGTTGTTACGGCTCGCAGAAGTGGGGTAAGTAACTCGCAGCGCACACTTCACGTGGTCGGCCATCCATCACGCGCGTCTCAATTAATCAATCATGCCGCGATATGTTGTGCGATCGGTCCAATACATAGTTCATGCCTGCATATGTTCCATTAAGATCATATTTTATGCTTGACGTTTTTCATTTATATTAAGTTAGTTTGTAAAGTACTTAAGGATAATAAGATGAGGCATCTTCACCATGTTTGATGATTTAAGCGAACACTTTTTTTTTACATTTCCAATCAGCTTAATAGTATTAAGCTATATTGTCTATCACCGAAAATAAAATAATAACGACTATGTTGTCGATAGATCCTACAACAATGTGCTGACGCGTTCTCCTTTAAACTATTATGCAAACAAATTTTGCGACGTTGTTCAGCCCGCGTGAGAACAGCGCGCGTCGCGGCGCCGGCGCCGGGAGCGCGGGTTAATTAACTGTTTGTATTTATGAAACGTCTCGCCCCGCTGTACACCCCCATAGACAACTAAATGAATAGACACCGCCTTCTGCGGATATTTGTATATGTTACGCCACGAAACAAAAGAGGGGTAGAACTTTACTTCCACTTCTTAGCGTTATATCCCTTCCTTATTCTATTTCACGGCGATAGTCGTATGAATTTCAAAGTTCCTCCTTATGTTTTCTCTTATGACGACAAGTATTACAGATTTTCGAAAAACCTTCGAAACGTGCTCAGGCCTCAATCAACATCACAACACATATCTACTGAATGGGCTACCGGCGCGGCGCCCATACATAACTTATGAAATGTAAGTGTACCAATCGTCGGAGGCGTCTATTCCGGCTCGCCCGTCTGTGGCGCGCGGAGTGCGGACTAATGAATAGTGATTACGTGAACAATGTTGTCCTGATAGTCGCACGCGCCGAGCCCGCTCTCAGTGTTGTCTCTTAGCGCGCTTCCGCCAACGGATTAACACCATCACTAGGAGAGCACTTGCTCGTTGTAATCACATTTTAAATAGGTTTCGGTGTAGTATAATACTTTTTCGAAAGGAACAATGAATCAATATCAGGTCTACGTACACAGCTACTACCGTTATGGTCCTTAAGGTCGGCACGTACCCGATATAATATTACATAGAAAGTAAGGTTCTGATGACAGGTTGTATCACAAACTTGTGCATACCATAATAATACAAAATGTTTCAAAGTTTTAGTTCAAAAATAACTACCAGAACGAGGCACCATTGTGGTAGTTTGTGCATACAGTACAATGCGAAAAACTATTCTAAACATTTCTCTATAATTTTAGGAAATGTACGGGATGGCCAAATCTAAAAGTACAATTAGCGATTGAAGAAAACAAAATGTTCGAACGCTCATTTACAAGATAAATATCACCGAAGTGAAAGCTTTTCTATTTCTAGCATCTGAATAACTTTCAAACCTTAAATAAATCAATAGAAACATCAAAGATATGAACTTGGAGGCGGGACAGAGGCGCTGAACTGAAGGCTGTCACCAGAGTTGCCGCTGTAGAACTTCCTGCTGACGGCGTGGAGTCAATTAACAAAATTCCAGAGCTGGGCTGGGGAATTGATAGCCAGTTATTTTGAGGAATTCGTGTAAATAGCCTAAATGGTGATGTCTCGGGTTGTCGTATCTTTTCAACAAACACAATCTACGTTAGGTAACTAAGTAAACTTCAATACCCAGATTAGTAAATGTGTTTCTTTTGTCATGGATGCTAATGATCTGAATATATATAGATATATATACTCGTAAGTATACTCATACGCTCGCAATGTACGAAGATTAGATTAATAAAATAAAATAAATAAAAAAAAGGTTGTCAGCATTCAAGAAGTAACCAGCAAGTTCAAACTCTTTTAGCTAAAAATAAAGTTTAAATTTATATAATTTTCCATCTGATCCACTCTGGTCAGATGGAAAATTATGAAAAAAATATGATAAAATACATTTCAGACTCTGTACAACAAGAATAACAAATTTAACTCCAACTCTTTTTATTGGTTCAAATTCACAAACCTAACCTACCTCCAAACTAAGAACTGTTCAAAATTTGTATTAAAGTTATTACTACACAGATAAAACTTCAGAGTTAGATCAGTTGCTTTTTGTTTCCGTTTCAATTTTAGTATTCATAAAATTGCTCGACTTTGAGCTGAGCCCATCCCAAATGTTAACTGTGTAGATTAAACACGTCAGTAAATAATAAATGTCTTTAGGTTTTGAATACTTAATCACCTTTTCATCAATGCAAGCCGCGCGCTCTCGCCTCTGGCCGGGGATTTAGAGAGCTGCGCAAATAAAAATACGTATTTGAATATTTTAACAACCCCAATTTTATCGTCCAATAACTTTTTCAGCACTCGCTCTGAGAAATTAAATGACTTCAACGTAGATATTGGTAACATACTTACCAAAAGCGGCGATATTGTAATAGCGAGCTTTAGTCCCAGTTTAAACATCTTAAGCATTGTGTTTCTTGATGCAATTAAAACGGGTCGTTAAGTTTGTTCTGATATGGATATGGAGTTGTTAACAGTTACGTGCCGTTAATATTCGTTACCAACGTGTACATAGCACGTGTATTATGACCTATTTATCAGAGCGGATAGTGAAGCCTTTATCTGCAGTTGGTCTCAAGGTGGTTTTTGTTGTCGATTAAAGCCTTAACAGGCGAGCGCTCCTACACGTACTTATGCTCGAGTGGCATTTGCGTCCAGAGTTTACAAATCGAGGGTCACTCGAATAGCTTGTCCGGTATTGTGTTTGAACAGTAACCGGAGGCATTACGGGCAGCCGGCGACATCCGCGAGCGAGAAGCCCGCCCTGTCGCCCTGTGTCGCCCCCTCGCCCCCCGACTCGCCTAACATCGCCCCATTTGGGTCATTTCAGATTTGGCAGGGACATTTCAGTGCTCTTAAACACAGTCACCTAAAAGAATGAGATATGCCATCTACCATGACTTTGTCATATCGTGTCAATATGTCATTATTTTTACCATTAAAATAATTTGAACATTTCAAATGTAGGTTAATCTTTTTCTGTCAGTATTACCGCTAGATAGCGGTAATACTGTTCACCTATTGTTATCTTACAATAGTTTGATTTATCTGTGAGGGAGCCGAACAGCCATAGGCTTAAAATGTATAATCTAGGTGCCCAGTTTACCGCATGTAAAGAGAAACAAGATACGATACGTGTATCATGCACATGCAAAAAAAATCATCACCTTATCAAGGAATCGCGAGATGTAGGAGTACGTTGTTTCCCACCCCACAAATTCAAATTCAAAACCTGATTTTTTTTTAAGCCTATATAAATATAAACTTCAAAAAAGCACTTATAAATAGTCAATTTAAACAGAAAAAAAAAGTATTACAACTTTGTTTATAACCTCTTTACCATTCAAACCGTTCTCAAAAGCTTAATAGAAGGAAAGCATAATTTAATTCGACCGGACAGACTATAAAAGCGAACATCCGTCAACCCTGGCCAGGCGATAAACGCGGGGCGGCCGGGAACACTTTGCAGCTGGAAGCGGATGCACTGCGGGTGACGCGCGGACGCTCTCGGTACTTTGACGATTATTTATTTATTGTATGTCATGTAAACACAATATAAGTAGATACATTTTAGATTTAACAATAGTGACATTTAAAATTCAAATTCAGTCACCTACTACCTACAGTACACCACCTATTTAAAATTATATAATTATTGTTATAAGTTACGTGTTTATTCATGTGCGTAACTTTTTAACGTACTTCTTGTCTAAAAAGATAAAATTTTGCAAATTGTTACATGCGATATAAAAACACTATCCTATTGAACTTGCGTATTCACATACAATACGACTGCAGCATAATCGCAGCATGAAGTGTCTCCGGTATTTTATCTCAACATCAAGACGGTGATGTTTAAAAAAACACATAAGGTCAAATATAAAACATAAACAAAAACAGGTCATTTCGCATAATGTGGTTACGTCCTCCATGGCCCGGGCGAGGGAATGTCCATATAACATCAGCCCGATTTTTATTTGCGGTCTCATAATTTAGAATATAAAATGAGCGGCTCCGGCCAGGCGCCAGATAAATGCGGTTTGCGGCGCGAGCGCCGCCGCCGACGACACCATGATGGTGTACGGGGAGAACAGTTCATTCTTAATAAGTTGATTATTGTAGTATTATTATTATATTCGCTTAGAGAAAGGTGCTTACAAGGATGTAATGCATAACATTACAATGGCACAAAAAGCTATAAACATGTTATGGTCAACGTATGACTTTCGTGCTGCATATTCAAGTTAAAATTTAACTTCGAACGACTGTTGTCGATGTAAGACTGTGTGTATGTCTGCAAAATAAAAACACACGTTTGCATTTACAGTATTAGTAATATTTTTTTGTAACAAGATAACCATTTTATTGAACAAGCACATTGCTGTGCATTTAATAAAATTACTTTGTTAAGTACCGAAGCCCCTATAAAATCAGCATTTGAATGCTACATGAGACGTATATGAATGGTGAGGTTATGTATAAAGTGTTATTACAAGTGTGGGTCTTGCAGACATCGAGCGGGGCGATAAAAAGTACATAACAATCTGGATCTTGTAATATTAAAGTTTACGAGTGCGAGGCGTGACTTGACTGATTTATACGCCGTAATACCTCCTGGAGATATCTGCCTGCCGGTCGCGTTGCGTTGTAGCTTCTTGCTTCCTTGGCTCTCGTTCGTATCTCGGAGGAATACTGCCGGCATTCAGTTTTCCAATTAACTTTGTTTAGACAAATTATTTCATGGTGAGCTGGTTTCCAGGCATATCTAGTTTACTCTTCATTACCTATTGATTAAACACATTCAGAAGCTTACCAAATCGATTGAATTGAAAAGGTCAAATTATTGGGACACTAATATTTCATCAGGTAATATTCTAGGTATCATCAGGTAATATCTATGGACTGTGAATATATTTAGTCAAGACCATTGAACCCTGCCGATCTGAAAGCTGTGACCTGAGCATTTGTCATCGGATCACGCGGAACATTCCCCGCGCGACATCGAATCTGTTCAAGCGTGAAGCAGTAAAGCAAAGGAAGTTCTGTGAAATATCCGCGAGGCGCGTGTGGTGCATCGCTGCTCCGAGCCGACGCAGCCACGGCGACCTCATGTCGCCTTGATTTACACTTCTGATTTACGGCGATGCTGATGTTGTTCAATGGGAATCAAAACGTCACTAAATCGAATCGAAATAAAATGATTTAATAGTGGATATTTTGATGAAAATTGCTCAAACAACTCGTAAATAAATTCAGCCAATCTCTTTTATACGCAGATACAATACTGCATCTGCCGATACAAACATTTGACCGAGATTCGTAGAGTAAAAAAGAGCGGAAATAAAACAGTGCCGTTTGCAAGGTTAACAAATGGGTGTAGCGAGGGGTCCCGAATGAATCAAATCGGCGAGCGGGCGCGCGTCAACTGCCCGCGCCCGCGTCAAGCAGACGGCGCCCGCGCCCGCGTCAAGCAGACGGCGCCCGCGCTCTTATCGTTTGTATTATAGTAATAAAATTTGCAGTTTCGCAATTAAAAACAAATAGATTGTAATTAAAATAAAATCATGTATTACCATTATACACATTATTTTATTTTTGATTTACAATTAAAATATTATAGAATATTATATATTAAGTATATATTACTTTTTACTGCTATAAAATATCATAGCAGTGAAAAGTAACGTCTTATTTTTAACTCATATTTTTACTGAAACTATTTTCCACTTTCAAGTTGATAGTATATCCAGACTGTTGTCAATACTTCAGACTTTATAGATGCGGTGTCGTCTCACTGGCCCGCATCGCCCCCGCATCGCTTCCGCATCGCCCCCGCATCGGCCCCGCATCGCTCCCGCATCACCCCCGCATCGCCCGCGCCTCTTTCGCCACCACTATTCTTCGGCGCTTGCTAAATTATAGTTTCCTGTTTTTTGTCCGCGCCCGCCGCCGCGGAACCGGCCATCGAAAACACAGTAACGCGGTGAATGCACAGGGGGAACGAATATCCGACTTGCGAGAAAATGTTATTATTTATTTTCCTTGTTTCACTATCCCTACACTTTTCACGATCTACGTAATTAATAAAACAAATGACTATATTTAACAAAAAAAAATCTGCCTATTTACATATAAAATAGTCAGCAATAGTAGGAATATGTATTTTTAAAACAAATATTCACCTAATGAAGTTCTGAAAAAAGATCGATTTTTTTTAAAACAGATCGATTTTTCCGCATTTTTCATGTTTGTAAAAATAATGTCGATTGAAATTATAACATGATTTTGGTATTTTTAACTTTTAACGCGTTTATATTTACGACACCCCCTAGGGCCCGATCGCATCGCTCACCCGCTCACAAGCCGCGCGCCGTACTCACCAAAACGCGCGGCAAATATTTGTCCTCGAGAGATTTATCTACATGTGTTAGACATAAGTGCGGCAAACTCTGCCACACTTGCAGCTATTGTTTCTTAGCGGAACTTTAAGATAAACCGCATTGACTGCAAATTACTTTTGACTTAATGTCAAAAGTAATAACTATAATAAGTTATTTGTTTGTTTATTTTTGAGAAAACACTGTGGCTGCACGAACTAGTTCAATAATTTGGGTCTGAAAGGTAAATGTTTGCTGGAAAACCGACAAATATGTCTGATTTGCGCCTTATTTCAGATCCCCAAATGATTAAAAACCAGTTTACTATTCAAAATATAACATCTCTCGAGAGCACTATTCAAATAATTTGTTCTGGAAATTGTATTTTCCAAAATAATCTGTGATTCTCGTAATTGAAAATTCATCAAAGTATCACTTAAGCCCCCCGCCGTCGCGCGGCGCAGGCGCAGAGTGTCCTCCGTCCCGAATGCGATTGAATTTCCGTAAATAAACGCACGAGCACGTATGTTATGCATTAGCTAACGGCGTGTTAATTCTCAAAGGCGCGCACCTAATTATGCAACACGCATCCCTCGCTAATTAAATGGGCATTAGGCAACTAATCCACCGCCCGGTGCCGAGCCGCTTTGAAACGCGGTGACGAGGATTTTGATCTCAACCATCGCGCACACTGTCTATGTACACTCTTGCGCCTTTGAGACCAGTCAAACTTAAGGACAAGCCTTATTGTTCTCGCATAGATATTCCAAAACAATTTCGCCGATACTCAGGAGCTCGATCACCTCAAGGATATCCTTGTAGTTATATAACTGTCTCCACCATAAGAGTTTCAGCCTCACATAGCCTTACAAATACTACCAAATCTCATTCATTCGTTGATTCAATAGCGAAAAAAACTGCGCTGGGAAACTACGCCACTTTTTTCGCCCATCACTCAAAACAATATACCTACCTATATTTATTTTTCAAACGTAAGCATGTTACACTATAAATTGACGACACAAATTCAATTTAAGCTCGCGAGTACTTACGTATGTAATACTGTTCCGGTGTTCCTTGTTTAGTGTGCTGTATTGTAACTATTAATTTACATCCCGTTTTTCTTTCTATGAAAAGTTATAGTGTCATAATCATTACTCTTAATAACTAAATTTGATGCAAAACTCATAATTATAATTATGTTTGTAAAAATTTGCCTAAATGATTATACTTAATATTATAATAAAATTTTAAATATTGGTATTCAGTAAATTACAAAGAGATTAGCAGATTTTGACGGTGGATTATGTTTTGACAAGGGCGCGGTACCGACCGGGACTCCATGAAACTGCAATATGTAAATTAGCAGAAGGCACGAGGCCAGGGACCGGAGGGCCGGAGGGCGCGAGGCCGGCGCGAGGGCGCGAGCCTTGCGTGCGGCCGGACGGCTTGCAGGGCATTAAGTACTAGTACACCCAGAGATTACTGGGATACAATATTCTGTTTGTAACGTGTCCTTGGTGATATTATGTGAAATTCCTGGAAGAGCTCAAAGTTGTTGATATCCATGTATACTTTAAGCATCTCATATGTTTAAAACTTGTATATGTCACCGTACAATTGTAAATACCGTTAGATTATAATCTATCTCGCGAGATTGTAAACTGTCGAGTGATTGTGAACCGTAAATTATTTTTCGGTAGATTATAATGACATGCGACAAACGGACCTCGCGCGCTGATTGGTTCAACGGCCCACGCCGTCATATTGGTTTGTTATTTTTATTACTTTTTCAATTTTAATTTGTGTTTGAGGAGAACATATTGTTATGTTTCAGATTTTTTTTATTTAGCTACTTTTTCTTATCATGTGATGTTCTCTAACTACTGGATTAACAGAAGAAGAAATAAGAAAAGAACTAGACCGGTCACCGTGAAGAAGATCGTGTGTTTTCGTTAACTGTTTATGATCAGTTCGCTGCCGCGTGCGGGAGCCGTGTAGCGTCAAGCGCGCGCCGCCCGGTCACTCGCGCGCCGCCCGCAGCCGCTCCAGGAACATTCGGCTATTGCCCGCCATTACCATGAGCCTATTGTTTCAAGGCGTGGGGGTAATGGCTTCTAATCGTTACCAATTTTAGGAAGTGGACCTGTTCTTGTACTTAAATAGTAGAAAGATATATATTTATAATTTGACACATTGTAAGGTAAGGTTAACCAAATATTGATATGCTTTCTAGAATTTATTGGACACCTTGCTTGCTCTTCACGTTAATGAACAGTACTTTAGGCTATGTGAATCTAAAACATTTCGTCAAGAGGTATTCTTATGCCATCAACCTTTTAAAACTTTACAATTTTGCAGCTATTCCGAAATTTGATCTTGAAAATTTCTATTTGCTCTAATCAAAACGCGGATATCATTAATCCAGTGTGGGACAAGCCGCGCGGCGTGCGTGTCGGGAGTGGAGGGGACGCCGCGTGTCACAACATGACGAGTCCCATTAATTAGCTCAACAGCTGAGAGGAGCCTTCTTTTGATATCATCCCTTATGAACTATATAAAGTGGTTGTTATCTATTTTATTAAAAAACACTTTATTTAAATAATTTGGTTAATTAGTCGTGTTACTTTTATGTTTTTAGTTCACTCTGGGTAAATTAGTATAAAATATATCATTATATGCCAATTTTTACGACAAGTAATAGACGCCTTTTTGTACATAAATTATAACGTATAATGTGAACAAAGGAAACCTTAAACATATTAATTTTAATTGGAAAATAGAGCTCTCTATAAAGCCTCGCGTTACAACAATGTTGAGAAGTTGTTGGCGTATTATTAAAAGTGTAACATAATTAACGATCGCGACTCCTTTATAATTAGAGTAAGTCGAGAGCAGTGCGTGAGGCGCCCTCCCGCCCGCGCCAAGGTCACCTTGTTGGGGACCGGACCTCGGATCCAAAGTCAAAAAAAATGCTTGCGATATGGATTTAACAGACTTTTGTCAACAGGTTTTGTCCTTTTTATCGCAACGTTATTATTAGGAAAAAAAATACTATAAGTTAAACCAGAAGGTTATTGTCCGTACGTACTGTATAAATTACTCGTGTACTAGTATGTACATTGTATTTAAAGTAGGTATGGTATTAAAGTTAAAGAGAAAATAAATTGGTTCTTTAGTAGTTACAAGCTGCTGCCGCGACTTTCTTTGTTAACGTGGAATTTAACAAATAAAAAACGTTTTTAGGGATATTTATGTACAGGGCACGGATATGGTTTTCCTTCATAAATCTCATGATTTCAATACAGCTACTTAAAATACACGTTACAATATGGAAACGAATCAAAAATATATTAAAATAAATACTTGATCGGCGTCGGTATTGTGAGTGAGGTCGTGAGGCGCGGCGACCGGGCCCGCACGGTGATTGACTCGCGATTTGCGCAGTTCCTTCACGGTGGTCCCGGGCCGACATCAAAGCTGACTACTTACTTTATTTGTCGCCGGTGCACGCGTGCCGGCCCGAGCGGCAGGGAGCAGCCGCTCAGCTATGGAGTAACAGGATGTTCTTACTATTTAACTTTTGCAAAGACGTTTACAAATGTCTAGCAGCACAGCGTGCGTGACGTCACCCCGTGCGTGTGTCGGGGATGATTAAACGTGTAGGTGGTTGACGCTGACCTGACCTGTGTCTAATTGTCTAGATACATTCCTAATAGTGTCCCAATTGACGATTGTATTACATGATTAATATTTAAATGTAAGGGCATCATTAACTTAAGAGTATTTTACATATCGTCAACAACGTTTCGTCTATGTAAAAACTTAGTTTAACTTACTTACTTCGACACAGGGTAACTAACACACCGTGAGTTAGGAATTTGTTTTCACTTCAACAATTTTATTATATGTCTATTGAAATTTAATGAAGTAATCCATTACAATCTATTTCTGAACCAAATTTCCCGCATGTTTCCCAAAAGAGTGTCAATGTGTCGACTCCTTGACCGGTTTTCCGTTCGCAGGCGGTCCAGGGCGGCGTGGGCGCCGGCTGGACACGGCTCAAAGTTCCGCGCATATAACGCGCGCCCGACCCCGCAGTTTACGACTTGCAACCTTTGACTGACATAATAATTATCCCTCACATACATTTTTACATTACTCTGTGCACACATGTATTGAGAATATAGCAAAATAATTAGTCTAGAATTAACAGATAGAACTTGTAAAAATAAAACCTGATACATGTGAAAACTCGACAAATATTTATATAATTAAAAAATTCCTTGTCGCATTTAAAGCACAAAGTAGCGATATTTTAATATTGTCCCACATTCGAGTCGTTCCTGTAGCCATGTTGTTTGACTTTGCGGTCTAACTTTGATTGCCTTACGCTGTGAACTATGTAAGTAGTTCCATCACAAGTTTGTTACTACGCTTAAACGTTTACATCGCCAATATACAGTAAACAAATACATAAATAAAATAAGCTATTCATTTGTACACATGAACTCTTAAAAACAAGCTCTGATCGATTATTTAGATAGCCATAAACAGGTACCTCCTCATTATGACTAAACGAAATAATTGTGAATTATCTTTACTTAATTATCCCATGTCAGCCTGGGACATAAAAATAATGTGCCAATTGGGTTCCTTTACCAGCATGTCGTCAAATACCACTAATAGTTGGGGTTTGAGCTTGAAATTATGTAAGCAAATAGATAGACTTTGAAAGTACAGGAACGTTTAAAATATAATAGTTACATTTGGCGTAAAAAGCCATATTATACAAAGTAGCATAATTAGTATTTAATCTAAAATACATGCAGCCTAGTATGCAGTTGTATTTGGTTCGTTTATATTGTATCTGGAACTAAACAAAAATTATTTAATATTACAATTGAAATATTTCAGATAATTTTTCAGTTTACTATAATAATAATATAATTATTACATAATGTATTTATTATATTATTGGGTACCTTTATTAGTAGCCTTCTTCCTTTATATTTGAATTCTAAAGCTCGACACATGCTGTGTATTTTAAATGCTTGACTGCTATTCGCGTCAAACGATTTGAAAAACATACGCGTCGTATGAAATAGGAGAACATTCACAAGAACATGTAACTTATGGCTTACTTAAACAGCGCTCCGTACTACTGGGTGAATTAAACGAAGTCTCGTGTGAAGTTGGCGAGTTGTATCGGCCGTGTGGAACTGCAAGTTATTTCCATAATAAGATGAGTCGCGTCTCGCGCCGCGCCCAGTGATGCACCCAGTGATGCGCCCAGCGAGAGTGTTGTACTCGGATCCTTTAGTTCAGGTGAACAAGACAACACTCTCATTAAACGATTAAACAGTCAAAGTCAAGATCCTCACTTAGCTTTTTTCTGTTAATTTTATTTAGTTAATATAACAAGCTAACTGACCGTGAAGAATCTTAAATTCGTCGGGATTAAGTATATTTAATGTTCAAGCTCACATGTGAATAATGAGCATATTCGTATGATTAATATTTAAATAACTCCCACCCACCGATTGAAATACTAAATATGAACCCGACGTCAAGCGGACCTGAACCTACTAGTTGTGAGCCGGAGCGCTCGTGCGTGAGGGGCGCGGTTGGAAAACATTGGTAAGGATTATTATTTTTGTTTTAATCCTTTAAATTACTAATGCACGGTATCATTTTGGTAGGTAAACCGGCTAAGTGTGCCACTTCTTAAAGATGCCCGAGAAAGTAAGACAAATATTCAGTCCTCCATTCTCTCGTCACTAAAATCAATATTGACATGAGACTATATTTCAATTGATACAGAATCGTAGAGATTTCTCTGAGGCTGCGTTCTGAGAGTATTCAATTGACCGAGTCACGTGAAATCACTTTTTATACATAGAACACTTGGACGATGTAAAGTACTCATTCATTCAATATTCATTAAAAGAAATATAAATAGTTCACAAAACTTATCATTATTTTAAGTTTCTATTACAAAGCACAATAATAGGGGTTTCAAAGAAATCATCATCTTCCTTAGCGTCATGTCCCGTGCTTAGACGGGGTTCGCTTAGACCATGATCCAGGATTTAGCGAGTCTGGTAATTACATTGAAGCGACTGCCGATCTGACCTTCGTAACTCTAAGATAGGGGAACTAGACAATTTTTGGGTCATGGTTACAAATCCAAAGTTATTTGAATTTGCAGGTTTCATCACGATGTTTTCCCTCACCGTCGAGCTAGTGGTATAAATTCGTACATAGATTTGAAAAATCCAGAGGTACGTGTCCGGGTTTGAACCCGCACTCCTCAGTTTAGAGGCGCGTGTCCTTACCATTGAGCTACCACCGCTCTAGGGGTTTCAAAGAAATGCAACCTATTTATAAAACACAAAGAATTTTATTATTAAACTATCTACTCATTTCACATTTTTTACCTTTTTTATAAGAAATCAGTTTATTTTTACACCACAAATACGTAATCACATATAATAAATACACATAATAAATAAATAATTTACATATATGCCTACATTTTGCATTAAGATCTACAGCACGCTACGATATTATACATAAAACGACATCTTGGACTTAAGCAGTGGCTTTAGCCACATACCCACATACTTTAACAGTATGCTGTCGAAATGTTAGTTTGTCCCAGCACAATGACTGAGAAGTACAAAGTGCAATAGTAAACATAGACAATAGAAGGCCTGCTCCCCTCGGCCGCCATAGACTCCGCGCTACACCGTAGCTGCGTAGCCGGCCTCTGCGGCTGCTGTGCTACGAGATCGTGACTACGAGCCGTAGCGCGGCGCCCCGTCTGTGCTACCACGAGCGGGCGGCAGGTTTAGCTTGTCCGGTCATTTGTTTCGGTATCGGACCGTCAGTAAACGTTTAATTACGCGTGGGCCGTCCTTTGTTTATTCAAACAATTTCGTCTATCTAACTAAATGCGTACCTAGACTTATTAACACTGCCTATTTCAACCTTAAAGATTAATTATAGAAATATTTGTGTGTTCGACATAAATTGTTCCAACTCTCAAGTAATATGTATTGAATTTATGCAATTTTATTACAAATTTTAAAGTAAAATAAAATATATGAGCGTTGTGAAACTTGCAAGAATTGTTACAAGTACAATATTCACAAGTTTAAAGTATCAGACATATGCAGCTCTCCGCTGTGTTCGTAACTAGGTGAGTTAGTTATAAACTTCTGTCGAGGATGTCTACTTTAAAATTAGACCTATTCTCGTATTCACGGTTGTATTTTGACATTTAAAAGTTTTTGAATCTACGGATGTAAATTTATAATTTTTATTTTTACAAAAGAAATGTAATGTTCTGTAATTATCGTGGAATTTTAGATTTAGTTACATACATACATAACATCACGCCCATTATCCCCGAAGGGGTAGGCAGAGTCAAAGGGGCAGCATGCCCCTTCAACCACATTCAGCCAAAAATAAAGCCGGCTGGCTTAGATGGAAAATTGTGAAAAAGCAGTGACGAGCGGCTTACCTGTCGCCTACACAATCACACAGATTTAGTTTAGATCTTATTATAATATCAATCAATAACAATAATAGCTTAATTAATTAAATTATTGCTATTCCAATAATCAATCAGCCTAGATAGCGTAGACAGCTGACAGAGTGGCAGAGAGGGGGAGCAGTGCTAGTTCACCTAGACAGCGATCCGTGCACCGTGGCGCCCCGGCCATCATCCATCTCATTCACTCCTTCCTGAGCGGTCGCTCCTTTCACGTGAGTGTAGAGAACGCCGTATCCCAACCCGCACCGATCCGGGCAGGGGTGCCCCAGGGAAGCTGCCTCAGCCCCCTACTATACGCCGCCTACACAGACGACATGCCGTCACCGAGAGGGCCGTCGGAATGCGAAGAGCGGGGCGTAATGCTCGCTCTTTTCGCCGACGATAGCGCGTATTTCGCGTCCTCGAGGAAGCTCGGCCTAGCGCTGGATAGGCTGCAGACGGTGCTGGATGCGCTCCCGGATTGGCTCGATAAGTGGCGTATGGCCGTCAACGTGGGGAAGACGACCGCGCTATCTATCGCGACCAGGAGAGCGCCCGGCCCTCCACTCCGTCTCCGGGGACAGGAGATCGAGTGGGGGACGACTGTCACCTATCTAGGGTGTCGAATAGACAGGTCGCTGCGCATGGTACCCCAGGCGACGCACGCCATTAATATGGCAAAGGCGGCCCGGGCCGTGCTGCGGCCTGTCTTAACGTCAAGACTACCTGTGCCAACAAAACTATCCATATACAAGACCTACATTAGAAGTCGAATTACATACGCCATGCCGGCCTGGTATGGACTATGTAATAAGGCGACTAAAAAGCGACTCCAGGCACAACAAAACATCGCCCTCCGCATCATCACGGGGGCGGGACGCTACGTCCGCAATGACGTCATCGCCCGCGACCTGAAGATGCAGTCGATAGAGGACTTTGTGGTACTGTCCGCGCGTCGAATGTACGACCGCGCGGATAACGGGCCACACAAGCACCTCGTTAATATCGCGCCGCTTCATGCTCGGCCGCCTGACCCATTGGGACGCGCACTTCCCCGCGAACTCATCCTCTCCGGGGATGAGGAGGGCAATGTGGGCACGCAACTCACTACACAGGTTGCACCCTCCCAAACACACCGCACACCAACACCCCCACCCACACATGTACACGTCGCACATACACCCGTTACACAGTTACTCACCGCACAAATCCACCCATGCGCCTCGACTGCGCTGCTCCCCGCCAACCCAGTCGACCCCTCCCACCCTATCCCCAATCCTACCCCTAACCCCCGTCCCCGTCCCCGCTTCAGGGTCGTAAGCGGGAACCCCAGGACCTGTTTGCTGAGCTCGCACCACGACCCAATGCGCAGCGACACAGGCCCTGACAGACAGACGGACGAGAATTAGGACAGACAGACACGACCGACGTGAAATTTGTTAACATGCCCCCCCCCGACAGACTGACCGACTTCCTCCCCTTTGCGCCGCACCTGTAAGCCGCACCCGCTCGCTGGCAGACTCACTGGGCTTCCCCAACGGGTTCCACCCGGTGGGTCCGACCGCGCCGAGGGTGCGCCGGATAGCGCAAGGGGAGGACTCTCCCAGCCGAGAGGCCTAGAATACCCCGAGCTTGAAGAGCTCGGGAGAAGATGTCCGGGCAAAGAGCTCCCCGCTCGAGGCCCGAAACCGCCCCCTAGGGGTGATGAAACCCGACGACGACGCACCGTGGCGCCATCGAAGCGAATGCGTTCCGGAGCGGCAACAGCCGCCTACATAGCTACAGCCACCTCCGATCGCAGCGCGGTGGTGGGAGTAGTGGGGAGACTCGATGACATCCGGTGCACGCTTCACTAGCGCCATCTAGCGCCGTCTCTTTAAAACGCTTCTGTCATATATATGCAATATATATAAATATATATATATTACGGGAATTAGGACAGAACGGGAATTAGGACAGACGGACAGACAATATAGGACGAAAATAATGCTGGAGGACTTATTAAAAAATAACAATATCTTTATATACCCAGCCCACGACCGACACGACCGACGAGACATTTGTTAACAAATACCATGACCCCCCGACAGACTAACCGACTTCCTCCCCTTTGCGCACCTTTTCAGCACCCCGCTCGAGGCCTGAAATCGCCCCCAGGGTCGAAGATACCCGACGTGACGTTTCACTAGCGCCATCTAGCGCCGTCTCTTTAAAACGCTTCCGTCATATATATGCAATATATATAAATATATTTGACTGCCTCGTTGGTCTAGTGGACCAAGAGGTCCCGGGTTCAAATCCCGGGTTGGGCCAAAAAATTTGTGGCTGGGTATTTCAATATTGAAATCACTCATTAACAGCCCGGAGTCAGGAAGTTGGCGGTTTAATCACTACCGTGCCTCGGAAAGCACGTTAAGCCGTTGGTCCTGCGCCTGACCTCTCTCCGGTCATGTCGAATTGCCGTCTCACCGGACTATGAGAGTGAAGGAATAGAGAGTGCACTTATGTTTGCGCACACACTTGTGCACTATAATATCTCCTGCGCAGTTGGCTAATCCAATGGTTCAGATTGGCCGCCGTGACCGATATCTATCTATACGATATATTTTTTGATAGGCCCGTTGGTCGAGTGGTCAGAGATCCTAGCCACGAAACCAAGAGTCGCGGGTTCGAATCCCGCCTTGGGGCAAATGTTTCATGTGATGAACATGGATATTTGTATTCGAGTCAAGAATGTTTATAAACATATTTATGTATGTCTACATATGTATGGCCCGGCGGCAGCGCGGGCGCACCGTGGCGTGGAAGTTCCCAGTTTGCCAGTTCCGGTGCGGCCTCTAACGACGTCAAGCGCGCGCCCGGGCGCGCCGGCACCCTCAGCGAGACACCACGTCTGCCAATAATATTATTAAATGTAAAAGCCCATTTCTTAAAGTTGTGTTTTACCGATACAGATCAAATTTGATACCGAAGCTTTTGAATATTTTGAAGTATGTGTAACTACCATCGTTGTCATACAGGTCATAGAAAATGATATCCTATACTTATGTAGTCAAATCAATAACTATTCACTGTATTGATCTGACCATTTATGTCACACTCGTACATAACTGCACCGTATACTCGTAGTGCTGGTGCAACTATGTTAGAGTTAGACGTGTACATCGTTTTGTCTTACTTGAGCATCACGTTAACGAGATATACGTAAGGGAGATTGCCCTATGTATTTTCTTTTAGTAGAACAATGTAATACCTTACTCATATCTCTTCAATGTCATAAGTGCGAAAAGGGTCTTAAAATTCTTAACTTATCTTCATTTATTGATTATAAATGAAGACCTTAACCTTAGAGGTAATAATTGTTTTTATTTACATGATACTGTAATTATACCATATTAGCATATATCAACTAAAATGTTTCCTGCAAGCACCACTCAACCGTAAGCACACCATAGGCAATAGTAAACAAAGTAGTAAAACCGTTAATACGAGCCCGCTATAAATACAACAGATGGAAGGTAATTCCGCCCTTACGGGCCGAATTATGGTTGTTATGACCTTTTGACGAGTAAACGTTTCCGCGCGACGGTGACCGGCGCCGCAACGACACGCGCCCGCGATGAGCGCTACGACACGCGCCCGCGACGAGCGCGACGACACGCGCCCGCGACGAGCGCGACGACACGCGCCCGCGACGAGCGCGACGACACGCGCCCGCGACGAGCGCCACGACACGCGCCCCCATTACCCGTGATCCACGAACAGCGGTCGCTTTGATCCTGGCTGCACATATTCCGATATAGACAAAGGGTGAAACCGCGGGCACAGCTAGTTTTTAATTATAATTGTTTTAGATCGCGTTTTGAAAAGTAAGACATATTATTTTTAAATCCAGTAGTTGCAATTTGTTTAAATAGCGTTTGCTTTAATTTACTCGAGTATTTGATTCAACAGTGCATCGCATGCGGCCGCCACTCAGCCTACGCAGGCGGCGTTCTTTCTCGCAGATCAATAAGAATGTTATCCGTTTGCGGGTTGCGTGGAGGCAACTCCGGGCGGCGCGGTAATAGTTGCGGAGTAGTCGCGGGGCAACGCCTTCAGGCTGTGCGGCCGGGCCCGCGGTGCACGATACTAGTTGTCTTTACACGGATATAATAAAATATATAATGTAATAGCTGCCTACCCCGCTAAGGAAGTGGCGTGAAGTTT